>JAZKJV010011525.1:0-600000 GCA_037367405.1 Ottelia alismoides | reverse complement strand
AAAAATAATATACGTATTTAGTTTATCATGAATGAAGAACCCCCCTTTGAGGGGGGGGGGGTCTTCAAAATTTGTCAAGCATGATGATTGTAACATGAGAGATATAACAACATAGCCTTTTCCCACATCAAGGTTGTAAAAGTCGGTAGTCGGTCGGCCGAGTCACTGCTTAAGGATTAGTCGACAGTCGAGCGACTAATCAGATTTAGTCGGACTTTAATCGGCTTTGAATTCTATGATTATTTTAAATATATAACTCATTTTTATTCGTATATTTACATATATTTTGTACATTTTTTACTATCATAATAAAATTAAAAAGTATTTGAATTTAAATAAAACACTAAACATATTATAATAAATTTGCTTATAAAAAAGCAAAAACATATAAAAATATGGCATCTCCAAGCAAAAATTGGTCGTCTAGTGTGTCTAGCCTGAATTAGTCGGTACTTGGTCGACCACCCCACTGACTAGACTAGGCGGACCTACAAGTCGGGCCAGTCAGGGGACTTTTACAACACTGTCCCACATTAAGTAGGGTCGGTTATATGGATTCTTTGCCTCCATTCAGATCGATGTTGGGTCAATCTCAGATTTGGATCTAAAAAACTAAGATCCCTTCATATAGTTTCATTCCAATACTTCTTGGGCCTTACTCGCCGTCTCTTAGCTGATTCAACATCCCAAAACTCACATCTCCTAATTGGTGCATCGGTCATCCTCATTTGTAAATGGCCAAACCACCTTAAGCGGTTTCTCCTTTGTAACATGAGAGAGTACACCGAAATAATCAGAGGTGTATGTCTAGGTAAAGTTGTTATCAAATGAGCTTTTAAACACTAACTAGCCATCATGATCAAACTCGATCGGAAAGACTCATTTTGAATGCAATAAGGGTATCGTGTGGAGACTGGAGAGGGCATGGAATTAAATCTTAGGTTCTATGACACATGGGATCTATATTTCATCGTTTATAGCATGTTTCCATCAAGAGTCTTACATAGTTGTTAAAAAGTTGTTACACGTGTAGTTGTTCTCGGTACGAGAGTAACTAAGAACATGCACTTGATTACTTGATAAGAGAGATCGTCCTTGGTCAAAAAAATGCATGCACAAGTGACACAACCTAAATTTGTGTAAGGTAAGGTGTAAATGTTTGTTTTTAGGAAAGACATTAAAGTCTTAGAGCGTAATTATGGAACTTTGACCAAGAAAATAACAAGGATGTCCGAAAGGTTTCTAAATGTCATATGATCCAGTAAATTTCGTGCTATGTCAAGACAATCTCACAACTTGATCTCAACAACCCTATGTTGTTATTGAGTAAAAGGATAAGAAGTTGGAGGCGAAGTATCGTGGTGCCTCTTTATAAGATCAAAGGGGACATTCCAAATTGTTCAAGTTACAAAGATATCAAGCTGATAAGTCATACTATGAAAATTTGGGAACGTGTAATCGAAAGAAGGTTGATGCAAGTTTCCAAAGTAAAAGAAAACCAATTTGGATTCATGTAAGGTCACTCAACTATTGAAGCCATCAATTTGTTGAGGAGAACAATGGAGATTTATAGATCTAAAAGGAAAAACCTTCATATGATTTTATTGATTTGGAGAAGTCTTATGATTATGTCCCACATAAGATATTGCGGAGAGTTTTGGAGAAGAGACAAGTACCCGTCTTATACATTAACCTCATAAAGGATATGCATGATAGGGCTTTATATTGTGTAAGGATCTAGTCTGGGACGACTGACTATTTTGACATCAACATTGGTTTACACTAAGAGTCAACTTTGAGTTCATTTTTTTTATTTTGATTATGGACCGGTTGACAAGTCACACTCAAGATGAGATAATATATTTATTTTTTGATGAGTGATGATATTGTGTTGATTTATGATGCTAGAATTGGAGTAAATGAGAAGGTTGAGGTCTGGAAACATGCATTGGAAGCTAAAAGATTTCATATAAGTAGGGCTAAGACTGAATATATGCAACACACTTTTGATGGAAGCAATAATGAAGTAATTGAGGTGAAGATTGTTGACGATAAAATTAGGACGAGAAATTCTTATAGATACATGGGATCTATTTTGCAACATGATGAGGAAATAGATGGAGATGTTACTAATAGAATTAATACAAACTGACTAAAGTGGAGAGGAGCCTCTGCTCTTCTCTGTGATAAGAAATTTCTTTAAAATACAAAGGAAAGTTCTACAAAGCACTCGTAAAATATGCTATTCTCTATGGATCTGAATGTTGGCCTGTGAACCATAGACATGCAGAGAAGATGTCTTGTCATACATGTAAAGATCAGATTCAGAATGGTCAATCAAAAGGAAAGTCGGTGTAGCTCCGATCGATGATAAGATGCAAGAAAACTGCTTAAGGTGGTTTGATCATTTGCAAAGGTCAGTCGATGCACCGGTTAGGAGGCACAAGTTTTGAGATGTTGAGCCGGCTAAGAGAGGACGAGGACGACCCAACAAGTGTTGGAATGAGACTATATGAAGGGATCTTAGTTTTTTGGATTTAAGCGTGAGATTGACCCAAGATAAGATCTGAATGGAGTCAAAGAATCCATGTAGTTAACTTTACTTAATTGTGGGAAAAGGCTTTGTTGTTGTTGTAGTTATTAGAAGTGTTGCCTCATTTTTGTTGAAGAGGTGATACTTATGGCTTTTCTTTCCAATTCAGAAATCAATTTTGACTCTAGGCAACGCATTGGTATTGTAGTATTATGTATCAACATGTGAAGTGATTACGACGATTATACTACTTCAAAAGCTATATTTGCACCTTTTTTTACAAATACGTGTTATTTCTATTCTACTTATTGATTTAGGAACATTGAAACTTAATTTTTGAAAAAAATTGAATTTATAGACATTTCTCTGCCTTCCGATGATTTCAACAAAAAATCGTCTTGAATTTTGGAAAGACAAATATGAAATTCGAAATTTGAGGCCATGCCTAGAGTATACTCTTGATAGTCTTAAATGTGTTAGAGAAATGAACAATCCAATTTGACATGATGTGTAAAGAAATGTCGTTGGCCAGCCCAATTGAGGTTACACCATCTATAAATCTCCTCCCATTTCATCGGATAAACTCTTTTTTCATTATTTCTAATCTTTTTCATAGAACCTTTATTTCATGTTGTTAATATGCTTTTCCTCCATCCAAAGGATGCCCGTTAGGCCTTTACCTCATTCGTGCATGGAAGCTCGAACAATATCACATTATTGGCATATTAGAGGGGTAATAAATATTTTGTTTTAAAAATAAATCTTTTTTGTAATACTAGAAAAGTTTAGGGAAGAGATCTTTTATTTTAAAAATAATTCTTTTATATAATATTAGAAGAGGTTGGGGAGCAGAAGCGCGATTAATTGATTATATTTAAAAGAGATTTTTACACTCACAAGCCTATATACTTTCATAATTCTGAATTACACTTAGAACCCTGAATAGTTTTACCTTGAATAGTTGTTAACCATTACATGACATGACCATGTATTATCTTCCGTCAACCTTTTCCATTTACATTGGCTTAGTTCGTTAATTTAAGTCATTTTTGAGTCAGGTATTAATTCAATTGTACCCTTTTGATTCCATCATGTATGTAGGTGATAGCTCTCCTCCTTTTCTCATCCGTCTCATCCACCCCCCTCCATCCCTCCTCTAGCTAAGGAGGAGGATTTTGAGCAAGGAGTCAGAAAAAAATCTCTCATGCTAAAGCACATTATGAAGAATTAGCATCATCGAGCAAAATATCTCTCCACAAAAATGAAATTGCAAAACTTTCATACAAGAATACAATAATATTGCTGGTACTTGTATTACGTTGGAAGCTTAGATAGATCCTCTCGGCACATAATTCCTCAATCCCTAAGGCCCCGTTCGGCCAGCGGATTACCCGCGGGTTAGGGGAGTTTACCTCCCTTAACCCACATACTCCTCTTTCCCCGTGGGCCCCACTTTATTCTTTTTTTAAAAAATTAAATAAATCAATTTTACATCATCAATCCTACCAAAAAATAATATATTATACCATCATATCATATAAAAATTATAAACTACTCCACTTCTCCTCACTTTTCCAAACTTCAATACAATCACATCACAATAACTACTCACTTTTTCAAATTCCAATACAATCATATCACCCAAACCCACTTCTAACCCACCCCCAGTTTAACCCTCTATCCAAACACCAAAACACAAAAACGGGTTACCCTCTACCAGTTTAACCCACCTTAACTCGCCAACCAAACGCACCCTAAGAGTTCACATGATACACTTCAGCACCATTTCCTTTCGTCTTATAAGAATACCATGACTACTTCCATTGTTCCTACCCCATCTTTCTATAACATCTCCCCCATTGTCACTGAGCGATATCATGCCTTGAACCCTCATCCAAGAGGTTTTTGGTGCTCAATTCAGTTGGAATCCATATGTTGGTCAGTCAACCAAGAGGCAATCCTCCTAATATGAGACTCTACAAGGCCAACACATGTTTGGTAGAACAAATCAGCCCCATCGCATCTGACACAGTCTTTGATGTTGGGCGTCTGTAAGAGGATCCTGAGTGACATGTTTAGTTGGAGCATGTTGCAGAGTAGGGTTTGCATGTGGAGGCTATTTTTCTCCCCGATCTAGCCCGACAATTTGGATTCCTTGTTGATATGGATAACAAACACCTAAGCGAGGAACTCACATGCAACCAGAGAGGGAATGGAACGAATTGAGTGTTGGTGTAGTTGTAAATCACAATCCACTACGGCCTCTTCTTTTGTTGTTGATTATTTTGCTGCTCGCTGACATTGCTTTGATCCTCGTCGTCATCATTTACCGCCACCGCCATCACCGGCAATACAATGGAGTTCATGTTTTCTATGTATCTGGAGGTGGCAACTGTGCAGATTTTCTGACCTCGAGTGATGACTTCATTATTGTCGTTGGCATGGAACTAGTAAACCATCATGTGGTCGTAGCCAGTGAGCTTAAAGACCTCCTAGACTATGGTGTTATAGAGCTTCTACATGCTGCCATCAGGGGGATATTGAAAGCAAAAGATGGCCTTGACAACGAGCTTGTAGGAATGGAGGGTGTCGATGACGGTCATATGGAGCACATGGGGCTCGAGCTCGAAGTCGAGGATGAGGCAACCTGTAATGTGATAGAGGACGATGTAGAATAGATTCTTGGAGGAACGACTATGAACTAGGATCGGGTTGATGGTGACCTTGTTGAAACCGACGACTTGTGGAATGCGACGGTGCTTGAGGCGATGAAGGTAGGAAGCGGGGGTCGATGTTGAAGGAGAGGCATGGTTGGTTATGTTGGTGAGCATCTCGAGGACGTTCTCATTGAAGGCGTTGACGCGAACAATCTCCTTGTAGGGTCTGTTGGCATGTAGTGAACAACCTCATTTCCTTCTTGTTCTCGTACCTCAGTCAATATTGTCGCTTGAAGCTCCTCTGCTTCGTCAGCCACGAGGTCTACAAGCCGTTGTCATTGCTAAACCCATGAGTTGTAGCACTACAATGTTCTCTTCCTTGCGTCCCTTTATCAATGTTTGTGGTGCATTGGAGAAGAGAAGAATGCGAGAGAGGAAGGAGGTGTGGAGAGTGGAAAATGTAAAATTTAAAAATATGTTTGTTGGATCATATGTGATTATATTAGCGGTTATTCAGGGTTTGACGTGTAATTCAGAATTATGGAGGGTTCCACACGAGATTACGAAAGTACAGAAAGGTTATGATTTAGAGATCTAGAAGGATAATAAGGTCGATCGAAAATAATGATTGAGACAATTTTGGCTAGAAGAGGATCATATGAATTTTCCATATTAAGACAAGCATGATGATACATTGGATCTTAATTTTGAAACATGAGTGCATGATGGGACAATAGATGGAGACTTCCTTTGTTGTATCATTTTAAGGAGTTGACGAGGAAGTAGTGACATGGTATTGTATGTGGAGAGGCATTAGCATCATTTTGCATAGGTACAAAATATTTGTTCACTTCTTTTTATGGGCCGGATTGAATGTTGCGGGTGCATTGACATCTATTGATTTTCTAGTGCTCTATTATACATTTTGGTCTTTAGCAAGGACAAATTTGGTGGCTAGTCTACGTGAGGTTTTCAAGGCTTGAAGATGTTATTCATTTTTTGCTTTTGAATATGCCAAACGGGATAAAAGAAGTGTTTTCGATCTGTCTTGCGTTCGAATTTAGTCTACATGATTTTTGTGTAGGATCTTGTAGATAGACTCGTGTGGGTGGCCAATTCTCTAGTGAGCCACATGGGTCTTTTGTTCCTACAGACACTTAGTTGTATAGTGCCATTTTGGCTGATGAAGTTGTGCTTGAGTCTATTTATCTTTTTGAAGGTTAGCTTTAGAAAAGGCCTCATATTTTGTGGAGCCTCTTTTGTCAAGATATTGGTCAAGGGGTGAGCCCCACCCCTTCTTGCGTTGGTGAATACACAATTTGAAGGGATTTAATTTAATTAAGTCTGAGGTTGGAATGAGGCTTCTTCGTTGGCGTAATATTGTTTGGCTCTTTTTGGATTTCTTGGGCATTGTTTTAACATTTGTAATGCCTACTTTCTCGATGTAGTATGGACAAAGCTATAACATTGAAAAATGCACAATTATCATGTGCCCGATACTTGGCCCTTACCCATGATGTTGTTTGGAATACCTTGGATTGACATGCCTTTATCCGGATCTTACTTGATGCCTATCATTGGGAGGGTGGAAAGGATGCTAAAGTGTTGGAGATTACACCTTTTGTTTAACAAGGGAGACTTTTTCCTTGCTTTTATCCATCATTTCCATGATTCTTGGTTTTTTATGCTCATGTTTCAAAGTGTTGGGATTGGTGGTTAGTAGACATGAAACAATCATACTCGAAGCATGTACCTGGTCGCACTGATTATGAGTGGATTTTTCTAGGTATATCTAATCATAGCTTTCGAGCATATACTTGGTCGATTGGGATATTGTTACGCTCCCTAAGAAGGATGAAGGTCTTAGAATTCCCCGTTTGAAAGCTATAAACAATGATCTTCTGATGAAATGAGATGGGAGGTTATGGGGAAGTATGAGGATATATGCTGCAGATTAATCCCTGGTATTTATGGCATGCATGCTCAAGGGTTCCTGCCTCGTCGTATGCAATCCAATACATCTGCCTCACCGGTTACTATTAATCATTGTTCTCCCGCTTCTATCCCAACATAGATTTGGACTATTAGTAGCAGTAATATGGGCATTCTGGCTTGCACATGATGGATTATTCTTTTGAGCAGAATGAATGCCCTGTTGAATCCTTTTTTGGTTAATTTGTCGTTTTAAGTTGTAGCACGGAAATTAGCGATCAATCAATACCACACAAAAATTATTTAATTAATTCAATAGGGTAGTTGTTTATTTTACTTGAGCAAGACCGAAGATCGAACTTCGAGAGGCATTGTGAGGGTTTAGAAATAAATTTTCAACAATTCAGAGTTAGGTTTTCTAAGGAGAAAAGATTTTTTTGGTTTTTTGAATTTTACAAATTTTATGGATTTTTAAATAAGAAATGCAAACAATTAAAGAAATTAATTGATATATGAGATGAATGAATTTTTATAGTTTTTATGTAAGAAAAGTATGTTATGCAATGTTTGATTGAAAATGAAGCAGCGCACTTTTCACAATTTTATGGAATACTATGTATAGAAAATGATAATACAGAAGCATAATATCAGAGATAAAAAATAATAGACAAGGAAGAACATCGAGATTTAATGTGGAACCCTACTCTGTGAGGAGCGGAATGAAACCATGGGAGAACTGCCTCAAAAGGGATGATGTTTCATTCATCTTTCTCAAATAATATAATGGGTCTGGGGCTCTTTATATAGAAACACCAAGACACCAAACTGCCACCTTCACACAATATGGGACTAAACTTGAGAGCCATCAAAGACATGCTTCAACACTCCTCAAGCTGGAGCATGAAATTCTCAGCTTGGGCAAACACAAAAAAGACACTCACTGAATACAAGATACTATGGACAATATCAACTTAACACATACACTGTCGGCTGTTGTCGAGGACATTGCTTCTCATGCCATGATGATGAGGTGGAACTGGAGGTTGGAGTGTGAACCAAGGCTTCAAATGTCGGATTTCGATTTCGTTTCGATAAGTCCCGAAAAGGAATTTCGGTGAAATAGTCGAAAATTGGGAAAATTACTTGAAAACTTATTTTATTCAAATTTAAGATATTTAATGTTGTTTAATCAATAAACGAGATAGAAATACAAGTTTTTTTACTTATAATTAGATGTTATAATGATCAATGCCTTAAATAACAGTTTCGGTCACTCGTCCAGAGTGAAATTTCAGTATATAAACTTAAATTTTGGCATTCAATTTTTCTGTCATTTCTGAAAAGAACAAAAATACTTTTATTATAGAGAATGTGTCGATTATTTTAAAATTGGAATACTAAATGTCATGATACAAGTTTACGAGATCGCATGATACACCAATCACATAATGACATGATACATCAATCACATAATATGTCTGCACTTACTAATACGAACAACTAACTTACTAGTATTACATTCTTATTTGGGATGAGAATGAGATTTGATCTAACCTCGAATTCTTTGGTGCACTTTTTCTGGTTCTTCCTTGGTAGATAGGATGGAGCTAGACCTTAGTTGGATGGATTCATTCTGGCTAAATGCATTGAGCTGCTAGATAATTAGTAATCATTTATGTCTAGATTATGAGCTCGGGTTAAATGATAAGGTACTCCATGCTAATATAAATTTCTATGCTGATTAGATAGCCTCCATGACAGTAGTATACAGAATAATTCTTTCCTTGTAAATGCTCCATGTAATACTCTCAATACCTATATGACCTTTTTATTCAACGTGCATGGCATTTGCACCAATAATCAAGAGACAATCAGAATAGCATGTTAGTCCTGAGATGCATAACAAACTGACAATTTTTAATGCAAAGATAAGAGGATGGTTATATGAAGATAACAACCACATGGTAAAAACCATATTCAACTCTCTAAGATGGCCGGGGAAAAGATAACAAGATTGTTATATAAAGATTCTGAACTCTGAAGATTTTGAAGTTAGCATTTAAAGATGAAAAAAATATTTGGCATGTCCAAGTATGTTAAAAAAAGGTGTGTTATGAAAAAAAGATGGTAAAAAACTCACATTGCTTCAAATTTGGAAACTTGGCTCTCCAATAGTTAAGTTGGGTTGTGAACTTGTGACTTGTGAGATGGAATGAGAATGTATACATTATATTTATGGGTTTTAAAGAGGACCGCTAATGGCTTTATTTTATTGTAATGGTGGTTGGAATAGTGACCTATATTATAATGGTGGTTGAAACAATGCCGTATAAATTTCATTTATTGGCCAAGTAGTGTCCTGTGAATATCAATTAGTGGCCTAGGCATGAGATATAGTGGCATAGAACAATTTCAATCGACATGGACCAAAATGAATCGAAATTTTAGTTATTTCCACCGAAATCCGAGAAACCTGTAAACCATTTCAGTCGAAATGGACCAAAATGAACGAATTTTGGCTGAAATCCTGGAAAGCGATACTATATATGGTTTCGATATCGGCACCACCACGAGTCAAAATTTAAGGCTATGAGCCAAGTAGTGCTGTGAACTGGTTCGAGCTACAATAAGTCTTCCACTGGAAGAACTTATAACATGTCTTTTTCACCGAAGACTGTTCCATCTCTTCGATGGACTGAACAATAAATGAAAGTCGCGAGAATGTCCATGTGTACTGGAGTTCACTGTCAGTGGACTTGCTGTGGGAATAGCCATACACAAGGAGTTCACGGTCAATGAAGAATGGAGCAAAACATTGAGTCTCCCACCATGAGAACTCTAAAAACTGGGTAACTCTAACATAGAGTCCTCAAACATTGGTAGGGTCTTGAAACCACTACCCGACACTCCTCCTTTTTCATATACTTGTTAGAAATGGGGTACTTGATCAAGTTGGGAGAATAAATGAACGTGGGTCAAACATAAAACTTCATTTTTTTCTTCTCATTTTTCTCCTTTTTTGCACAAATAGTTTTTGTAGCCGTTATTTTTTTTTCTCGGTCATATTTTTTATATGTTTTTTGTACGATCATGCTCCTTTTTTAAGTCATTCACTTTTTGGGTTTCCTTTTTTCGTATATGATTTTTCTCCCCTTTTTTGCACGCGCCTTAAAAAAACCTTTTTTGAAAACTCAAGACCCAAAAAAATCATGTGCAACCCACGGTTGGGCATGGAAATAATAGCAACCACCAAGCATTCCCAAACTCCCACCATCACATAATGTGGGATTAAACTTGAGAGCCACCAAAGACATTCTTCAATACTCTAACACAATGTTGGGGATCCAACAAAGTGGAAACATACAATGTTGAAGAATGTCTTTTTTGTAAGAATAGGAACACCAACCCTAATGATGGAAATGGGAACCGGTTTATCAGGAGCATTGCCGGGGTGAGTATCCATTGCGGGTTTCATAGACTTAGGGTTTCATGAGAAACCCTAGAACAAAATACGTTGAATGACTTCTCTTCTCAATCTTGAACAAGTCACGTTGAAAAATGATAACGATGTTGGCGGCATAGAATTAGGTTATCGTCAGAAAACCTAGAATTTTATTGAACATGACACGCTCTTCATGCTGAACATATGAGTGAGTAATCTTTCCAGAACTTCAAACATGAACGAATCTTTGAATGAACATTGAAAAACATAGATGTTCAAAGAACAAATCCCTAAAATAGATTGGATTTGATACCATGTAGAAAATGATAATGTGAAAGCATAATATCGGAGATAAAGAATAACAGACATGGAAGAACACTAGGATTTAACGTGGAACCCTACTCCGTGAGGAGTAGGATGAAACCACGAGAGAATAACCTCAAAGGGTTGATGTTTCATTCATCTTTCTTGAATGATACGATGGACATGGGGCTCTTTATATAGCCCCGCCAATACACCAAACTCCCTCCATCACACAATATATGACTAAACATGAGAGCCACCAAAGACATTCTTCAATAGTATAAATGAATTAAAAATGTAGATGCATAATGATACTTCAATCAATGAGTTTTTAATCCATGTATGAATAAGAAATGCAATGCAACTTTGTTGCTAATACCCATCTTAGCAACAAATGAATTTTTGATCCAATTAAATAATCTCGTAAGAATTCAAGAAAGTTCTCAATGATACCTTAATCAATGATGCACATAGAGTATTTTTATTTTCAGAAGATATTGCATTCTAAAGCTATTTAAAGGCAATAACTCAAATCCTCAAATAATTTATCCAGGTCACAAACCTCCATGAATTTCAATAACGGAAGTGCTAAAAGTTTCTAATTTCAATCCCCTTTCAAACAAGTATATATACACAATTTTCTGAGAAAAGATGAATTTAATATCAATTAAACGAACAAAGAAAAATATTAATTTTGAGAAATTTATAAATAATTCATTTTACAACCAATGAATGTCTACAATATATAAAATGAAAGAGCACAAAAATATCTAGATTATGGTTTACAAATCAAAATTTGCACGGTCGTGGTTCACAAGATATAAATAAGTCTTTACATGGGTATACATGCAGTAAAAGCACTGAAATGATATAGAAATTTCATCTTCTGGGGACCTTGTACTTTTAGAAACCCGGTTGGAATGAATTGCAATTTTCCAGTAGTCCGGGTTTGAGCACGATTCACCAAGAGTAGAAGGGCTTCTATACAGAATCCCAAGTCACGTCTACGTTGCATGTGACCAAGGCCTTGGATAAGCGGTTGAGATGCGACCCACTCTACCCCATTGAGCGGTGAAAATGCGCATACATGGTGCTGCTTTGACCACTTGATTAGATCGATCCAACAGGTCGATGGATGGTGTTGTTCACGTGGATCAGATGGATCTTCAACACTGATGATCCAACAGTTGCGGTTCCGCTTCGCATGAATGGTGCAGATCGAGGTTCAACTCCAATTGAAGGGCACTTGTATGTCTCCTCTAGCGGTTTGGGTCCCCTTTGCAGGTGGCAATGATCTTCTTCTTCGATCAGCATGTTCCCAACTTTGTTGATCGGCATGCGATGCTGTTGGTTGCGGGGTTCGTCGAAGGTTTTGATCTCCGGATGTTCCCGCAATGAAGATGAAGACTCAAGTGACTATCCCTTGACATGTTCGTTCATCACATGTACGGATGGAAGGTAGGCGACGATGCTCAATTGCGGACAATGGAATTGGAGCAAGGTTGACGAAAGGTTCTGGTAGAGATAGTCTTGGAAGGCTAAGGGGTTTCGAAGGGTGGGCTGATGAGTGGTAATCACCAAGGCCTCAAATGTCGGATTTCGGTTTCGTTTCGGTAAGCCCAGAAAAGGAATTTCGGTGGAATTTCGGTGAAATGGCCGGAAATTGGGAAAACGACTTGAAAACTCATTTTTTCAAAATTTAAGATTTGTAATGTTGTTTAATCAATAAAAGAGGCATAAATACAAGTTTTTTGCTTATAATAAGATGTTATAATGTTTAGTACCTTAAAATAATGATTTCGGTCATCATATCAATGACCGTCCAGAGTGAAATTTCATATTTCAGTACACGGTTAAATTTTGGCATTCAATTTTTCTATCAATTCTCAAAAGAATAATAATACTTTATATTTAAAAATAAAACAAGACGCACACACAAACACGAATATTTTAACATGTATGCCAAAATAAATGCATAGTAGAGCTTGTGATCGTAAAATGTATGTTATACGAGACTTGGAATTTGGAAACTTGGCTCTCCAAGACTTAAGGTAGGTTGTGAATCGTGACTTGTGAAGTTGTGAGATGGAATGAGAACATATACATTATATTTATTGGGTTTAAATAGGACCCTTAATGGCCTTATTTATTACAATAGTGGTTGGAATAGTGGCTTATATTGCAATGGTGGTTGAAATAGTGACCTATAAATTTCATTTAGTGACCAAATAGTACCTATGAATATCAATAAGTGGCCTAGGCATGACATATGGTGACCTAGAACAATTTCAGTCGAAATGGACCGAAATGGACCGAAATGAACCGAAATTCCACCGAAATCCGAGAAATCTGTGAACAATTTCCACCGAAATGGACCGAAATTCGGCCGAAATTTCGGCCGAAATCCTGGAAACAGATATTATACATGGTTTCGATGTCGGTATCGCCACAAAACCGAATTTCGACCGAATTTCGGTCGAAATTCGCCGAAATTTAAGGCCATGGTAATCACTGATTTGATTTAGAGCAGAAGAGGATGAGGAAGGTGCGTAAGGGGATGAGTTGAAGGAGAAAAACTAGAAGAAGAAGATGCAAATGAGGAAGAAGACAGAAGACCGAAAGAAGAAGATGAAATAGAGAAGGAATAGAGGAGTTACCTGGAGAATCTTCGCCTGAGATTGGAGGAACAAAGCCACCTCCGGTTGTCGCTTCTGGAAGGTGACATGGCCTTTGAAGCTTCGTCGCTCGCATGTCAGAGCAGCTTAACATGGAATGGAGTCCTATGGATCATGCATATATGAGGTATCTTCGTTGGTGGGATAAGCCACTGTCATTGAGCTCCCCACCCCCAGCTCTCTCTATTTCATCGATGAAAGTGGATGATTGAGACAATGTGTCTCAAGTGGTATGTATAGGAAGTGAAGAGAGGGAGTCATAGAGCTTTACGAGATGGGGTTGGTTGGTAATGGGTTCGGATTTTCAAAGCAAGGAGAAGATTACATGCATACAAGATGGGGGGGGGGGTAATGGAGTTGGGTAGTTTATGGGGGTTGGATTATGCTCGAGGTTAGAAATGGAGACGGTGTTTGGGTTCCTGTTATGTTGCACGAGAATAGAGACATGTTGAGAAGATAACATGGAGGAGGTTGTCAGTGTTTCGAAAGAGGGAGAGCGAGTAGGACTAGGTTTAGTGTTCGACCATTAATGGTTACATGATTATGAGCGTTGGGGATATGAAGTGGGAGAAGATAAGGGGAAAAGGAAGTTGGGTCACTTGAAACAAGGGGAGACCTGGGAATAGTAGGAGAAGAGAGTCGGGATGGAGTGTTGATTGAGCGATCAATACTCTGTTGATTCTAATTGTATGGGGTTTCCTCAGTGCATGGTTGACCAGGAGGGTAGTGGTTGCATGTGTGAGGTGGTCCAATGGGAAGGAGACATGTCATGCGACTTTGACCAAGACATTGACCATGCATGAAAATGCAAACAAACAAATAATAATAAAATAGAAAATGGATGCAAATGCAAAAACACATAAAATGAAACTTGTAAATATTTGAGAGTTCTACAAAATTCGTGAAGGATTGAATGCGAATGGAATCAAACATGAAAGATATGATTTTCTTGATGATACTTTATATATAAGAAAATATCATTTTTTTGTGTTTTATAATTTTTATTGTTTTTCCATGGATGAATAATGCATGCAAAAATCAAACATGATGTAAGATAATAAGATATGCATGAATGCTATTTGTTTTGTATTTTTATGAATAAGGATGAGTTAGGATAAATTGAAGTTAATTCTTTGCAAGATGAACAAGTCAATTATACATAGTCAGAAACATTTTTTCTTAGGTTTTCTGATATTTTTGGATTTTTATTTTTATGTTGTTAGTTAAATAATGAGATGAAATAATGAAATAAAAAAGAAACAAATTCAAAAAGATTACACGTATACGTAAAATAATGAGGTGAAGTCAGTACATATATACACTACATGTCGGTTCCATAACCCAACTTTCACATATAAACTCCGATACTCTTAAATTTGGTCTTGATTTGTGATTTGTAGATAACTGATTGTACATTAATTCAAAAGTGAGCAGACTGAAATCAGACACTATATGATGAAGTTTTGCAACTTAATTGCTTTCTGTCCTGGAATTAGGGTTTGAGGTTTTTATGCAATTTTTCTGGGTTTTACACAATTTAGAGTTAGTATGAATAGGATAAAAATAGACAAAATTAGGGGAATATATAAGTAAATATGAATGCAATATGAAATGGTGCTAATTTATGCATATTATTTACATATGCATGAATGCTAATTATGAAATATAAACACCTAGACGTACTTAATTACTCGGGATGAAGCTATATTTTCATCTATTTAGAGTGATGAATCATAGATTCAGCGTAAAACACTTCTATATTGAACATGTAATTCATTTAGCAAGGCCTTACGTTCTATATTGAAAATGTAATTCATTCAGCAAGGACTCTACTCGAGTCGTGGCTCTTGTAATATTTCCTTAATGTCTTTTTTAATTCACCCGGGGTCATCACTTTTGCGTGTTTCCTCTTTTTTTTTTGCCTAAAAAGCAGTCGCTCTCGCTTTCTTTAGAATGGGATTTTCTGCATATTGTTGTGATCTTTACTTTTATTGCTTTGGAGGATGTTTCTCATGATGCATCTGAAGATTGGTAAGGTGAATGACCTTAAGCCATTTTCCAGTCCTTAACTGCATATTATTCAAAGAATATTTGTTGGAGGGAACTGTTAGTCCAGGAGAGTTTGTTAACATAATTTTTTATTTTGATTCTTTGTTTTATTTCTTACTTTATAATTGGTCACTCATGCCCAACGGGTATCCTCAGGGAAGGTACCTTATGGTTGTTTGCCATAATGAAGCTCGTGGTAGAAACTTGTTGGGTTGGACTTGATTTCTGAACCTTTCTAGCCAAAGACTTGTGAGGTCTTTTGATTGCGAAATGACAATATACATGAGTCCGAAAGCTGGGGAGACAGGTAGCTAGTGCCGGAAAGGAGATCTGTTCACAATCAAGGGAGCATATGCCAAGGCGATGAACTTTTTGGTTTTATGGTAATGCAGTTATCATCCCGGGGCATAGGTAGGAGTGAATGAAAACAATGTGTTTGGTGGTGTCAGTTTAACGATGAAGCTGTGAGGACCACTTGACTTGACTGCATCTTTTCAGTTGACCAGTTATTGCATATCAGGAAGTCTTGTATTTTTTTAATAAAAGAACAGTAATTTGCTTTTCTTGAATGATGTAATTAGGTTCGCAAACTGTATCTTTTAGATGGTGTCATGCACATTGACTTTAATGGTTATAAGTTCTCTCACAAGTTTACAGTTGCTTTCCTACTGATTTTTAACCCTTTTTTAACAATTTATCAAGTCTGTATATTATTATAATTTATAAGCAATTAGTTGTGTTTCTGTCCCAGCATGATGCAGCTTGCCGAGTCATTGCTAGACTAAAGAAGGAAAGGGATGGGGCAATGGAACTACTGGCTCAGGCAGAAAGACAAATTCCCATGTCTGTGTCTAATGCTAATGCTACTGTGACCAACGGGAAAAGAGGTGGTTATTCGTTTGTCTTATTTCTATAGTTCTTGCTTAGTTATATATTTTCCTATTATTGGAGAGGGATTTCCGAGTAATTGATAGCTATCATCGTGTCCTTTTAAATCAAAACAAGAAAGTTGCTTAGATCTATTCACGATATCGTATGTGATTCAGAATGATACTTTTATACCCTAATAACACAATACTCAACCTTGCAGGTGCGGAAGAGGAGTTGCTTGGACCCGATGGAAAGAGGATCCGTCCTGGCATCACAGATGATATAGTTCAAGAGCTAACAGATTGCAATGCTCTGCTTTCTGGTCAGAGGAAAAAAAGACAGGTTTCTTTCTTATTCGTAAATTATCGAATCTTTATATTAAGCTGTGTTGGCTGTAAGAAAAGTTACAAATTGAACTAACAAATCCCATGGACCTTTTGGCGCTAGTTGTGTTTTGCTTTCTTATAAATAAGTTTTGCTTCTTTTCACATAAAGAAGGTTACATCCTTGACACATCAACATTTAAATTTTTTATCAAATATTTATTTGATAGATTCCTCCAACATTGGCAACAATTGATGATCTCGAAAGATACACTCAGCTCTCAAGTCATCCTCTGCACAAGACAAGCAAGCCTGGGATTTTATCGATTGATATACATCCTTCGAAGGTAAAACTTTAGTAAACTTTCTCAATTGCAGACTCATGCATATTGATTTGTCTCCCTTGTTTTGATATTCTGCAATGAATGGTTGTGTAATGCTTCTCACCATTATACATACGTCTAAGGTGCTCTGTAAAATAAATCAACCTTAATGGTCACGAACCTCAACTTCTCCTTGTACCTGAAGTATTACTTGTATTTTACGTTAGAGGATCTTCTTTATTCTATTAGTATGCGAATAACTAAATATCAAATGCCAATGCCTGTTATATTTAGAGAGGCTCAACTCAACTCTCCTTTCGGTTCCCCTTTACTAGGACAGGAGATGAAATTGTGGTGACTTGTTTCTTTTTTAGGATTTCATTGGTTTGGACTTCTTTGGCTCTATAATTATGTTTATGAAATATTCAGTCGACCAGTGATTATGCCTTGTTAAATTAAACTTTTCATATCATTTGTTACTATTATGCCATCATGACTTCGGAGATGACCACCTGAAGTCTTCAAAATGGACCAGCCCTCTGGAAGGATTGATTGATCTGCTCACAGCACCTCCCTCGTCTCCATCTTTGGTCTATTTGGCAAACCTTTGCGACAATCTAATATGTAAAACCTGATAAGGCAGTCTTTTGAGAAGAGAAAGGGTGGTATCCCAAGATGGGATCTACCACGATTAACCTGACAAGGCAGTTAGTCTATATATGCAGTATATAAACCCTTAACATAGTTGATTTATTGTGGAGGACAAATAAAAAGTGCTTGAATCCATCAAAACCTGTATTTCCCTTCGAAACTCTTGCACTGCTGACACTACCAACCCTTCCATGAGATTTTAATTCACTTTACATTGGGATCCAAATGAAGGCGTAGATGCCATCCTTGCTTCTAAGCTCTCAAGTCCATCTTTCCTTCATTATCTTTTTAAGCATGCTCTCTATGCTATTATATGCTATTGAACTTCCTTTTCTTAACGGTGTTAAACACCGCTAAGTTTCTACACACGAGAAACTTCTATAGTGCCCTTAAGAACGTTCCTAATGAAGGATATGGGAAAATCCTCAAGCGCATCACAGAAGCGTGATGATCGTATCATATACGATCACGAGCGACTAATCGCACTAGTTGCTCGAGGAAGCGGAATTTTTTAAAAAAATTAATTCAATGAAACCACATGATCCAATAACACTTCTTGGATTGTTTCATCTAAACAACAAAAAGGTACAAGGGTTACCTCTTGAAGCGTGGTTGCGATCGAGTCTCTAAACGAAGAGACCTCCTGTCTCAAGTCCGATCCAACGGAGGAGCCACTTGCGAGCGTTGATGAGACACGTGCTCCTCGCAATCCATGTTGGTGATCCAAGCAGCGGATCTCCTGATCTCGTCATACGAGATCCAACATCTTCTTCACGAGTAAGGTACATCGAAGGAGATGGAGATCCACGAGTAGATGATCCAGCAACATAACGACGATGCTACGGCGATGACGACTCTCTCTTGAGCTCCATGATGGATGACCACAATGAGAGAGAGATGACGTGTAGAGAATGAGAGAGAGGGCATTTGTCAATATTGTAATCGTATATATCATGAAGAGCAAGGGGTGCCTCTTCTTATACAGGGTTCTGAGAGTCCATGAATCCCAATCCATGAACATCACACAATCAATAGGTGAGATTGATTTGTCTTTCTTTCAATGGCTATGATATTATTGTAAAAACACAACAACAATTAATTTAATTTAAATTAATATATATTGATAAACCGATATAAGTTAATTTCAAATCAAATAAATTGGCTAGTCTTGATGAGGAGACTAACCACATCCTCTAAAAGGGGGGGGACGACCACCAATCATCTCATGAGATCTCATTATCTCACGATATCTCCAAAATTTACAATAACAATTGTTGTAAATTATTTCACAAAAATAATTCATAATTATCTTGTGAAATTTGTGATCATGCCATTGGAAAAATGTGAATCACATTCACATCCCAAAACAAAATGTAAATTATATTTTCAATTAATCATCCAATGCGAATACAATTCACATCAGCAATTAGTTAACAAATATAAATCACAATATGCTTTCTCTAATATATTATAAATCTCATTTATAATATACCTGATCAATGTGGATAGTACTATCCACATTATTCATATCCATGATATTTAAATCACATTTAATCATCTTGGATCTCTATTCTCATGTTCCCAAATAATATGAATCACATTCACACTATTCATATCTTTGATAATTAAATCACATTTAATTATCTCAGATAACTCTCCTTATAATATGAATCAAATTCATATGATTCATGATAATCAAATCACATTTAATTATCAATTTTCTCAATGCTCAGATATATATATATATATCAACAATGAAATTATTCATGAACTCTTTTAAGGATAATGCGCTTTCACCGCGGATACTTGGGCATGGAAGGACATATCGATATCGGTATCGATATCGGTACCATGTCGATACCGATATATCGCCGATATATCGCCATATCACCGACATCGGGATTCAGCTCGCCTTTTTTGCGTGTCGATACCCGATATCGGACATATCAGCGATATATCGGTGACCTGTCGATACCGATATATCGCCGATATATCGGGATACGGCCTTCCATGCTTGGGTATAAGGACATGATGATTGTATTGTTCTACGTATAATGATTTGGATATTGAGATCAAATCTCAAATACAGATCTTGCAGATCTCCCATAGATGTTTGATTAAATCAAAGCTGTAGATCTAATCTTCTCATTGTATCTGAATCACGTTCAGATCAATGCCCAACATTTGGACTAAGATTAGGTCACTTTTTTATGAGAGGAGTCATTAAAATCTAGACCTGTTTCATCACTCCCTCGGAATGGAAGCGTCATGGTTATACAATCGTTTATTATCACATCACCCTCAGGTATTCCCAATACCTGTACATCCTGCATATTGGAAGACCCAGACTAAACATGAAATTTTAGATCTCTTTTGGACTGTCTCCTTCAGGATTTTATCGTTAAGTTTTCTCATTCGATCATTGAGAGTTGGTATCAATCATATACTTTCCAAAAGCATATATTATACCCAGGTGTTGATCATATACTTTCCAAAAGTATATATCAAATCTACAAATTCAGTCAAGCATCCAAAATGAGACGACCATGCACAGAATTTGATTCTTCCCAATATCTCATGAGTGAGCTCATGTCTTGCGGTCCAGTAATAAACCTGTATGATCCCTTTGAGAGATCGTATTTCTCATATGCCCTTGCATGCACACCAGCGCGTCGGTGTATAGACCTAGGTTAGGTCATCAACTTATTGGTCTGCCAAATGTACATACTCAGACATATAGTAACACATCTGTCTCCGGTCAGAGGATGCATGCGTATATTCGATATAGGACTTTGGTTATCTCGATTTCGTTAAGCTAACTCTTTGACCTAACTTATCTTACACCTTCGAATCTTTATTCCTATGCAGAGGACCGACATCAAGAGGTTAGTTAAATAACAGCCAAATGAGAAAGGATTGCTATCTCCTACTCAGGTTGGAGATCATCTCTTAACAATCATTTGACGGTGCTTGATAAGTCCTCCATCTAACCCATTAGATATTCATCCAAGCACTAGCCTCTATGATTCAATAATTGAATCAACATATGTATGATCATCAAGATGGCCATGATACATAATCCTAATTGTACTAAGGGACCTATTATGTAAATAAATTATTCTTCATTTCAGATCAGGGAATGATATTTGCAATAACATTTATTGTATAATGGCTCCTCGTGGGCTCGCATGTCCAACGCCTTACCCATCTCTCGAATTTACAATAGTTGCAACTTGCGACTACCTTAATACCATTTTCTAATGTGGTTCATCTTCTTTACATCACGGTGATTAAAGTAATGAGTATTAGCCTAATCCCCCCAAGATGAATCTTGAACATTGTCTCCACTTAATGCCCTCCTCTTGCAATACCTTGAAGATCCTTCAATCGTGATCTTACTCGTGTGGAAGAAAGAGCTGCTCATCCCCCAACCTATTCAACCTTGAAATTTCTCTCACTCTCTATCATTTTAACCCCCATTCCTTGATCCACCACCTGTACAATCCAAAAGAAGTATCACAAACAAAGAAAAATGGGAATACGAAATGAGAGGTTAGAGTTCAAGAGGATGTCCTTCATCGGGACATTCTTCAATGGCCCCACGTCAACAATCAAAATTCTATCTCGTAGGCATGCCTCTCGAACTTACAATAGTTGCAACCAAGGTTTTAAAAATTGTGGCATATCGAGGTGTTTTCCCAGTATCACCTTACAAAATGAGAGGTTAGAGATCAAGAGGATGTCCTCCGTGGCGGCATTCTTCAATAGTCCCACGTCAACAATCAAAATTCTATCTCATAGACATGCCTCTCGAACTTAGTTGCAACTTGCAACTATTTTTCATTGAAGCACCAAAGTTGGGAAGTGTGGTCAAAGAGAGGTTTAGGTGTACCATGGATCCTATCATATTGGTGATCAATGGTAGGGATGTCTTGGCGACATAATGGTCATGCGTTCTGGTTGTGGAATGAGCACATTGTCCGATTTTGGCAAGGGTACATCATTTACCACCACCGCCATCTTAGTCAGCTTCAGCAACTGCATCGACTTCACATCCAACAACACTGGGTAGCTCTTTTGTCAGATTTAGCAACGTTTAGTGGACTTCAGTTCTATCGTCGGAGAAGAAGGCCACAATGGAGGCGACGGTCTAGCTGGAGTCGAAAAATCAGGAGAAGAATATGAAAAGGGCTAATCACGAGGATCATGGTTTTAAAAACATGAGGCAGATTGAGGCGGTTTTCCCTTGAAGAGGCGAGGCGTAAGCCTTGATTTATTTAGGAAAATATACATAAAATACAATTAAGTAAAGTTATATATATATAATCTCAAATTTAGATATTCCCTAATATATTCACCGTATATGCTATGAACATGAGAATATATAATATTCTTTGCATTATTTACTTTGAATCCTAATGCTTATTGTCATCCATATTCAATGTGAAGCTTATTATGACCTCCATTAATGTTGGCTGGGTGAAGTTCTTGTCGATATATAACACTTCCCTTTATGTGCATGGGTGAAGCAAAATGTTGTGACTAACATATAGAATATACACTATGTTAATGTTATATGACTAGCACACACATATATATTGATATGTTTTGAATCCTAACCATCTGATTTGCTATACCCAGTTGAAGAACCGTTGTATGCACCCCCCTGTCGCACCATACCTTACCAACACAGCTAACACACAAATGTTCAAATATAGAATAAATATATGAGTATATAACAAATTAAATTGTTAATAATTAATATTATACTTAAGATATCATAAAAAATAATATAAAAATTGGGTACCATCGCTATGCAGCCTGAGGTAGCACCTCATGATTGCCTTAGCGTCTCGGTGCCTCGAGGACCGCCTCAACGCCTTGAGGCGCCCTGAGGCGGACGCCTCGAGGCACGTTTTTAAAAACTATGATGAGGATTCTCTGAAAATTGATGCGGGACCGCTTCAGGAAAATAAGGAGCTGGCACTAGAAGAGAGGGATTTCATAAACATACCTTGGTGGATCGCCAATCGTGTGAAATAGCGCATACCCCCATTCACTTTGGAGAAGGAGGCGATCGCCTGTATTTCTAGGGCTTTGGTTGAGGTAGGAGCTCGATGCCTACTCTTGGGTATTCGGGTCTCGGTTTCGAATAGCCCTTGGAGCTTAATGGAGCTCTATCAAGTCATCTTGGGATTCAGACTTCCCTGACCTGTTCCTTTAAATGGTGGGCCTTTCGACCCTCTTCGTTTGGGAATACCTAGGTCATGGTGCCTTACTTTTCTAGAGAACCTTAGTCGATCTCTTATCGTCTATTATGGGCACCACTCTACCCACTGTTGTGCGATGCATCGCGTGGTGAATATATATAGCCATGGTTTTAAAAAACGTGCCTTGAGGCACCGAGGCTATAGCCTAGAGGCGGTTTTCTGTGAAAATCGCCTGGAGGCTATAGCCTCAATCTCGATATCTGAGGCGTAAGCCTCAGAGACCCGAGACAGTACCGAAATGGTCAAGGCGGTCCTGAGGCGCCACCTCGGTCTGATGTGCATTTTTTTGGGTAATTAAATAAAAAACTATTTAAAGCTATACTTTATAATAATATTAATGTTATAAAGCATATTTTAATTACAAACATATGAGTCACGCTCACAATATTATATTATAGTATCATTCAGTGTTGTTAAAAGCCCTCAACGCGCTCGCCTAGGCTCCTTAGGCGAGGCCCTAGCGCCTTGCCTCCTTCCAGGCAAGGCATTTTGCCTCAGGCGCCGCTCAGGCGAGCGCCTGGCTTGAGGCTCTAGGCGCTCGCCTTGAGCGCCTAAGGCAAAAGTAAGGCTTTTTGCCCACTTTGTGTTATTTTTATCCATGTTTAGGTTTTTATATTAGATATATATTAGTTCTAAGTATCATTAACACACATACTTATACATATGCACACACATGTATATGTAATTTACACACACTTCTATTTCATATACATATACATGCACATTCATGTTTTAGTTCTAAATATTACATATACTTTTTTGACTAAAAAGTATATATTCTTCTCTATATATATTAGCTTGAAGTATTATAATTACATACATATATATATACATACACATAAATAGATAAAACACACATGTATATATAGGCATGTACGCATACTTATACATAAACGCATACACATGTATGCAAATATATATGCATACAGATAAACATACATACAAATACACACATAAACACAAATATTTAATACATATACATACATATGCAAGTACATATATAAGCTATACATACATATATTTACAACTATACATACACACACATGTACACGTACACATTTATATACGTGCATGTAAACACACCCATAAATATATTGGATTGGTCTTAGATTGAAATATAAGTTATACATACATATATTTACAATTATGCATACATACACATGTGTGTATGTGCATTTATTACATAGACTCGTGCATAATTTATTTATTTTTATATATGGTGCCTTGCTTTTCTCAGGCGAGCGCCTAGCGCCTCGGGCATTTTGCACCCCCTAGCGCCTTGGAGCGCCTCTCGCTTTTAACAACACTGGTATCATTATATGTAACTCCGGAAACATGACATTTCATAAATATATAATTATACATTTATATTACAGTCATCCGCATCAAAGAAATCATGCAAATGTACACTTATTGTTTCTAATTAGTATGAACAAATTTTATATCAACAAATGATATCCAATTACTTGTATCGTTATAATAAGTATAATATATGTTTAAGAGACTGCATATTTTTGTAAGAATATTAAGAATTCACATATTTACAATATTAAGATTACTTGATCACAAAGTTATAAAGCATATATATTTTTAATATGGTATATTTTGTACATCTATTAAATTTATAATATTCAAAGTTAGGATTTATGATCATATATTATGTCAATATTTAAAATTTATGATTTTATGATAAATATAATTATGCTTAATATTAATTTTGACATGTATTTTCTCTATAAAGCGAGGCTTAGGCCTCGTTCGCCTTGATGCTTACGTCTCGCCTCAATAATGAAAAATTACCTCGATCCGCCTCATATTTTTTAATACCTTGCATATATCGTCATTTTAGATTCGAAGAGACAATGGAGGAGCTGGAGCCGATGATGGCTAAACCAAGGTCTCAAACGAAATTTCGATCGATTTTTGAATCGGGTCCCCAAATTTCGTTCGATATTGGCCATTTCGATCGAATTTTGCTCACATGCTGAAATCGAAAATCTGTCGAATTTCGGCAAGATTTGATCCCATGGACTGAACACATGGAAGTGGAGAATGACACAAAACTTATACTTCGGGACCTTGTAGCAACAATAATGTCGCCAAAGAAAGGTGGTAGATGCGACTCCTGACATGCCCATTCTTCCCTCATTGCCTGCAAGTAAAGAAGCAGTTTCAGCCTCGTCCACAGAAGCATCCTCAGTGGCAGTGGTGAATGGGAAAAGTTCTAAGGTCTACCACGATAGAAAGTGGAAGAAGATACATTCAAGGCCTTAAAATGTTTGATTTTGATTTTGTTTCGGTAAGCCGAGAAAGAGAAACTTGGTGAAATTTTGGTGAAATGGTCGGGAATAGGAGAAATACATTGTTTAATTTAATATATTTCTAAAATTAAGATTTTAATATTCTTTAACTCAATATATGAGATAGAAATACATTATTTTTTTCTAATAGTAAGATATTAACATGATATGTTACATCCAATTTCCATCCAATCATTCCAACAATAGTATGCTACTAAGAACCAGAATCTAATTTGGAACCGAAATTAGTTTCACCGCTTGAATATGAAGAGAATGATGACCCACACTATAATAACATAGAAAAACATAGGCCAAGAAAGAGAACCTCCTCAATAAGAATGAGGTGAATCATGCGAAGATTCTTCTATTATAGATTAAGCTAGAGACTCCGAGATCCATCTGTCTAGCTGAGAGACGATCACTCTCCCAAAAGATGTAGGTGGTCTTGGTGTGACATGCCTCAAGACATTGAACATGGCATTGCTACTAACGCGGGTAGCAAGAATCTGGGGACGAAATGAAGACTTTTGTTGCTTGCAAATTCGTCAGATCTATGGGATTAAGGCTCAAGGTGTTCTGCATTTTCAACCCTCCTACCCTTCGACGTTCTGGAAGGGCATCACCACTCTCCCTCCACAGTTACATGTCTGCTTCCGACTTGTCCTTGGAGATAATCGTTCTTTCGCCTTTTGGACTGATGACTGGACTAATGGGGGACTTTTGATGACTCGTTTTCCACATATTTTCACCTTTGTTGCTAATTGAGTTGTCTTGGTGGATGACTGCTGGAACGATGGGAGCTGGATATCGTCCTTTGTTGCGGACTTCTCTGATTAATGCTTGGAGGATTTTTTGAGTCTCTTGGAATCCCTTGCAATCCCCTCGGATCTGATAGTGGAAGGGATCGTTTGATTTGTAAAATAAGAGACTTTACTGTGAAATGTGCCTCTAATATGTTGGGCAGCCCCCCGCCCCCACCGATACTTTAGCTCGTGATTGTAGTTTTTTATGGAGCCGTAGATCCCCAACCTGTTGGCTTGTTTCTTTGGCATATGCGAACATGTCAAATTTTGACCGGAGAGCAATGCTTTAGACTATTCCCCGGTTTCACAGATCCGTCTGATATGTAACGAATAAGCATAGATGATTGATCATTTGATTTTTAATTGTGAGAAAACAACGGAAGTTAGGCAGGAATCCAGTTTTCTATGGGCAAACCTGCAAATCCTACAACCTTTCTGGGAGTCTCTACTTGTGAACTAGCATTGTCCTAGTAGGAAGCTGCTATTCATTGTAGCGTTATTTTGGTTAATTTGGTTGACTAGAAATGGTATTATTTTTGTTGGATCGTTTTATGTTGAAAGTATAATCTCTCATGCCAAAACTCGTTGACTCTTGGCCGTTGTAAGTTTTCTCCTCTATATAATTTAATACATCTACGGTGGACACCTTAGCGTATTTCATCCTTTTTTATTCAAAAAATAAGAATAAGGTGGCACATATAGTAACTACTAGTCAAAAAATTTATATCAAATAAAGAAGGAAAAAAATTATTAACCTCTTCGGTTAAAACTTGAAATTTAACTCTTCGATTTTGTGTCTAATTAATTTGGTTTGTGTTAACGCATATAGTAGTTTATGTGTCTCTCTGTTAATTTTATTTTCAGTTGTATGCTTTATGTAATTTACCCATAGGCTACTCTTCTATATAAGAGAGCCTAGGGCTTATGGAATAAACAACTTGCTCATTTTTCCCAACATGGTATCAGAGCGACGGTCCTAGACCGGAGTTCTCGAAACCCTAACCCTACCCCACCTGTCGGCCTCTCTCTCTCTCTCTGATCGCCGCTGCCTCCTTCCTCTTTATCTCTGATCGGCGCCGCCTCCTCCTCCGCCGCACGCGCGGCTGCGCCCCGCTGCACCTCTACGCTAGCATCCTCTGCGCGACTGCGCGAGTGAAAGTGCGTAGCCCCCCCCCCCCACCCCGTTTCTCCTGCGCGAGTGCGCAACCCCCCCCCCCCCACAGCACAAGTGAGCAGCACTCCCGCGCACAGATCTTCTGTGCTGCTGCGCAGGTTTCATGTGCGGCTGCGCGTGAAGCTTCACGCACCGATCTCCTGTGCGTACAACCAGTGCGCGTGAAGCATCGATCTCCTGTGCGTGCAACCAGTGCGCGCAAGCGTGCAACCAGTGCGCCCAACGTGCGATACCAGTGCACACATAGCGTGCTCCAGCCCTCTTGTGTTTGTGTGATTCTACAGGTTGAGTGTACGCGTGCATCCTACGCGTGCGTGTGTGCTAAAGCCTTAAAGCGCACACCGTCACCTACATGGGTTTAGTTGCTTGAGGTCTACACGTGCAACTAAACCCGTCTATGTCATTGTAGACAAATCTCATTCTCTATCAATCATTCCAGTCTTCAGTCTCCAGTATGTCAGAAAGCAAGGCAGATATTCCATCAATTGGCGCCTTTCGTGGTCCAACGCCTATTGTAAAGATGGACGGTACCAACTATGAACTGTGGGCAATGCAGTTCATGAGCATGATGAAGTCAACGGGTAAGAAGCATATTCTTACCGAACCAGAGCCTGCTGAGAAGACTAGAACCAATGCCTCTTGGGAGGCTGATGACGCATACGCCAAAGTTTGGCTATCCGGTACGTTGGCAATTGAAATTGCCAAAGACATTCTACATCAACCCACGACGAAGGATATGTGGGACATTCTGGCAGGTACATATTCACAGGCGAAGAACGAGAAAAAGATTCTGCAACTCCAGCATGATATCTTCACTATCAAGCAGAATGGTCGCCCTCTACATTCCCTCTATACATCACTGAGGGGGATGTTCGAGAAGCTCTACAGCTTCATGCCCCTGACAGCCACGCCAGAACAACAGAAGACATATAGGAACGCGACTATGGTAGGCGTGCTCCTGGTTGCACTTGATCCAGAGTATGAGGCGGCACGATCACATATTTTGGCAGACTCTACTATTCCTCCCGTGGAGGAAGCTTTCCATAGACTGAGTCGGATCACAGTTCCTACCACGACCACGAGTCAGAATACTTCAGCCATGGCAGCCAACAGGGGTCGCGGATTTCATCACCAGGGCTGTGGACGTGGACCCCGTGAAAGAGGTGGCCGTACTAGGCCAACATGTACCTATTGTCATCGTGTAGGACACAATGAAGACACATGCTATTCGAACTCGAAGCATGGATTTCCTGCATCTGCACGAGTCGCTGAGCAGATAGAGCCTCCTTCTGCTGCCACTTTGGATCAGCGGTTCGACGATCTAGTTGCCCGTCTGAGGGACATTATTCCCCCATCTGGTCCAGCACCGACTACCGAGAGTCAATCTGATGTTGCTGCTTCTGCTTCTGCGTCGACCAGTGCTTCAGGTAGCATACTTGCATGTACCAGTAGATCAGATACTTTACCATGGATTATGGACTCTGGCGCTACACATCACCTATGTGGCGACCAGAATTTACTTACAGGATACACTCAAATTCCTCCAGGCAGAACAGTAGTAATTGCCAATGGTACACATTCCCCCATCATTGGTCAGAGGGAGATTCGATTGATATCTTCTATGCAGCTCAAGAATGTGCTACATGCACCTCATTTTTCAATGAATTTGTTGTCAATTAGTCAGATTACGAAGGATCTACATTGTCGGGCAATTTTTGATCCATCTTCTTTGATTTTTCAGGACATCGATACGGGCAACATGATTGGTCGTGGCTATGAGCAAGGAGGCCTCTACCGCTTGAATCAGACCCCCTTCGCTGGAACCTCATCCATTCCCACTGGACAAGTATCTCCTTTATTGTGGCATCTGCGCTTTGGACATTTACCGCTTCAGAAGTTGCGTCGCGTGTTACCTTATGGTCTTCCTCACACACCTATCCAATGTGAGGCATTTCAGTTGGGAAAGCATTACAGGTCGACCTTTCCCAGTCGTTCAGGTCGAAGTAGTACCTCCAAGTTCGAGTTATTTCATATTGATGTCTGGGGTCCGAGTCGTGTACCTGATCATCAGGGACACAGATTTTATATAGTTTTTGTGGATGATTTTTCTCGAGTGTCATGGGTATTTTTGATGAAAAATAAATCTGAAGCAGGAAATATCATTATCCATTTTCTGAATGAAATACAAAATGTTTTCTCCACATCTGTGAAGTTTGTGAGAAGTGATAATGCTCTAGAACTGTGCACTCATGTCCTTACCAATTATTACTCCTCAAAAGGGATTGTCCACCAAACATCCTGTGCTCATACATCTCAACAAAATGGAATTGCTGAAAGGAAACATCGCCACCTTCTTGATGTCACAAGATCACTTCTTATACAGAGTCATGTTCCCTACTCTTACTGGGGTGATGCAGTTCTCACTGCATGTTACCTAATCAATCGTATGCCATCCTCTGTCTTGGATGAATAGATTCCTTTTTCCCTTATCTATCCTGGGAAGGATCTGTTCTCCCTTACCCCCTGTGTTTTTGGTTCAATCGCCTTTGTCCATCAGTTGCCTCCTGGTACTGACAAGCTCTCTCCTAGGGGCCTAGGGATGTTAAGTGTGTCTTCGTTGGGTACTCCAGAACTCAAAAGGGGTACAAGTGTTTTGATCCTCTGCGTCGGCGGTATATGGTCAGTTCAGATGTTACATTTTTTGAATCTGTAATATATTTTTCAGACTCAGGTGATCAGCAGCTACCTCCACTCCCTACCGATGCCATATACATGACACCACCACCTCCTGCAGCACTGCCACCACCACTGTCACCACCACCACCACTAATCCCCGTATCACCACTCCTATTCCATTATACCCGCATGCATCCTCCCGCTCATGGTCATGGCTCGTCTTCTAGCCCGCCTATGGTATGTAATGAAGATATTTCTACTGATGGATCTAATGATATTCATGAGCAGGATATGTTGCAGGGGCCAGATGAGGACACGGCTGATTTAGATGTTCCTACGCAAATCGAAGAGGAGTTGCGTGACATATCCCTTGTCAGCTTCTGTGTCATTTGAGCGATTATCTGGGGACTTCAGGAACTTTGTGGTGGCCCTCTCAGCTGCAGACATTCCACGGAATTATCAAGATGCTCTGCAGGACAGTAGATGGCGGCTAGCAATGGAGGATGAAATGGAGGCACTTCAATCTAGAGGAACTTGGAGTCTAGTTCCTATACCTCCAGATGTGACCCCGGTGAGCTGCAAGTGGGTGTTTACGGTGAAGCACAATGCAGATGGTTCCATTGACAGATACAAGGCACGTCTTGTTGCACGTGGTTTTACACAGACATACGGGGTGGATTATCTTGATACGTTCTCGCCAGTAGCACGTCATTCTACTCTCCGGATCTTGTTGTCAGTTGCAGTTGCTCGGGACTGGCCGCTGTATCATTTGGATGTGAAGAACGCATTCTTATATGGAGAGATTTGTAGGAGGAAGTCTATATGCACACATCCACCTGGTTTTGCTGTTGAGGGGGAGTGTTCCAAGGTATGCAGACTTCATAAGGCTATCTATGGCCTTAAGCAGAGTCCCAGAGCATGGTTTCAGAAGCTCTCAGACCTCTTTGAAAAACAAGGATACAAACGCTCCAATGCTGATCATTCCTTGTTTGTACAGAAGACTGCTAGAGGTATTATTGCAATTATGGTTTATGTAGATGATATCTTGATCACAGGAGATGATGAGCAGGGCATAAAGCAGGCGAAAGAAATGCTGGGAAGCGAATTTGTCACTAAGGATCTTGGTGTTCTTAGATATTTTCTGGGGCTGGAATTTGCTAGAAATCCATATGGGTTAGTAATGTCACAAAGGAAATTTGTTACAGATCTGTTGAGTGAAACAGGTATGCTTGGGTGTCGACCTGCTACGACACCAATGGATCCCAGCATGAAGCTCTATGATGATGACACAGAGGAGGTGGACAGGAGAAGATACAGAGAACTGGTAGGCAAACTGTTGTATGTCACGATCATTAGACCAGATTTATTATTTGCAGTGAGTCGTGTGAGCCAGCTCATGGAGCAACCACGCCATGTTCATATGGATGCAATACATAGGATTCTTAGATATCTCAAATCATCTCCAGGTGCAGGTCTGCTATTCAAGAAAGGAAAGGGGATTTCTATCTCAGCATGTGCGGATGCAGACTATGCAGGATGTCCCAAGGACAGGAAGTCCACCTCAGGGTCTGCAGTCTATGTTGGAGATGCCCTAGTCTCATGGAGAAGCAAGAAACAGACGGTGGTAGCTAGATCTAGTGCTGAATCCGAATATAGGGCTATGGTCCATGCTACTACAGAAATGATGTGGGTGAAAGATGTACTTACAGACCTATGTCTAAATGTACCACTTCCTATGAACTTGGAATGTGATAATCAGGCAGCCTTGTTCATTGCAAACAACCCAACATTCCATGAGCGGACCATGCACATTGAGGTTGACTGTCGCTTCATACGTGACATGATTCAGAAGGGGTTCATTGCTACATCTTATGTTACCTCAGAGAATCAAACTGTGGATATATTCACCAAGGCATTACTACGAGGCCCATTCCAGAAGTGTGCGTCCAAGCTGAGCATGATTGATATCTATGCTCCATCTTGAGGGGGAGTGTTAACGCATATAGTAGTTTATGTGTCGCTGTTAACTTTATTTTCAGTTGTATGCTTTATGTAATTTACCCATAGGCTACTCTCCTATATAAGAGAGCCTAGGGCTTATGGAATAAACAACTTGCTCATTTTTCCCAACAGTTTGTAGATCTAAAATTTTAAAACTAATTAAAGAATCTTCTTTGAACAATTGTAAAGCACTCTAACAACTCGCCACATCATCAAATAAATAAGTGATTATTCATTAATATATGCAAATTTTGATGAAAGTGATGAATAAATTCTCTTATTTTTTTTCTGCCGATACAACATGTAATTTTGTTGAAATCTTGTTGACATTTCGCTTATATTTCGTTGAAATCATGGAAAAAGAAATAAGGTAGTGCTTCGATTTCGATGATCGAAAGAACTGGAAATTTGGTATCTTTATAGCTAGAAAGATTTAGTCGTCCTCTGCACTCCTATTCTTCGCGTCGAGGTATGTTCAGAAGCTGCACAACTTCATGCCTATGACCACATCTACTGAGTAGTAGATGCCACACATAAACTCTATGATGGTTTGAGTGTTTCTTCAGCCCAAAATCCTCACTATGTTGCAGCACACATCTAGCTCCTAACGAGTGCAGCTATACCTACCATGGATGAGGCATACAATCATCTTAGTTGAATCATTGTCCCATCTACTGCCACCACTCTGACGTCCTAACCGATGGTTGCATCCTACGACAGAGGAGGTACATCTCAGTTCAGATGGCGTGGTGCTCGTGGGAGATGCAGTGGACGCTAATATGGTCCATGCATTACTGTCATCGGTATGGTCATCCAGAGGAGACCTCCTACTTGAAGCATGGCTATTTTGCGTCTGCTCGTATGGTTGAGCATGTAAAGTCTATTGTAACCATGATAGGAAATATCGGCGATATATCGCCGATATATCGATATCGACATGGGACCGATATAGGCACCGATATTGATGATATATCCCGATTTCCGGGCATTTTCTTCACAATGGTTCGTCGATATGGGCGATATTTCGGCGATATATCGTCGAAATATCGTGTATCGATATGATATCGAAACGATATCGATATCGATGCGGCCTTCCATGACTGTAACTTCTGCTCCTACTACTGATTATAAGTTGTATGATATTGTTTCCTACCTGAGGAACATCATGACTCATGATGCCATTACTACTAGTGCTCTTACATGTCTTTGTAATGTTGTTGCCACGATCAAAGCCTCTTCTAGCACTACAGGTGTGGCCTTTGCCCTTACTAACTGTCATAGGTCAGTTGCATCTCATCATTTGTGTGGAGACAAGGTTCAGTTTGCATCGTGCAGATTTGTTCCTCTAGGCAGATCAATTATTGCAGATGTGGAGACATCGAGATAAGGTTCAGTTCACCTCTACGTAGATCAATTGTCATTGTAGATTGAACTCATTCCCCTATTACATGACAGAGGGAGGTCTGTTTGACATCGTCTATGCGTCTGTAGAATATGCTTCATACATCAGATTTTTAGATAAATTTATTGTCTATTACTCAGATCACTAAGGATTTGCATTGGCATAACATTTGGTCATAGATTCTGGTGCATCTCATCATTTGTGTGGAGACAAGGTTCAGTACGCACTGTACGGATTTGCTCCTCTAAGCAGATTAATCGTCACTGCAGATGTAGGGGAGATAAGGTTAGGTTCGCTTCTACACAGATCAATTGTCATTGCAGATTGAACTCATTCCCTTATTACATGATAGGGGGATGTCTATTTGACACCATCTATGCTTCTGTAGAATGTGCTTCATACATGATGAAGGATATGAATGAATTTATTAATGAGAAGCCCTAGGGTTCTCTTGTATAGGAGGTTCTCTTGTATAGGAGAGGAATCATTGGGCAAATTACAAGACGAGGACAAAAGAAATAGAAAAAAAGCAAAAACAATAATAATGATAACTAATTTCTCAACACTCCCCCTCTAGCTAGAGCGTAGATATCGATCAAACTCAACTTGGAACAACATCTCTGATAAGGCCCTTTGGCTAGAGCCTTAGTAAGAACATCTGCTATATGGTCTCCTGAGTTGGCATGCATAGTGATGATAAGATCCTTTTGTATCATGTCATGAGTGTAATGACAGTCCACTTCTATGTGCTTCATCCTCTCATGAAAGGCTGAGTTTTTGGCAATTAGGAGAGCAGTCTGATTGCCATATTGGAGGTACATGGAAAGAAGCACCTCTACAGTCAGGTCAGTAAGAACAGATCTGACCCATACCATCTTTGTGCTAGCCTGTGCCATGTCTCGGTACTCTGACTCAGCACTCGTTCTAGCAACTACAGTCTGCTTCTTGCTTTTCCATGAAATCGGGGAATTCCCTTTGAATACAACAAAGCCTGATGTAGACTTCCTATCCTATGAACACCAAGCATAATCTGCATTTGCTTATGCGGTAACTGAAAGAGACGTGCCTCTGCTGAGAAGAAGTACATACCAGGAGAAATCTTTCAGATATCTCAGAATCATATGGACTGCATCCATATGCGCCTGTTTGGACTGCTCTATAAACTGACTCACTTTGCTCACGACAAAGGATATGTCAGGCCTAGTAATAGTCACATTGTAGCTTATCAATGAGTTCCATGTACCTCCTCTTGTCGACCTCTTCAGTGTCATCATCATAGAACTTCATACTCGGGTAAATAGGAGTAGTGGCATGTCTGCAATCTGCTATGCATGTCTCTAAAAGGTCTGTAATGTAATTCCTTTGGGTCATCACAAGACCTCGCTGGTTCCAGGCAAACTCCAATCCAAGGAAGTAATGTAAATGTCCAAGATCCTTGGTCACAAACTGATGACTTAGGAAGTCCTTCACACTCTGAATGCCCTGCTCGTCATCCCTTGTAATAATATATCATCCACATAAACAAGAATGACAATAGTATCTTTTTGGGTCCTCTACACAAACAAAGAGTGATCAACAGTCGATCGCACAAATTCTTGTTGCTCTATTAAGTCTGAGAGCTTCTGAAACCATGCTCTTGGACTCTACTTAAGGCCATAGATAGCCTTATGAAGCCTGCACACCTTCTGACACCCCCCTCGACAGAAAGCCCATGTGGTTGTTGTATGTAGACTTCCTCCTGTAGATTATCATAGAGGAATACATTCTTTACATCTAGCTAGTAAAGGGGCCAATCTCGTATCACAGCAACAGAATGGAGAATATACAAAGTAGAATGTCTGGCAACTGGAGAGAAAGTATCCTGATAGTCCACCCCATGTGTCTGGATGAACCCACGAGCCACAAGTCTCTCCTTATAGCGATCCACACTGTCATATGCACGGTGTTTCACTGTGAACACCCATTTGCATCCCACTACAGACGCATTGGCTAGAGCAGAAACAAGACTCCACGTACCACGTGACTGTAGTGCGGCCATCTCCTCTTCCATGGCTAACCTTTATTGACTGTCCTGAAGAGCCTCCTGATCTGACCGTGGTATCTCCACGGCTAGTGCCACGGTAAATCTCCTGAACTCCTCTTACAACCTGCTTAAGGAAACCTGCTCTGCAAGAGGATAAGTAGCACACTTACGTTGCGGCTTACGAAGAGCAGTCGAGACATCAAGATCATCTGCCAAGTCCTTAACCTGTGAGTTCCCCTCCCGAGAGAGCGCCTTTTCATCTTGTCTGGAATCCTGCTGCATAAATTACTCAACCATGCCATCAGTAGAAACCATGTGCTCATTACATACCTGAGGCGTGCTGGATGACGGGCAAGGCCTGTGAACAGAAAGAACAGAGCGAGACATGCATGTAAAAACACGAGGTAAAAGCTGTGTCACAGTAGGAGGAGCCACATGAGCATGTATAGGTGGTGGTGGTGGATGAGGTAGTGGTGGTGGTGGAGGTGGTGGTGGTATGAATGCAGGCGGAGGATGCGTGTAGATCTCTTCATCAGAGTCTGATGAAGCAAGTCTATCACTTGTAGGAGAAAATACATGACAAACTCAAAGAAAGTGACATCAACACTGATAAAGTACTTCCGCCTAAGCGGATCAAAGCAGCGAGTACTCTTTCTGGGTACGCCAGTAGCTGACAAAAACACACTTGACAGCTATGGGAGAGCTTGCCACGACCATGAGAGACATCATGAATGAATGTAACAGAACCAAACACACGAGGAGTAAGGGAGAAAAGATCCTTCTCGGGAAACACAATCGAGAAAAGGATCTTCTCTCCCAATATAGACGAGGGCATGCGGTTAATCAGATAGCATGGCGTGAGGACAACATCGCCCCAGTAAGCATGAGGAGCACGACTTTGTATCAGAAGGTTCTGGTCACATCAAGTTAGTGACGGTGTTTACGCTCAGCAACACCGTTCTGCAGGGAAGTATAAGCACACGAGATCTAATGAACAATGCCCGGAGATCTAAGGAACTCAGAAAGCTGTAAAGTGCGAGACTCTAAAGTATTGTCGGAACGAAGGTATTTGACTTCGGCAGTAAAGACCCAGGATAGTGTAGAAAGATCATCGATAACAACAAGATGAAAACGGTGTCCCTGGTTATCAAGAACACGACCCGTACCCCAAATATCTAACTATAGGAGCTCAAACAACTAAGAACTGCTCCGACTCTGATGGGAGGGAAAAGAGGAATGATGATGCTTCTTGTTACACCCCCAAATTCCGTGATCGAGAATGATCGTGCAGACACGGAGCTGGATGCTCGAGAATGATCGATGGAGCTGAACTTCAGGAGGAGTCTGAAAATGCGTGGATATTACGGAGGTTATCCACGAGAGTCTGGAGGCTCAACCGTACGTTACAAAAGAGAAGCGTCACAGAGGACATTGGCTCGGTAGCAGAGTGTTGTGAAGCTTATAGCAGTGCGAGCACAACAAGTATAGACAACAGTGCAAGACATGACAGGGGATGCACGTAGCGGGTACGTACGCGAGCGCGGAAGGACGATATGCAGTAAAGCAGTATGCATTGAGGAGCAATGTGATACGGTCACATAGGCGTACGCACGAAGGTGCACGGTATCGGTACTGATACGTGGCGATCCACAAAGGCATGGAGCGTTGCAGGTGCTGAGTACGAGTATTGTCGAGCATGCTCGGTAGTACACGCACGAGAGTGGTCTGGAGGCCACAATAGCGAGGTTCTGGAGGACTTCCCCTTAGCATGCATAACGCTAAAGAAGGGTTTACCGCACGAGGGTCTGGAGGTCGTGGGTTCCCTTTGGCACAAGATCGAGTGTTCGGTGGCACTCGGTGAATTAGGACAAAGCTACATCAGCAAGTGTTGGAGTGCGAGTGTGCTGATGACTGGGCGGTTGACTGGGCGTCGACCGTACGGGAAGATGAAAGGACAACATGGCAGTCGAAGAGATGAGCAGACGAAGAGTTGCTGAGGAACGCGAAGGGTTGCCGAAAAACTCGAAGGGTCTCTTCTGTCTTTGTATCATTATTGTAAATGTAATAATGAATGTCTCTTGGGTTGCCTTGGGTCTTTTATAAAAGGAGATGTGGTGGCTCATTTGTAAACACACAGAGTACACGAGAGAGTGTAGTGTGTCCACCCACTCCAGAGAGAGTTCCCCTTCTAATAAGAGAAGAGCTTTGTGCCCGTGCTTGTGTTCTTGAGAGTGTTCCTGAACGATCCATAGAGTCGAGCTTCTACTTGTGTCTGAGCGTCGGTGCTTTAGCAAGCAGGGATATCGAGAAGAGTTAGAGCGCGTCCACGACAGTTCTACTCGGGAAGGTTGGTTAGCTACAGGTTAGCTAACGCCGCACAGGATCGGTCGAAATCGATAGCGGGATTTTGATCATGTGATACTTCCCAAGCTGGCATGCCTCACACTGAAAGGGGGATCTCGTAGGAATCTGAGGGAGAATATGACACAACTTATGCAGAGGAAGGTGGTCAAAACGAAGATGGCACATGTATGGAGAGACTGGTCCAGTAGGTATAGTAGAAGCATCAGCATGAGGAGGTTGGACCAGTCTGTATAGCCCCTGTTACTCACAGCCACATTCAATCACACTGCCTGTGAGTATATCTTGAAACACAAGAGACGAGGGGCCGAAAATGGCACGACAATGCAGATCCTTAATAATCTGATTAATGGAAAGTAAATTCATATGTAAGTCAGGAGCATATAAAACATTCTGAAGATGCATGGACGACGTCAAATGCACCTCCTCTTGTCCTGTAATGGGCAAGTGATCGCTTTAGTAATGACAACCCATCTGCCAAGTGGTGTAGTCCTGTAGAACCTTAACTGCGCTTCGTCTCCACGCAGGTGGTGTGAAGCACCAGAGTCCATAACTCACTCATTCATGTATGCATCAGTACTACTAGTAAAGGCATAAGCTATATCTGAGGAGCTCGAAGAGGCTCTGGTTGTGGCTGCGGTATCTGTAGTGATGGTGACAGCAGTCGAAGTCATGATCTCTCGAATACGAAAGACAATATCATCCAGACGAGGATCAACCTGAGAATCATGAGTCTCTGAAGGCTCAATATGTCCTGCTACGCGACCTGAAACAAGACATCCATGCTTCTGGTAGCATGTATCCTCTGCATGTCCCCGTCTTCGACATAAGGTGCAAGGACTACACAGACGCCTACCACCTCTGCTACGAGGGTGTGTCCTCTAGACCGGGTCGGGCCTCTGCATCCATGAGAAGCGGCCATCACTGAAGAGGGTGGATACATGCTTCTGGTAGCATGTATCCTTTGCATGTCCCGGTCTTCGACAGAAGGTGCAAGGATCACACAGACGCCCACCACCTCTGCCACGAGGGGTACGTTCTCTAGACTGGGTCGACCCTCTGCGTCCACGAGAAGCGGCCATCGCAGAAGAGGGTGGAGGAGTGGCCGTAGAAGGCATGATAATCCGGTTGAGACGGTTATAGGCCTCCTCCATGAGAGGTATGGTAGCCCCAGTGAGGAGTTGTGCGCTTGTTGCATCATACTCTGTATCAAGTCCCGTCATGAAAACCCCAACTATTGTTGAGTTCATGTAAGACTTCTGTTGCTCTAGAGATGTCGTAATAGGCATATAGCTATGAAGCTTCTCGAACATGTCATAGAGTGAAGAGTAGCACATGTGCAGAGGATGACCATTCTGCTTGGCGTTGTTGATTTCAAATTGTAGTTGAAGAATCTTGGCCTCATTCTTTGCTTGAGCATAGGTGGAAGGCATATTGTCCCACATTGCCTTGGTGGTGGGCTAGTTCAGGATATCAGTGGCTATCTTTGGGGTGAGGGTCCCAAATAGCCAAACACGCGCATACACATCATCTTGCTTCCAAGAAGCATTCGTTTCAGTCTTATCCGTTGCCTCTGGATCTATCAGGATGTGCTCCTTATTGTTGTACTGCATGATGGTGAGAAATTGCATGGACCACAACTCATAGTTGATCCCATCCATCTTAGCAATGGGAGCTGAACCCTTGATGGCTCCGGACGAGAAAATGTCATCCTTGTTCTCTGACATGATAAAACTGTCGAATAACGGAACTCAACTGGGAAGTAGACTGATATAAACGAGTCTACATAATCATACAGAGGATTGGTTATACATGTAGACTCATACAACCCTCCTCATCAATCTTCGATCTTCGCTAAGGCCATAAAACACGATTTATAGGTCTAAAATTGTGTTTTCTGGTCAAAATTAGATTTATCCAAATTGGAGATCGAGACGCAGATATGCACGGTCGCACGATAAAGTCGGAGACGACCTAGGAGGGTCGAGGGCGACTTGCGACTCGACCGAAGGGTGCTTGCGGCGGTTTGCAGCTGCCTACGACGACCTGCAGCAGCCTGAGGCGGTTAAAATCAGACCTGTGGTGGTCTACGACATTTCACAACGGTCAAAATCAGACCTGCGATGGTTCTATCACGGCCTGGTGGGATGCTTGCGGCAACCAGAGGCCTGGAGGGTGGCTGCGACGGCATGGAGGGCGGTGGCCCGCAGTAGCGATGTGCGGAGGGCAACGATGCGAGATGGGGCCAGGTAGGGTAGGTATAGGTGGGATATGGAAACTTCGGTATAGGACCGTCGCTTTGATACCATGATGAAGGAAGTGAATGAATTGATTTATGAGAGCCCCTAGAGTTCTCTTATATAGGAGAGGAACCTATTGGACAAATTACAAGAAGAAGACAAAAGAAATAGAAAATAAGCAAAAACAATAATAATGATAACTAATATATCAACAATACACCAAATTTTTCGGTAAATTTATTGTTCATTTCTCATATCACTAAGGATTTGCATTGTCATACCATTTTGACCCTTCTTCTCTTGTGGTCCAGGACATACTTACGTGTAGGGTTATTGGATGTGGCCGTGAGCAAGTGAGTCTCTACAGTCTGGTCCAGTCTCCATATGCCGGTGCTTCTTCCATTCCTATTGGATTAATTTCCCCGTATATGTGTCATCTTCGTTTTGGCCACCTTCCTTTTACCTAAGTTGTGTCATGTCATCTTACATACATCCTCTCGTTCTATATTTCAGTGCAAGGCTTGCAAGCTTGGGAAGCGTCACATGTCTACCTATCCTGGTCGTCAGAGTCGTAGTAGCATTAGCTTACTTGAGTTAGTTTACTTTGATATTTGGGTTCCATTTCATGTTCTCGATCATCAAAGGCACATGTTCTATCTTGTAGCAATTGATGATTTTTTTAAACTGTCATGAAGATTTTCTTTCGAGAAACCAAGTCCGAGGTTGTGTGTTAATTCAATCTTTTATTCATGAAATAAAGAACAAGTATGTTCGCTCTGACAATGCCTTGGAGTTCTGCACTCTATAACTTTCTCAGTTCTTTAGATTCTTTGGCATTTTACTCCAAACTTTTTGTACGTATACTCCCAATAGAACTGTGTTGTTAAACATAAACACCGTCATTTACTTGATTTGACTAAAACCCTTATGATCCATAGTCGTGTTCCCCACTCTTTCTATGGTGATGTGGTCCTCACTGATTGTTGCTTGGTGAGTCGTATACCGTCCTTTGTGTTAGGAGACAAGGTTCCTTCCTTGATTGCATTTCTCGAGAAGGCTCTTCCCTCTTACACATTGAGTCTTTGTCTCTGTGGCATTTGTTCATCATCTGACTCCTGATTGTGACAAGCATCTCCCCTAGAGTTGTCAAGTATGTCTTTGTGGGCTACTACCGGACCCAGAAAGGGTAGCGGTGCTTTAGGCTTGTTCTATGGAAGCTTGATTCCGGATACAAGGTCTACATGCCTTATCCTTCTATGCCACCACCTCCAGCTAGGGATGCAAACAGATATTGATATACTTGTATTCAAGCCGACATTGTATTCGTTTTATACATATTTTGAAATCTGTATTCACATCTGCAAATGTTTGTATCCGTATATGTATATCCACTTTCATGTACAAGTATAGTTGTAAATTTATTTTTAACCAAATTTAACATAATTTATACCTTTTTTGCATTTTATTAAATATAAATTTTATTATATAAGCACATTTAGTATATTAATATCATGTATATTCCATCTAATACATCTAATACTTGTATATTTAAACTAATTTATAGGGCATTTCTAACATTATTTGTATGCCATCAATATCTGTTTTGCTTCCATATCCGTTTTTAAAGATGTGGTAACATAGTTTTAATATCTGTCAATATGTATCCGCATCCGTATCCGTACTTACAAATTAATAATGTTATGATAACACCTTTATTCATATTTGTATTTGCATACGTACTTCCAACTGCGATCCCTCCTACGCCACCACCAGCTCCACCACCCCACCACCTTCTCCTACCGTGGTTGCTCCTCCGCTCCCTCTTCCTAGTGCTTTGGCTCAATTTTTGCCGCAGGTCGCCTTCTGTAACCCCTTCTCATGGTCCTTCCCCACTATATAACACGTCCCATATATGTTCCGAGCACTTTGTTTGCATTGGTGATTTGTCTACACAACATGCTACTTTACGAGGGGAGCAGGTGCCTACTCAGGAGGTTACATTACATGCCATATATGATGGATGTGATCTTATTGTGTCCATTGCTCTCTCGTATGTGTGTCATGTATCCTCTCGTTTCTCATGTTTCTCTGGGTCATCTTTCAGAGAATTTCAAGAGGTTTGTCTTGAGTCTATTGACTTTAGAGATCTCTCGGACATGTCAAGAGGCGATGTGAGGTGATCATTGATATCTTGCTATGGAGGAGGAGATGGACGCGCTACAGTCGTGTGTCACATGGAGCTTGCTTACTGCCCTTACATGGGTTATTTGGTTGGCTGCAAATGTATTTTTACAGTGAATCACCATCTAGATGGTAGCGTGGATCGCTACAAGGGTAGGCTTCTGGCTCGTGGGTTCATGGTGGACTATAGGGATGCAAACAAACAGATACAAATATAGGTATTATCGTATCCTTATCTGTTTTTGAATACATATGCGGATATGGATATTGACGTATATTAAAACTATCTTACCATATCCTTAAAAAACATATATAGATGTAAAACGGATACTGATCACATACGAGTAATGTTAGAAGTACTATGTAGAATCAACTTAAATGTATACAAAATGGATGGAAAACACATGATATAAATTTACTAAATGTGTTTGTATTATCATTAAAAATTTCACAAATATGGTAAAAGAAGGTATAGAATTGTGTTATATATGATTAAAAATAAATCCATGACTATATTTATTTACGAAAATGGATATACGAATACGGATACGGATGTTTACGGATATCAAAACGATATTCATATCCGTATCCATTTTAAAACGAATACGGATATTGATGTCAGAAATCCGTATAAAACGGATACGGCAACGGATCGGATACGAATATATCTGTAACCGTTTATATCCCTTGTGGACTATCATGATACGTTCTCTTCTGTGGCACACCATTCTTCCATTCAGATCCTTCTCTCTATCACTTTAACGAGATTGGTCCTTGTCCCAGCTTGATGTGAAGAATGCATTTTTATATGGTTATCTTTAGGATGAAGTCTACATGCAACAACCACATGGATTTGTTGATGATGAGTGTCAGAATGTTTGCATATTTCATAAGATTATCTATGGCGTTAAACAGAGTCCCAACGCATGGTTCTAGAAGTTCTGAGACCTGATAATCAATATAGCTTCATGAGATTGATTGTAGATCATTTTCTATTTTTTCTAAAGACTCATAGAGGTATTATTGTTATATTGGTTTATGTTGAGTATATCATTGTTACATGGGATGATGTGCATGATATTAGTGCGACTAAGGAGTTCCTTGGACAACAGTTTATCACCAAGGACCTTGACGATTCATGATATTTCCTAGGGTTTGAATTCGCTCTGAATCAACAGGGTCTTGTGATGACCCAGAGGAAGTATGATACTGATCTATCAGAAACATACATGAAAGGTTGTAAACCTGTCACTATTCCTATGTATCCCATCATGAAGCTATATTGTGATGATATAGAGGCGAAGGACAAGAGTAGATACACGGATCTCGTTGCAAACCTGCTCTATGTGACCATTACTGGGCCAGGCACTTCCTTTGCTATGAGCAAAGTTAGCTAGTTTATGGAGCAACTGATACATGCACATATGGTCGCGGTTCACATGATTCTTAGGTCTCTGATCCTCTTCAGGTACGTGATTGCTCTTTAGCATAGGGGCTTCCTTTGCCATCACGACATGTGCGTATTCAGACTATGCCTGATACCCCAAGGACATGAAATCTACTTCCAACTTTGCATTGTTCATAAGGAGTTTTTTGGTATCATGGAGGAGCAAGAAGCATACTATGGTTCTTTATCTAATGCGGAGTCAGAGTACAATGCCTTGGCGTAAGGGAACATTGAGATGATGTCAACCAGATCCGTTTTTAATGGCTATTTGCACACCTCTTCTCATGCATGTACTATGCAACAACGAGGTTGCTCTTTTCATTGCCAATAACATTGCCTTACATGAGAGGACTAAGCACATTGGGGTAGATTGTCACCATACACGTGACATGATTCAGAATGGCTTTATCTCTACTTTTTCGCGTCAGCTTAGGGGAGCAAACAACATATGTTTTCACCAAGGCTCTGGCCACAGGGTCATTTCAGAGATGTGTCCATGCTGAGCATGATTTACACCTATGCTCCATCTTAAAGGGGAGTGTTGAGCGATATACTTATTTTTCTTATTTTATATTTTTTTCTTTCTTTTTGTCTCTACTATTTAATTTTCTCAACATAGTTTGTACTCTCTGTACAAGAGAACCTTAGGGGATTAATCAATTCAATATTTTTCCTCTCCACAGTCTGCATGTTGGAGACAATCTTGTTACATAGTTTAGCAAGAAGCAATTGTGGCATGTTTAAGTACAAAACAGAATAGCAAGGCTATGAGACATATTATTGTTCTGAAGGATTTCTGTATTGACATCACATTACCCATGGAGACGTGATGCGACAATCAGCTGGTCGTTCTCATGGCAAATAATGACTTCCATGAAGAGAAGCATGTGGAGAGTGATGGTCACCAAGGTTTTAAAAAACTAAAGGTGGAATGAGGCGTTTTCCTCGGAATCGAGGTGAGGTGTAGCCTCGAGGCGGTCGAGGCGTAAGCCTCAGTTTATAAAGAAAACTATGCATAAAACTATAAATATATACATGCCAATGTAATAATATGTTCTCTGCCCAACATATAATACTTAACTCTATAAGATATGATGAAATAATATAGATAAGAACCTCAAAATATAAGATAGAACAACATCATATCCCTTTCTACACATTTTCATCCAATTAAAAAAAGGAATTCGTTGTCATTGTGAAGAATTAAACAATACATATCTATTTAAAATATTATTGTAATTAAAAGTACGAATAAATATACGTTGAAGAAATTTATGTTATATATCTAACATATAATATATGATCACGAGAGAAACCGTGAATCCTATCAATTTCGAACAAATCTTTGAAATATTATTGTAATAAAAAGTACGATTAAATATATGGCGAATTGTTGATATGCCTTGAATCCTAACCATCTGACCATAATTGTTGAAGAATTGTGTATGCGCCCCTCCTATTTTGGGCACGAAAGAAACATCAGATTTAGGCATAATTATATTTAGACAATTAATAGTAAATATGAAGCATTTTATTGAAATTGTTAGACATAATTAATAGTAATTATGAAGTTATGGGCATGAAAGAAACATTAGATTTAGGCATTTAACTTGTATAATCATTATCCTAAACAAGTATATATTTATAAGCTTCTCAAACCACCATGTAAACCATTAAACATAAAAAATACTTCAAAAAGCAAAAAACGCCTCGACCGTCTCGAGGCGGAACGCCTCGAGGCTATGCCTCAGGCACTCAGCCACCTGAGGCGCATACCTCATGGAGAAGGACGATGCGCATGCCTCGAGGCTAAAAAGGACCGCCTGGCCTCGAGGCGTACGCCTCGGCCGCCTCGAGGCGTGTTTTTTAATACCATGATTGTCACAGCATGATCTCTGATCCAAGAAGGGGCTCTTCCACATTACACATGCCACCTACTTATAAAATCGCTGATGCCTTTGCTAAACTTCTCATCAAAGACTGTCTGATCGACATGTTTCAATGTTGAGCATGCATGATAGCCTTTGCTAAACTTCTCACAAAGACTGTCTGATCAACATGTTTCAAAGTCGAGCATGCATGCTATCGTTGCTCCTTTGGGTTTGGGGGAGGGGGTCTGAAATTTCATACAGCTGCTCTCTATATTCATTTATCTCATAATAAACAAGATCTCTTTTCCATTAATATTATGCACACTTTTATTTATTTCATTTTGTAATTTCACCATGAAATCTAAAACTGTTTAATTTCATTGGTTGCTTTTTATTGTTTTTCAAATATCCCCGGTTAAATCTGGGACTTTATTCCTTGTCACCTGCAGGATATTGTTGCAACTGGAGGTGTTGACGCTATGGCTGTACTCTTCGATCGGGATTCTGGCCAGATTGTTAGCACTCTTACAGGACACTCGAAGAAGGTTTTACTTTTACAAGTTTTATTCCAGGCTGTGCATTGATGATTTTGTCACTTTTTCTCTCGTTGCTCGTTTTAACATTTTGTTCTTTTGACTTTTCTCCTTAAAAAAAGCAGCACTATTATTATCATTGTTGTTTTGGGCAGGTTACTAGTGTTAAGTTCGTAGCTCAGGATGAGATATTTGTAACAGGTTCTGCAGATAAGGTACATATTTTCCCTAGGAACAGTCTTACAATGTCTTGTTGCCCTCTTCTTTTTCATGCACGATGCACAATTCCTTAGGATAGCTTGTCGGTCAGTAAAAGCCTCCATTTTCTTGATAAGAATTCTTAACTACTAACGAGAAATTACAATCGCATTAGTAACAGAGATTATTAGTGTTTGCAATTGATTGTGCTTCCAAGGTAGTTTTCAAGGCAGTTGGATACTTAAGTTTGTAATGCATGTTTACCCTTTCTGTAGACCGTTCGGTTATGGCAAGGGACTGATGATGGGAGCTACAACTGTCAGCATATCTTGAGGGATCATGCTGCTGAGGTATGTTTTACAGTTTCATATTTAGCATAATGCATTTCGTATGTTTTAGTATACAAGCATGCCTACTGGAACAGTTAAACTCGTTTATGAAGACCTCATTTTTAAGTATTTTCCTTGGGTACCTCAACTTATTCTATATTTCGTATTATTGCTATTGATCCCTAATGCTACTTAGCCTTTTTCTGTGATTCTTGTTTCTTTTTAACTGAGGAGTGAATGCATCGTAAAATTATTTTACTCACTAATTAGAGTCATAAGTAAACGCTTCCTTTAATTATGTGTTTATATAAATTTGTCTGGCAGTTGGTATGGTTATTTCTTATGTTATTTTGTTTTATCAACCAGCCTCTTCATTTTTCTGTTTTATATCATAATGTAGCATCTTGAGTTCCAAAACTAGTTTTTTTCCATTCACTATCATCCTAGTTTTGTGGGAAATGATCTTAACTGTTTGCCAGGTTCAAGCTGTCACCATCCATGCCACCAACAAATTCTTTGTCTCTGCATCACTTGACAATACATGGTGCTTTTATGATCTTTCGTCTGGAATGTGCTTAGCTCAGGTCTTCCTCTCTGTCTGTCTACTTGAAGGCGCCTATGAAATTTCTAGATTCTTGCATTTGATAAGTTGCCTTTGCAGGTGGGCGAACCTTCAAGTGAAGGGGGCTTCACCACAGCTGCCTTTCACCCTGACGGGCTGATTCTTGGTACTGGAACGTCTGAAGCTGTTGTCAAAATTTGGGATGTGAAAACGCAGGTGATATTATATGCCATAGGTACTGGATATGTTCTTGATACTCCTCTGAGAATGTCCTGCTTCACTTTCTCGTTTTGCAGTCCAATGTGGCAACATTTGATGGACATGTAGGGCCGGTTACAGCAATGTCATTCTCTGAAAATGGTTATTTTCTTGCGGTATGTTAATTCCTTTGGGAGCTTGCAGAAAGATATATGGGCACTGCTCTAATGTTTATAGCTGTTCATCAGACTGCTGCATATGATGGTGTCAAGCTTTGGGATCTTAGAAAGCTGAGGAACTTCCGAACTTTTTCACCATACGATCCCAATACTCCTACTAACTCCGGTAATGATGCTATCTTTTTTAGTAACTATGCAAGTTGTTAAGTATAGACTGGCTTATACAAATTCCAGGGAAGGGTGGTTGTGATGAAGGGTTTTGTTCTCATTTAGATACCATTATATACACTAAATAGGATGTCTTGATATTTTTTTGATATAAGAATTGAGAAAAACTTGCCTATTTGCTTTTCCTAGTAAGCTTTCACAAGAAGCAACCCTGATCTTGTTGTGATGCCCTCTAAATAGTTTGGTGTCCATTATGTTGATGTTTTACACAATTATCATCTTAGTCACGTTTATCTATTTTTTCTTGCTCCGAAAAAAATCTTTTGGTTTTTTTACCTTTGCAATTTCGTTTCTCCATGTAATCTTTTTCTCTACCAGTTCCCCATTTATGATCTTGTTGTTGTTTACTTGGTAACCATCGGCATGTACCTGTGCAGTTGAATTTGACTTCAGCGGAAGTTACCTTGCACTTGCCGGTTCTGATACAAGGTTTGTACACTAGATGGTGCTAACTTTCACTGCGGTATATTTGAGTGGATATTTTGTTATCGGTCTCAAGTTTAATTAGTTGGTCACTTTCCACCCAATCAGTGCACACTTAAGCTATTAGTAATTCTCAAACAACTCCATTTAATTTTGCAGGGTCTATCAAGTTGCCAATGTCAAGTTAGAATGGAACTCAATCAAGACTTTTCCTGATTTGTCTGGGACAGGTCCCACCCTCTCCTTTTCTTTCTACTATCAATTTTATGTTCAGTTCTTTCGGACTCTAAGTTCATCTACATGTTATAATGGTGACATGTTAATTGTTGATTAGGCAAACTGACGTCTGTGAAGTTTGGTGCGGATGCTAAGTACATGGCAGTTGGGTCAATGGATCGCAATCTCAGAATCTTCAGCCTTCCGGGCCAGGAACTAGATGAATCATGATTATTATAGACTAGCGTGGAGATATCACTGAAAGGAGAGTGTTGCCATTGCCGCTGCCAACCTGAAGGTCCTGAATTGCCTATTCTTGTTGGTGAGTGCATCATGAGCTCCACATTGAGCTCACCTTCGTTGCAGCTTGTTTCAGTGTTCAACGATACAATATATGGAAGCTGCGGCCTGCAGATGCATTTTTCCTGGTGGCCTTTAATTGTATGGTTACATATCAAGATCATATAGACTAGTCGGATTCAAGTATTGAATGCCAGATTCATGATCATAGGTAAGTTTATTGTCTGTCGATGAATCACATGTACCATGGACTTGTAGTTTTGACCCCCAATTAGTCTGCGGGAGGGCTGGGTTGTGGGATTGTATCTTGATATACTGATTATGGATATTGTCAATGGTTATTAATATTAAACGAGCCATATACTTTTTTCTAACATCTCTGTAGTCTCCAACCTATACATTGTCAAGATCAGTTTTTTTCTCTGGTATATTGTCAATAATCGATGCTTACAAAGGGGTTGCTGTTAAAACTTAGTCCAAAATGGATGTTACTCTTTGACAACCATCTGATTGATAGATATAGATTATTTCAGGGATGTCATCATGCAACATAACATAGAAGCTAGTGTAGACTTTAGGGATGTTAATTTGGGTCTATCCGTTGGATATTTTGATCTGGACCCGTTCCATTTATGGATTCAAAATCCGTCTAGGCTTGTGTTTGGGATTTTCTAGTGAATACTTTATCCGAACTCAAGTATATACGTGTATTTGTATTCGTTTTTCCATAATCAAACTAGTCATTGCAGCTTTTTAGTTTTCCATCGTTTGCATGTTTCTCCTTACTGTAATCTGTGTGTTTTTGACGTCTTTACATAGTCATTAACATCGTGCGTTGCCCATAAGTTTGACGACTCTATGGACAATAACTTTATATAACTTGATTTTTATATTTTTTTATAAAAAAATAGTGTACATGGATTAATTTTGTGCGGCTTACATGATGCACGACTATATGTTAGGTATATGAATATCTGCTTGGAAGTACCGATATAGTCTATGAGCGCGTGTTTGGGTGGTAATTTTGTTCATATATGCCTTTTGCGAATCCGGTGCCTTAACATCTCTAATAACACCTTGCACGGACTGATATTTAACGCTTATATGGAAAAGTAGTCTTCTAAACAAAACACGATATTATCTGACTATCCACCATTTGGTACGACCCCTTGTCAACTCATGTATCGCAGTATGAGGGCGGATGAGATATATAGTCATATTGTTATCCAATTTAACATTTAACATACGCAGTGTTGTGGATACAAATATTGATACGTATGAAAAATATGTTATTATATCATTAAAATGCATATAAAAAGGAATAGAATTCAGATATGAATGATAACATAATTATCTAATATATTAATTTAAATGGTTTTCACTAAAAACAAATATTCTAAATATATATAGGGAATTGGGAGCTTACACTCGGGGGTATAATCTATGCTTGATCTTTTTTCTCATTATTTTTGATTTTTTAAAGAATTAGTTACCTATATATATATACAATAAGGTTTTATTTTAAAAAATAGAAAAAAGAGTCGGGAGTAGGTAGTTACCTACACCCTCGGGTGTAGGTTCCCCAGGTGTAGATTCCTTTTTTCTATTTGGTTAACTCAGCCATGGCTAGTCGCAAACCCGGATAAATGAGGGATCCGACATCCTGCGTAAAATAGTAGGAGATAACTTCCTAAACGTTTTTTTAAAATACTATTTAGAAAGTTGCCTCATGACAGTCGGATCTTTTCAACATGGATTTAAGCAAGCATACAGATTTCGTTGGGGGTTCTCTACTTGCGACGCATTGCAACGCTCGAGTGCAATGAAAAATTAGCAAGGGCTGCTACATCACAGCCTGGATGTAGTTCAAAATTTACAAGGGTTCTTGTACGAGGAACACATGCGGGTAATTAAGCTAGTTCTGCTGCATTACTACCCGGATGCAGTCCAAAATTTGCAAGGGTTCTTGCATAATAGACACATGCAAGTAAAAAAGTTAGTCCAAAAGAGATTGCAACGAAAGATGCGGATTGGTAGTAAGAATATTGGCACTTTAACTGGAAAATTGATGGAGATAGTGAATACGATAGAAAGAAAGAAGATTCACATACTATGTCTTCAAGAGACTAAATGGGTTGGAGAGAAAGCAAGGGAGATCGAGAAGACATGCTTTAAACTTTGGTATTCAGGTAAAGATAAGGGTAGAAATGGTATTGGAGTGATTGTTCATAAGGATTTGAAGGATTGTGTGATTAAGGTGTAAAGATTCGAGGATAGGATTATTTTTGCTAAATTTGTGCTTGAAGAAGAAATTCTGTATATCATCTCAGTTTATGCACTGCAAATTAATTTAGATGAAGGACTAAACAAAGTTTTTGAGAGGATCTGGATATTATTTTACAACGAATCCCACAAAGAGAGATCATTTGCATAGGTGGAGATCTTAATGGACATGTGGGAAAAGATGCTTCAGGGTATGCTAGTATTCATGGAGGACACGGTTTTGGGGATAGAAATGAAGAGGGAAAAGTCATTGTGGATTTTGTAACGGATTGTGATCTTTACATAGCAAATACTCTCTTCAAGAAGAGGGAAGAGCATTTAATTACTTATAAGAGTGGGCTAACTAGAAAATAGATAGATTGCTTTGCATTAAGGAGAAGAGATCGACTGTTTAGTAAAGACTGCAAAGTAATTCCAAAAGAGAGTTTGACAAGCCAACATCGCTTGTTAGTCTTGGATGTACAAATAGAAGGGCTGGTAAAGAAAATGAGGGTTCCTAAGATCACTAGAACTAGATGGTGTAATCTTCCACTGAAGCACTCAAGCTTCAGGGAGAAGGTTTTGAAAGACTTATCTTGGGATTGTAGCAGAAGTGCAAATGAGATGTGGGATGCAGTAGCATCTTGTATCCGAAAGGTAGATAAAGAGATGTTCGGTGAGTCAAATGGAGGATCTCTGGGTCAAAAGGAGGCTTGGTCGTGGAGTGAGGGGATGCGAGAGAATCTACGAATTAAAAGAGCATGCTTTGAAGCTATGTCTAAGGATAGAACATAGGAAATCATCACAAACTACAAAATAGCGAAGAAGGAAGCAAAGAAGGCTATAAGTGAAGCCAAGTCAAAAGCTTATGATATTTTTTATAAAAATCTCAACTCTAAGGAGTGCCAGAAGGATATATTCAGGTTGGCCAAAGAAAGAGAAAGAAAGACCAAAGATCTCTCTCAAGTGAGATGCATTAAGGATTAAGAAGGTCATATGCTTGTTACTTGGAAGGATATAGAGACTAGATGGAGCAATACTTCCATAAACTTTTCATTGGGGAAGTAAATAGAGAGATCACATTGGATGATCTAGATAGTAGTGAAAGTTACTTGAATCATGTAAGCTATAGACGGATACAAAGAAAGGAAGTAGAGGAGGATTTGAATGTCATGAGACCTGGAAAAGGTGTCGGACCGGATGACATTCCTGTAGAAGTATGGAAAGTTTTAGATGAGTGTAGTTTGACTTGGCTTACGAATTTATTCAATGTTATTTGATGAAGCAAGAAAATACCTAAAGATTGGAGGAGTTTCGTAGTGCCTCTTTATAAGAATAAAGGAGACATTCAAAATCTTTTAAATTACATATGTATCAAGCTGATGAGTCACACTATAAAAAATTGGGAACGTGTGATCGAAAGAAGGTTGAGGCAAGTTTCCAATGTAAGAAAATCAATTCGGATTCATGACATGTCGCTCAACTATTGAAGCTATCCATTTGCTAAGGAGAACAATGGAGATTTATAGATCTAAAGGGAAGAACCTCCATATGATCTTCATTATTTGGAGAAAACTTATGATTCTGTCCCACAAAAGATATTGTGGAGAGCTTTGGAGAAGAGACAAGTATCTGTCCTATACATTAACCTCATAAAGGACATGTATGATAGGTTTTTATCTTGTGTAAGAACCCCGTTAGGGAAGACTGATTATTTTGACATCAACATTGATTTACATCAAGGTTCAGCTTAGAGTGCATTTCTTTTTACTTTGATTATGGACGAGTTGGCAAGTCACATTCAGGATGAGTTACCTTGGTGTATGTTATTTGTTGATGATATTGTATTGATTAACGAGACTAGAGATGGAGTAAATGAGAAGCTTGAGGTCTGGAGACATGAGTTGGGGACTAAAGGATTTTGTATGAATAGGGATAAGATGGAATATATGGAGTGCACCTTGATGGAAGCAATAGTGAAGGAATTGAGGTGAAGATATGCGGCGATAACATTCAGAAGAGAGACTCTTTTAGATATCTGGGATCTATTTTGCAACATGATGGGGAAGTTGATGAAAATGTTACTAATAGAATAAATGCAGGCTGGCTAAAGTGGAGAGGAGCCTCTGCTGTTCTCTGTGAAAAGAAAATTCCTTTAAAAATTAAAGAAAAGATTTTCAAAGCTGCAGTGAGATCTGTTATACTCCATGGATCTGAATGTTGGCCTGTGAAACATAGACATGTGTAGAGAATGGTTATAGAAGAATGGAAATGCTAAGGTGGATTTGTGGACACACTCGTAAAGATCGGATTTGGAACGATGCAATCAGAAAGAAAGTTGTTGTAGCTCCGATCGAGGATAAGATACAAGACAACCGCTTAAGATGGTTTGGCCATTTGCAAAGAAGATCAGCTTATGCACCAGTTAGGAGATGCGAGTGTTGGGATGTTGAGCCAGCTAAGAGAGGGCGAGGACGTCCCAAGAAGTGTTGGAAAGAGACTATATGAAGGGATATTAGTTTTGTGGATATAAGCCCGGGATTGATCCAAGATAGATATGAATGGAGGCGAACAATCCATATAGCCGACACTACTTAATTGTGGGAAAAGTCTTTGTTGTTGTTGTTTATAACAGTTATATCTATAATGGTGAATGAAAGCATAAAATATTCTTATGCAGTTACAAATGAATTTACAATTATATTTATATATTAAAATGAAAACACAAATATATATATATATATATTCATGAATGAATGTCAAAATGATTCGTATCCATATCCAATTTAAAACAAATATAAATATCAAAACCTATTTAAAATGAATACGAACGGATTGGATGCGGAAATAACCATATTTGTTTTCGTGCGCATAGATCACCTGACTCTTCTTCGATACTTCCTGGTTGACCTTGCATTGTTGATACAACTAGTTGTTGCTAAATGTCATCCAACATTGTTGCATCTTCCTAGTTATCTCTAATAAGGATTTCTAGCAACACCTTTCTCGCTCTAATATGCAGAGGGATTCATGATTAACAACACCCTATTCTTCCTTAACAATTGAGGCCTGTCATGGGATCCCATGTCTATCGGGGGCTATTACAGGATATTCCTAACATGCCTTCCTTCCTACAAGAGTTTATGCTTTTTTTCTTGAGGACAGTCATATTAGTGCATCATAACAATGTTAACTTCAACCATTTCTTTATCCTCGATAACATAGAATCCAATATTTTAAAATTAGAAGAGTTCTCATTATTCAAATGAGACAAATGAACACTCTATTGTGTAGTATTTATTGAAACCTTTCCTATGAGTCTTACAATAGGAGCTCATGATACCTGGGGTTTAGCGCAATCAGATTGGGATCCATTTAAGGATCCAAACCACATCTGATTTTTGGCAAAAGAACCAAGCCCTATCCACCACCTCACCAGAGCTTTGCCCCCACATCGGAAAAGTTCGTTCGGTCAACAATTTGAGCGTATGATTGCGGAAAACTTCTCGCGATCATCACCATGTGTATGCACTAGTTGCATATGGCATGTTGGAAATACTTATTCTACATATAAGGTGATCACGAGGAAATGCCCCTGGAGGTAACGGTTCCGCCTCTCCTCCTTGTTGTTAGTTCCGCGTGTTTTCGCGGTCTTATAAACTTGTATAGCTTAGACCCTTGGGCCATTTGGATTAGAGGTTACACACAAAATTTGGGTTACCCCCTTTTAAGGAGCGTTTTCCCCCCAAAACCCCCACTTCCAAACCGTGGGCCCCACCATGTATTTTTTATTCTCCATGATTTGTAAAACTATTCTCGTTTGATACATCAAATCACGTTTCTCTTCCATTCCAACAAAAAATATTATATTATACCATCTTGTCATCTAAAATATAAAATACATAACTTTTAGTCATTTTTCCAAACTTCAATACAATCATATTACAAAAATCCTATCAATATAAAACCCTATACCCAAAAACACAAAAAGTTGTCTAGTAGATAACCCTTTTTGGGAGGATTATTCACTTCAAGATAATCTCTATCCAAACACAGTCGGTTCCTTGTTGTGCCATGATCATCTATCTTGTTGATGTCGTAATGTACTACTCTATATGATTGTGTATATTGCTCAACACGAGAGAAAACACATTAGAGAGTATAGTTTGGGTGTGGGAAGCATCAAGGTAAGAATGATGATAGAACAACCCTAAAAACACATAAAAATTGCTCAGGAAACCAACAAAATCATGTCCACATTAATCTAGTACCAGTGCACATGCACATCGGTCGCCTGGAGAATAGAGTTGCTAGTTATTGTACATTAGGATTTTGCAACGATGTACCGACAAATTGTACCTGTACATCAAGCCATTGTTCATGTGTACAAGGCTTCTGCACATGTACACTAGATGTGCGTACATGTTCATCAAACGTTTGTGCATATATACCTATAGGTACACATATGAGTATAAAAAGGCCAAAAAATCCACTAAATAAGTTTTTATTACTAACATTTTCACCTGCACACAAGGCTCGTTATACATCGTGCTACTTGAACTGGGGTGACTCTCAACATTAAATTTCATCACTCTTAGTCATTAAGGTCTTTGATTTAAAGTGAATTAAAGATATATATGCTATATTGCATGTAGAATATTTGAGCATAAATAAAATATTACCAGCACATCACATGTGTCATTTCATCGTGGTGATGAATCACTTTTTCTCCTAAGGACCTGAAATTTGAGAGCTTAAAGTGAGACCCAATCTTATAATAGCGAGGATGGCAAGGAGCTTTGAATCACCTCATGAATCCCGAGTGTCCACTTGTAGCCAATAGTATGGGGACAAGGTCCTTGTACCAACTTGACTTGTCCTATGTGTGTTTGTGTGTTTAAAACTTAAAGATGTGGATCAACACGTGCCAATTTGGTGAGTGCTAAGGAGCTAACCAACACCATTTAATTGTTTCAAAAATATGTAAAATGCAAAAACTTTTAGAAAAATTCTGAATAAATTGGAAGCGCTCCCAATCTTTTGAGTATCCACTTGGACCAAGAGGAACTATGCCACAATATCGCCTATTCCCACTACTATAGACCACTAAACAAAAATAGAGCGAGCATAAAAAGGGCTCTATATCGTAAATGCTACAAGTTAGAATACATTATCAAAGATGTCGCACCTGATCTATTCCCAGAAAATAGCTCTAGTCGAATTCCTTGACGGGCGTATTGATTCACATTAATAAAATAAACTAAATGTGTATTTTTTGCACTCTAATGATCCCTTGTCTAGTGAGAGGACAGAAGAATAAGACATAATCCTACTCATTCCATTACCGGCCTTTCATACTCGTGTTTTTGAGTTAAGACTTGGATTTGAAACTAGAGTTCAGGATTGACTCACTAAACTAACCTCATATATTAGGACCTTGGATGAAACACTAGTTATACACTTTGTATTGCAATCAACAATAATCCACATTTGTTACTTATATATAAAATAATATTCTCTAATAACCAGATATCTTTGAGTTTTTTTTGAGTAAGTGCTGAGCAGGACTTGACCTTGACGATTTTCCAAAAATTGAAACTTGATTAATCAGTCTCGTCGTCACTTTCGAAGTCAGTAATTCAACCTGAAATTCTTTCTTTTCATGTATTCTTCAAATAAGTATTTTCTAAGGGAGTGACAAAGTTTACGTATAGGGGGATGATAAATTTGTGAATCATATACTTAATACCAATTTTATATTGAAATCCTGAACAAACACCCAAAAATACCCCTAAAATAAAGACATTAATAAATAACACTTGAAAATAAAAATTAACTAAATGTGTATATTTATCTTGTAAATAAGTTTAAGAAATAATTCAGAGTAAAAGCCATAAAAATAAGAAGTTGAATATTGTATACAATTATATGTTTATAGTTCAAACTTCAAATTATTTTTACAAATGTATATTAACTCCAAATAATATGAAATGGACTCTACTTTGCAAACAATCATTGAATCAATGTACATTAAATTCTCTACAAAAAAGATCAAATTCAAAGGAATATGAGTTTATTGGTGAAACTTGAGTTTTAAGACCAAATTGTACATTGTATATATTAATTGCATAAAAATTAAAATTGAAAAATCAAAGAGGAAGTCATGTTTTGACATTATATATATTGTTATATATATTCCCTTCTTAATTCTTTTTTTATTTTTTTTCTTAATTATCAAAAATAAAAAGTTAGATTAATGTGTAAATATTTTTCTGATATTTTATTTATTTTTATTTTGTATAGGTTTTAAATTAAAAACCAAAGAAAAGAGTAAAAGTATATAAATTCGTATTTTAGATCCATAAAATGCTTTAAAGACACTTCATCTTGTATATACTGTTGATTTTGGTCTGATGTCTTCATGAAGATCATAGAGCTCATTGAGATATACAACTTTCATGTTGATGACTTTTTAATTTAGGATCTTCTTTCATTTCTTTTTAAGTTTTCTTTCCTTTATTCTTTATTTTGATCAACTTTAACTGGTCCTGTTGGCCACTTTCCCCTTCAACTCGCCATCTCATCTCATCCGTTTGATTTCAAGTTAATCGAATACCCTCATGCTTACACCTATGCATCATGCATCACATGAGTGGGGGAAGTTGACCCCTCATTCAACTCTTCCCCGTCCCACTTCTCTCTCTCATGATAAAGCTCCAAAACCCACATCTTGTTTCACCAATTGCTCCAGCAACCATAGGAGATTCCAACCACAATTCGAAGTCACCAATCTTGACCCTCTAGGCAACTACCTCGTAAGTCTACCACATTCTACCTCATCTCCAAGACATAACTGCCTTCCCATAAAATCAAAACCCCAACCTCGTATTCCCGTTATCTGCGACTTTTTGTTGAGAGAGAGAGAGAGCTCAAGATCACATCACCGAAGGACAATGGTCGTACCCCTCCCTCATGTAAAGACTCATCTTTGATGAGACTCTGAGGATGTTCTCCTACTTAGTTGAAGCCAACCCATTCTGTTGCTGAGCTCATTGCTTATCAGTGACTTGAGCATCGATAAGAGCTCCATTCTGAGGTCGCACGCATCGAGACCATCTTCGTCGGGTAGCTTTTTTCATAACTTCTTCCTTCTTTCTTTTTCTTCATTCCAACTCGTTTTCTTAGTGTACTCCATCCTTATATGCTTCCCCTTCCCAACTCTCCTACTCTGATCTGTGTTTCAAACCCAATGATCATCCGAGATCCGCTTCATTTTCCCAACTGTTCTACCCCCACAAAGTCGGAGCTTCAACCTCTTTATCCATACCACCACAAAGAGCAACATCCACCACTATTGCAAATTCATCATGTTACTGTGTTTTAATCAAGTGAAATCCCATCATCCATTCTTGTTTTTAAACCTATATTTGAGCATAAATCATATCTTTTAGTATTCACAGTTATTGTTTCTAAAACCTCATAAAAGGATAAAAGACATTGATAGTATACTAAGTTCCTTTCACTAAACTTGTCTCCCTTGTATACTTGTACAAAATACTAATCAATAAAGTAAATAACTTGTGCTAATGTTGCACATAAGTCTGTTCCATGTTTCCTCTTATCTTATTATATAAAGTTTGTACACAGACTTATATAGACAAGTAACATATAACTGCATATATAACTATATATATTGGGTTAAATAGGGCTATCGGGGAGCTAACTTGGTTCTCACTACCTTATTTTTTCTCTATTTTTTATTTTTTAAAGAAAATGCTTCCATGAAATATCATTAATATATCCATATATTATGTATTCAAGTTTCGTCCGAAAAAGAGACTCTTACGGCATCCATCCAAACAATCATTTTTTAACGGTAACAGAATTGCTGAAATTGACCCCATCTGGATGGAGGCCGTAAGAATCTCTATTTTGTACGAAATTTGAATGACATAATATAATGATATACTGATGAATATTCACAGAAACAATTTTAAAAAAAATAAAAATGGAAAAAAAGTGGAGAGAGCCAAGTTAACTCCCCCTAGAGGACATCTCCATTTAACCCATATATATTATATATACTAATATTGTATACCTATTACGTGTGTTTTTTTATTAATAATATACATCCATTATTTATATTATATATATTGACAAAACGTAAATGAACGAATGATTGTCTCAGAAACAAAAAATGCAGGCAAATGTCTCTTTTTCATTCATCCACAGATCTAATGGATTTGAATAAAATCAATTCACAATCAATGTCCATCCATCTCGTAGGATTAAAATAATGTCATGAATGTATCCAAACCATCTTATTACAAATCATTTTAACGCATATTCTGTTGTTTTTTTTCAGGACATGTTCTGCCCAATTTTTGTGACTTCCAACTGAAGAATATGCCCATGACCTTTCTTCTCCGACGGAGGGCTATTTCTAGGGGTGCCCATGGGCAGGTATCCGTACCATTTGATCGTGATCCGTTCCACCTCGTTTGTATTAGGTGATGGGCCGACCTGCCTCATTCCAACAGGTTATCTAATTGTAACGGGTACACAGTTAATGGTAATGGATGTTGGCTACCTAGGGTACCCGTGGGGATAAAGAGAGATACTTCTAGTGAAATATGACATATAAAAAAATGCAAACGATATGTCTAACTATGTATATCCATATCTATATCATATTCGTAATGATAATGCCGGATATGAAAATTTAAATAGTACGGAAGGCATTCAAATAGGGTTAAACAAATATAGATAAAGAATTAATGAGGATATATAAAACTATGTGGATAATGTAAACCATATGAATACATGCAATTGAAAGGAATACTATCGAATACAGATCTAATAATGACACATTGACGTAGGTTCATCCTTATAATTAATCAAATTCGGATTAGTGAGATGTAAATATATATAATCGGATGACAACATGACACGCAATATATAAGTATATACTCCTATTTGTAAATGGGTGCATTAATTATCATCACAATTGGTTATCGTGATGTGTGCGCGCTTATATGTGTGCACGTGTGCGTGTGGGCATGGGCGCATGCGCGTGCACGTGGGGATGGCCGTTTGCATGTGTGCGGGCGCGGGTGCACGTGTGGGTGGGTGGGTGGGTGCGCACACGCATGCATGTGCGATACAATTCATATTCAATTGTATCATTATCGCCATATTTGGATGCCGGTATGTATGCATATTGATTTGGATCGTATTCGATTCGTTATCATATATGTTAATTCAAATTTTGGCATTCATATATACCTCGATTTCAAAAAGGATACATATATGAGCTCTCTCGTACATATAAATTTAGTCTTATCTTTACAATTTTGATTCTGTTATTTTTCTTATCTAATTTGCATCTATTTCGTACTGGTAGTCATTTTTAATGTTTTGGCAATGTGTTTTATATATTCACGGATATTTGTATCCGCATCTATTTCTATATTTTTAAAATAGATAAGAATAATGTAACATATATATTGGTGTTCGTACCTAACTATTTGCATTTTTATGAATCAATTGATGGTTGAAGCTTCCAACTAGGTACCTGCGGGTATCCGTCGGGTTTTTTACATAGGGCACGTGTCGTGGCATTGTAGGAACCCGACCCATCATTTTCAAACACGTACCAAGAGTTTAGGGTCAAAATGAACGGGTCAAGTCGGGTACCCATTGATCCAATCATTTTTGAACATCCTTAGCTATTCCATCCTCTTTTCTGCTACATAATTGACGCCCTCCCCTTCATCTTCCTCTACGCAAAAACACTCGACCAACGAGCTCTTCCTGTCGCCTTCTTGCTTGCCCGCTTGTCCGTAACCTCCATCAGCAACAAAGGTATAAGGGAGGAGAACCCATTTGGGAAGGGGGAGGCGAACCATAGGGGGAACCCAACATGGCTTCAAGTAGGACACTCGTCAGACCGTAGAAGTAGGCCAACATTTATATTGGCAAATAGGGGGTTTACAAGTACATGCTCAAGTACTTATCACTTCATGGGTCGTAATTGCTATCTTATTAGGTTCGGTCACTATAGTTGTTCGGAATCCACAAACCATTCCGACCGACGGTCAACCCGCTCTGCATTGCTCACCACCCTCTTTTCCTTTGACTCTTAGACGTGGGTGACAATCGTGTCACCATCTATGAACTCCTCCATCAACCGTCAGCGGCTGGCATTACTTTGCCTCCCCCATCCCAGTCCTCCATCACTTCACAAGCATCCTCTGAGATGTCGACTAGCCACTTCTCGTCATTGGTAGAACGTTGTACGAGGGAGCTCGTCGTCACCTACCTCCTCTCCCCTCGTGCTCCCAGCCACTGCCCTTGGCTTTGAAGCCAAGGGCATGTTTGTTTTGTTTCTCCTTTTCCAGTACTTGTTTAGGAACTTTTGCAATTTGTCAAAACTTTATTTTATTTTATGCAGTTTACCCATATTTTTCCATTTTATTAACGGTAAAAATATTGTTCTTTTTATCTCATCTTTTCATATTTACATTTTCAATCCTTGAGGGATGTTTCTATAATTTATTAAAGTTTCTTATTTTTCTCTACAATGTACTCATTATGTATTTTTTAAATTGGATAAAAGTCACTTGTGTCCAATCATTTTTGTAATAACAATATACACAGACATACATGCCTTTAGCATTCTAAAAAATTACCCTCATGCCCCTGGCAATTCAAAAACTCGCCAAAAGTAGAAAAAAATTGAAAAATTCTCAGAAAATTCTTACGTAATCATAATGATAATTAGAATCTAAATACATAGATTTAGATTTCAGGACATCTTAAAATTTCAGAAATAAAAAAGGATTTAATTTGAAAAAATAAAATGAAAATACCTTTGTAAATAGAATAAAAATTCATAATAAATATCAGAGTCCTTGTGGATCGATCCTCTACTTGCATTATACAGTATTTCATATATATTAGTGTTGGACATGCGAGCCCACGGTGAGCCATTATGCAATAAATGTTATTGCACATATCATTCCCTAATCTGAAATGAAGAATAAATAATCTGCATAATAGCTCCCTCTGTACAATTAGGGTTATGTACCATGGCCATCTTGATGATCATACAGCTATTGATTCAATAATTGAATCATAGAGGCTGGTGCTTGGATGAATATCTAAAGGGTTAGAATGAGGGCTCATCAAGCACCGTCAATGATCATTAAGAGATGATCTCCAGCCTGAGTAGGAGATGGCAATCCTTTCTCACATAGGTTGATATCTGACCGACCTCTTGAAGCAGGTCCTCTGCATAGAAATAGTGATTCGGAGGTATCATATTAGTTAGGTCAATGGGTTGACTTAACGAGATCGAGATAACCCAAGTCCTATGTTGAAAGCTGTCACAGCATAGGCACGCATCCTCTGACCGGAGACAGATGTACTGCTATATGTCTGAGTACGTACATTTGGCAGACCGATAGGTTGATGGCCTAACCAAGGTCTATACACCGGTGAGCTGGTGTGCATATAAGGGCATATGAGCAATACGATCTCTCAAAGGGATCATACAGGTTCACTTATGAACCGGAAGACATGAGCTCACTCATGAGGTATTGGGACCGATCAAATTCCATGCATGGTTGTCGTGCTTTGGAAGCATGACATGAATTTGAAGGTATAATATATGCTTTGGGAAAGCATATGATCGATACCGACTCCCAATGACCAAGATTGAGAAACTTAGTGATCAAACCCTAAAGAAGACAGTGTAAAATTGATCTTGATCTTCGGGTTGACCATGGGTGTTCCAGTATGCAGGATGTACATGTATGGGGAATACCTTAGGGTGATGTGATCATAAACGATTGTATAACTATGACGCTTCCATTCCGAGGGAGTGATGAAACAGGTCTGGATTTTAGTGACTCCTCTCAGTAGAGAAGCAATCTGATCTTGGTCCAAGTGTTGGACATTGGTCTGAATGAGATTCAGATGCAATGAGAAGATTAGATCTGCGGTCTTGATTTAGTCAAGCATCTGTGGGAGGTACGTAAGATCTGGATTTGAGATGAGATCTCAACATCCAAGTCAATATACGTGGAACAATACAATAGCCCTGTCCTTATCTCCAAGTATCTGCGGAGAAAGCACATTATTCTTAAAGGGGTTCAAGAATAATTCATTTGATGAATTACATATCCAAGTAAGAAGGACTTGATGATTAAATGAGATTTAATTATCAAGCATAATATGAATGAGATTCATGTTGTGAGAATAATTATCCAAGATAATTAAATGGGATTTAATTATCAAGGATTAGAAAATGTGGATAATACTATCCATAATATTTGTGTATTATAAATATGATTTATAATATACATATATTAAAGAGAGAGAGAGAATTTTTTTAAATAGAATTTGTTAATTATTAATGTGGATTGAATTCACATTAATTAATTAATTAGAAATGCAATTTACAAATTAGTTTGGGTTGTGAATATGATTCACATATTTATCAATGGCATGATTGAAATATTCACAAATTAATTTGGAATTAATTTAGTGGATATTTTTAATAATGATTATTACAAATACATTGAGAAATAATAATATAAAATAAAAGGGAGATAAATAACCACCAAATGAGGTGGCATCACCAATGACATAGTCAAAGGTGATACCCCCTCATTTTTAGGAGGTAATTTGTCATCTCTCCTTTATTATATTATTATCTTTTAATAATTAATTTATGTTAAATTAAATTATCTTGATAATGTTGCAACATATATTTAATTTAGATATAAATTAATGTTGTTGGTTTTTTAACCAACAACAATCTTGGAGATTGATTAATACATAGACCAACTTGACTATTGGATCTATGTGTCCCATGGATTGAGATCCATTAGATCCTAAACTAATATAAAAGGAGGGATAACCTGGCCTTTCAAGGTACATGATTTTAGAGTTGTAGAAGCCTCCTACTCTCTCTCTCTCTCATTCTTGCCCTCTCTCTTTCTCTTCTCCAAGAAGTGGTCGTCCACTTTGTGTTGAGAAGGAGAGACTCTCGTCTTCGCCTTTGATGACTCGAGGATCTCCTTCTGCTTTGGGACGGCTTGCTCTAAAGGAAGATGACGGATTTCGTTGGACGAAATCAAGGGAATTCATTGCTTGGATCTTCATCGAGGATTGCGGGAGGTTCGCGCCTCATCATCGCGCCCGCAAGTGCGTTCTTCATAGATCGGACTTAAGACAGGAGGATCTCTTGTTTGGGATCTCACGATTACAATCACACTCCAAGAGGTATTCCTTATACTTTGTGGTTTGATGAAACGATCCGAGAAATGTTCTCGTGATCATGTGGTTTCATCACTAGATTTAAATTTTTTAAATTCCGCTGCATCTCGCGACTAGTGACTAGTCGCCCCATTAGCATACGATGCGATCAACACGCTTCCGTGATGCGCTTAAGGATTCACAATATCCTTCAATTGGATCATAGTTGAATAAATTTTATTTGAAATTCTAGAGTTTTTGCAATATGAGCAACGACAACATAAAAATCACTTTTTAACACAACACAAATCACGGTTTCATTTCGATACCGTTGCCAGGGACTCAGCAACTTTATGCAAATTATTTTAGCATTTTTTTCTTTTAATTTTTATTTTGCAAACTAATTTCATTTGCATTTCATTTAAGATAAAAATTTAAAAAATATGGATCTCTCTTGCGCTCTATTGTTCTCTTATTATCTCTAGCTCTAAGTCTAAATCAAGTGAGCCACATATTGTAAAAAATGTCCAAGCACTTATACATTTTTAGGTGCTTGCATTTGTATGTAAATTTAGAAAATTTGCGAAAGCCATAAAATCAACTTCTTCTTGCTGCATTCATCGTTGTGGTCTCTTTCTCTCTCTACTCATCAACTAAACAAGATCACAAAATTTTCCTCGCATAAATCAGATATGTACGAAAATTCACTATGTGGTTCAGACGAACGTGGATTGAAATGATTGAATTGTTGCACTTTGAACCCAATTTCATGTGAACCTACACAATCCAAGGTCAGTCAGAGCATAAATCCTTGTAAAATTTTTGACTACCGAAATCCAAAACCGATTAGCTACTTCTCATTGAGGGAACTACGATCTCTCTTATCATATTAGGTGGTTAAAGGACAATGTGTGGGCATCATCCTCAAGTAAACATGAGTTTCATTTCTACGGTTCGTACAAATACCCATATTGGTTGAAAGTAGAGGCAACTAGTTGTATGAATTTAAGACAATCATTGTTTCACGTGTAGAAATGTCTAGGATACATGTGTACTTAATTTGTTAACATTGGAATTCAAAATCAGAAAGATAACCACTTTGCGACAACCTTTGTTGTGTTCTTGAATCAACATATGTCTTGTGTTTGTGATGGATACATATTTTGATATGCCAATCCCTCCCACATTTTCAAACAAGTTTGTCTGTTCAAATGACTTGTGATGAATCACTAATTCATCATCTTTACTCAATTAAATTAGATTAAAATCCCTTATACAACACATGTAAATATCAATAAATTCCTCTTTTTAGAAATTCTTCTTTCTTCTGTAAATATTGTATATTTATCATTGCTTTTAACCTAGAATAAATAAAGAAAGAAATAAAAGGAAAATAAAGAAAATTAAGACTGTATATATGAAATAAATACATGTTGTCTCTAACCCCAAGAGTAGGTCATGACTTGATCAAATTAGTAAGGAATAAAGTAGGGGGAGATAAGGCCTTTATATAGAAAAGCTCAGAAAAAAATCTTCACTCAAGTATATTCATCATTATTCATCATTGTACAAACTGTATATTTTATTTTATTATTTTATTTGTCATCAAAATAATCTCAAATAAAAATATTTTCTTCTTTAAACTTGTACGTAAAAATAAGTTGTAAATATTAAAAATAATTTCAAGAAGAATCATTGTACATATTAGAAATGACATCACTTTGAAAAAATCACAAAGCTCAACTTGTTAGATCAACATATTCTCCATAAATACAAAATAAATCAAATTTCCATTGTGTTCCAATAAATAAACTTGATTTTAAAGTATTTTTATTAAAATTGGAGCTAAGATGTGAAAAGTGACTTTTTGGAGCGTTATTATATATACTATGCATGTATTTTTCACTATATTATTTTATTTTATTTATTTATTTTCATATAATTTTTGTATATATTGTATTTTTAAATATTTTTACATATTGTATTTTATTTATATAAAAAACAAATAATCACAAAGATCAAAATAAACAAAAATAATATATCATGATTATTGTATAGGTACCACATACCTATATTGCAAATACCCTTATTTATCTTAATAAATTAACTCATAAAAATAAAATAAAAATGTGTTTAAAATTCTTAAATAATGATTTCAGTTATTAAATTAATAAATTATATGACTATTTGTAAAAAATAATTTACTAAAATACAAGTTGTTGTATATATAGGTATATTTACCTATGAATAAAGGTGTTTATTTATTTTTACCTAATTATTTGATTTATTTAACTTATTAAAAATTGTTATGAATAAGTTCAATAATTAATTAAATTATTTATTTTTAATATTTTTATTTAAGTTCTTTTTCTATTTATTTCATAATTTTATTTTATTTTTACTTCTTATTTTGGCGAACACCCATTTGCGGACTTGGGTCAACTATCTATTCTCCAGCTCCATCTGAATAACATGCTTGATAAAAATCATTGGATTTTTTTTCCACATGATACATCGATCATTTGCAACCACTTCCTTCTTCGATTATCTTGCCCGAATAAACAGCAATCACACCCGAATAAGAATTCCATCTCCCATGCCTCAGTTCGCGCGCTCTGCATTTTTCAATTTTCCCCGTCATCGCATCTGTAAAATCCCCTCGAGATCACATCCGCCCCTATTGATCCGTTTTCCACTTGTTTTTCTGCCCGAGGCTGAGTACCAGAGAGAGATGTGGTAACAATATGATTCCTCCACAACCAGAAGAGCGCTAGATCGTGATTTGAGCACGTCGTTGGAGGCTAAGAATGTTGACCTCCTTTGAGTCATCGCACTCGGATCGAGACTGAGACCCCTTCGACTCCACCATAGGTTGAGTTTACATAGTTTTAATTCCATTTTTTTAATTATGTAATTTCATTTTAATTTTATGTAGATCAGATTAGTTTAAGCCTCTGATCTTTATGATCAGAGGTCATTTGCTTGTCATTTTTCATCGCCGACCATCCCTCGACCTTAACCATCCAATTCTTCCTACTCCTCTGGCATCTGACCAACCCGATCTGATCCTGATCAACAATCACGACTCCCTTCCGACCATCATCGATGGAGTCTCTCATCTACCCCCATATTTCCTTGCCTTTTTCATTAATAAATTTGGTCAGAGGATCATCTCTGAGTGAATAAGATTTTGCATGTGCTTTAGAGAATTCCTGGAGCCCGAGCAGAGGATCTGGAGCCTGAGTTTCATGCATAGCAGCTAGGTGCTCCAGATCTTCGATCAACGTTCATCGATCCTGTTGGGACCATCACTCGAAGCGACGGACCTCTGGTGATGAACAACATCTATTAGGTGTTTTGGATCGAGATCCGGCCAATCGAAGGTCACTAGCATCGCCCTTCATCCCAGTTCTTCCCTTCGTCGGATCAAGAATGGTGCACCCCAAATTCCATCCAGGCCACGATTTCCCTCAAAACTGAACCGCCGATCAAATCTGACGCACGTCTATAAGAGCCCTTGTATCCACACACGCCTCCCATGCGACGGTGAAAATTATACTCTAAGCATTGTATTTGTTTTACTATGTAAATAAGCCCTTCTAAGGACATGTGGCATTCTGTCGTTGTTTGATTAATTGCATAAAAGCCCTTAGGTGTTTTTTATATTTGCTATTGAGTCCTAGTTGAACAGATCCATGTGTTTACACGTGACATTTTTGGTGTAACTACATGATCAGTCCTTGCCTTTTATGTTACCGATTGCCATTTTGATATAAAATATTCACATTGAGGTCTTTGTCGGTGTGACTCGCGTGCCACACCTCTGGTGGGAAATTTATAGGAATCTCTTTTATTTCTTATTTTCTTATTCATTCAACCCTATGAATAAACTTAATTGTGTTCTAGTCCTTTTTCAGATTTATTGTTTCTTATTAATTGTGCTTTATAATTTGACAATTGCTTTTAAAAATTAAACAAAATTCTCTCAAGTTCATATTAATAACTTTAATCACATCTAATTTTGGTTTGTAAAATAAATTAGTTTCTTTTATTTTTAAAATTTAAAAACGATAAAAAATTGTCATGTTTGCTTTGGAAAATTAATAAAAATTTGAAAATTGCTTCAAAAATACAAAAATATGAAGTATGTGTTTTCATTTGCTTTGTTTTATGTACAAAGTTTGTTTGAAATTTCTTTGTAAAAACCAAAAAACTGCAAAATACATAAAATGCTAAAAATTAATCCAAATCATTGAAAAAAAGTAAAAAATACATAAAATAGCTTAAATTGAAGCTTGAAAAACCCTCTCTCTGTTTGTGTATATTTTCCGTAGTTTTTCTTTTATTTTTATTTTAAAAATAAAAAATAGTGTGCTGATTTTCTATTTTGTTTAGTTTATGTTTTAATGGGAAAATCTATAAATCTTTGAAAATCACAAAAATAAAAATATCAAAAATACAAAAATATTTTGTTTAAATTTTCTGTATATTTATAACATATTTGAATATCCAAAAAAATTGATTCTTTCCTTTATTCAAATTTGATTTTATTTTTATTTTATTTTAAAAATTAAAATAAAAAATTGTAAAATTAAAACTCATTGAAAAAACTTAAAATCATAAAACATAACAAATATAAAATTAAAAAATTCATAAAAAAATACAAAAAGATTAAAACCCATAAAATACCAAAAGCTAAAAGAAGAAAAGGCCTCTTTAATGCATAAAAATTAATAACCCTTGGATATTGTAGTCTCTCCAAGTTCGATTATGCTATACATGTAAATAAATAACATATTCTCTTGCTTTCTTGCTTGTTTGATTCATTTTCTACTCGAGAATAAAAATCATTATTTTTTATCGAGGACATTTAGGGTTAGAACGACACTTGTTCACCTTATTTTCCATTAATAAATTTAAAACCCTTGAATCTCTTGAATGATCAAATGTCGTCATTGCCAGGCATGCACAGTAAGGATAGTTAGGTTTTCTTCTTCTCTTTACTCTTGTTTATATATATATATATATATTGTTTCATTTATTTTTTTCATTTATCTTTTGTTTTTAGTCACATTATATGCTTATTTTCACTTTCTTTTGTTTTTCATAAATTGTTTCTAACATCTCTTTTGTTTCCTCTTTTTTGCGAGGACCCGACGAGCAAGGGTGGAGTTCTTATGAGCGTTGACAAACCCGAGCGAAGTGGAGGTCGAGCATTTCTACAATGATCAGCAGGAGAGCGTGGAGGAGGAGCAGGATGAGTGGAAGAGCATCGAAACTTTTTAGCACATTTTTGTTTTCTTTCAGCATTGTATTTCTTGTAAGTAATTTATAATAAGTTTTCTTGGCATTTGCCTCTTTTTCTATTTTCTAGGCCATTATAAACCTTTGTGATTGTGGGGTCTATTTCACCAAGTGTCGATGCACTTGTGGGACCTCACCGGATTTTTGTTTTTATCGCTTTTATTTTCTTTTGTTTCATGTGGCTTTTTGTGCTTGATTCCATTTGTTGTATATTTTATTGTCTCGATTGAGCTGGGTAAATAACATGTCCAAAGCTTTAATAAAGTTCATGTTCCTATAGAGTAATTCATAGTTTAGACTTAGTCAAATAACATGATCGTTCTCGATAGTAGAAGTTATTGCTAGGATGGTTCCCGTACATCATTTAGGTTAGATTTTATTTTTATTTTATGTGTGGATCATTTTGCATGTAGACTGCTGACGTTAGGTACGCATTTCTTTACTTTGCATGAATAATTGATTTCATCGCGTATCGGCTTTTTCGACTTCCTTCCCCCATTTTCTCTTACTTGGGATAAAAAAAGGAAATTGAAAAAAATATTTAGATCAATTTATTTGAAAATACTAAAAAAAGTGACAACCAAAATAAAATTAGCACTGCTAAAGTAACTCGCCCCTAAAACCAAATGTAAAGATCTAAATCATTTTTTGAGGAAAGGAACACCCTCATTGTTACCGGTACTTACCTCCAGACATAGTGGGTGAGGACGTAACCCTAAGGATAGAGCTCAAATCCTTGGACTTGTGCCCTAAACAGCTACTTATCACTCTTTGATACATGGTCGCGGCTGCAAGCACTTGTCTCCAACCTTAAAAAATCATTTTGGTTTGCTCTGCCTCTTATCTCTCTTTGGGCATGATATAACCCGACAGTCCTGGAAAATGGTTCCACTATTTTGGGAGGTTTGAGGACGTACACTGGGCGATAGGGCGATATCACCATGTATGTTTGGTGTTAATTAACTTCTTGTGATTTGCTAAACTAAAATAGAAAAGATAAAAGATCGAACTCTAACGGTCCTCACATTGTGTTTGGTTGGTTAATCGGGGGTTTGTTTTGTGTTTGTTTGCTTAATGTAAAGATCCCTCTGTGCACTTTGTGCCTTCTTCTTCACTTCTTCTTCTTGTTTGACTTCGTGATCTCGCATCTTTCCTTTTGACACCAAAGATGTCAGATTGAAGTACTTTTTATTTGGACTTCGCGAGCTTATCTTTGTACACTCCAATTCAGTCTTCTTCACTTATTCAGGATGACTCTCTTCTCGAGTATTCTTCCTTTTCTACATCTCCATTTCTTTTACCAATAAATTACTTATTTGAGAGTTATCCTAATCTACTATAATTTGAGACTCCGTCTTTTTTGAAGATTGATCGAGTGACTTGTACATTTTCAGAGATTGATTCCGAGGACTCGATGGCCCCCAAAGAGAAATTTGTTGGACATGCGAGCCCACGGTGAGCCATTATGCAATAAATGTTATTGCAATTCACTCCTTAATCTGAAATAAAGAATAACTAATTTGCATAATAGGTCCCTTAGTATAATTAGGGTTATGCACCATGGCTATCTTAATGATCGTACAACTGTTGATTCAATTATTGAATCATAGAGGCTGGTGCTTGGATGAATATCTAAAGAGTTAGATTGAGGACTCATCGAGCACCATCAAATTATTGTTAAGATCTGATCTCCATTCTGAGTAGGAGATGGCAATCCTTATCTCTATAGGATGATATCTGATCGACCTCTTGATGCAAGTCCTCTGCATAGGAATAGAGACTCGGAGGTGCCAGATTAGTTAGGTCAAAGAGTTGACTTAACGAGATCGAGATAACCGAAGACCTATGTCGTATGTTGTCACGGTATAGGCACGCATCCTCTGACCAGAGACAGATGTGTTACTATATGTTTGAGTATGTACATTTGGCGGACCAATAGTTTGATGACCTAATCAAGGTCTATACACCGACGCACTCGTGTGAATATAAAGGCATATGAGTAATACGATCTCAAAGGGATCATACATGTTCATTTACTGAACCGGAAGACATGAGATCACTCATGAGATATTGGGAAGAATCAAATTTCATGCATGGTCATCTCCTTTTGGAAGCTTAACTGAATTTGTAGGTTTGATGTATACTTTTGGAAAGTATATGATCAACACATGGGTATGATATATGCTTTTGGAAAGTATATGATCGATACTGACTCCCAATGATCAAATGAAGGAGACAGTCTAAAATAGATCTAAAACTTCGGGTTTAATCTAGGTCTTCCAGTATGCAAGATGTACAGGTATTAGGAATACCTAAGGGTAATGTGATCATAAACGATTGTATAACCATGACGCTTCCATTCCTAGGGAGCGATGAAACGAGTCTGGATTTTAGTGACTCCTCTCAATAGAGAAGTGATCTGATCTTGGTCCAATTGTTGGGCATTGATCTGAATGTGATTCAGATACAATGAGATGAGAAGATTAGATTTGCAGTCTTGATTTAATCGAGCACCTATGGGAGATCCATGAGATCTGGATTTGAGATGTGATCTCAATATTCATGTCACTATACGAGAAATAATACAATCGCCTCGTCCTTATCTCCAAGTATCCACAGAGAAAGCGCATTATCCTTGAAAGAGTTCATGGATAATTTCCTTGTTGATATATGTATCCAAGCATCGAGAAAATTGATAATTAAATGCAATTTAATTATCACGAGTAATATGAATTTGATTCATATTATAAGGATATTTATCTGAGATAATTAAATGTGATTTAATCATCAAATATATTAATAATGTGAATGTGTTTCATATTATTTTTGCACATGAGAATAGAGATCCAATATGATTAAATACGATTTAATTATCATGGGTACGAATAATGTGGATAGCACTATCCATATTAATCATATATATTATAAATGTGATTTGTAATATATTAGAGAGAGCATATTGTGATTTATGTTTGTTAATTAATTATTGATGTGAATTGGATTCACATTGGATGATTAATAAAAATATAATTTACATTTTGTTTTGGGATGTGAATTCACATTTTTTCAATGGCATGATTGCAATATTTCATAAGATAATTATGAATTATTTTTGTGAAATAATTTACAACAATTGTTGTTGTAAATCCTGGAGATATCATGAGATAATGTATCTCATGAGATAATGAGATCTGATGAGATAATGAGATCTCATGAGATAATGAGATCTCATGAGATGTTGGTAGTCGTCCCCCTTTTTTAGAGGATATGGTTTATCTCCTCATTATCTTCAAGGATAATTAGTTGATTTGAATTTAAATACATGGATTTATCGATATATATTAATTTAAATTAAATCATTTATTCTTGTATTTTTTTCAACATCTCAGCCATTGAAAGAAACACAAATCAATCTCAACCATTGATTGTGTGTTTTCCATGGATTGGGATCCATGGACTCCCAAAATCCTATATAAAAAGAGGCACCCCCTTGCTCTTCTATACAAGATAATGAATGTTCTCTCCCTCTCTTTTTTTCTCCACACGCCAAGCCTCTCTCTCTCTCTCTTAATGGCCATCCACCATTGAGCCATTGTGAGAGTCGTCATCGACGCAACATTATCGTTATGATGCCGGATCATCTGCTCGTGGATCTCCATCTCCTTCGATACGTCTTGCTCGTGAGGAAGATGTTGGATCTCGTGTGACGAGATCAGGAGATCCTCCGCTTAGATCATCAACATGGATTGCGAGGAGCACGCGATTCATTCCCACGCTCGCAAGCATCTCCTCCGTTGGATCGGACTTGAGACAGGAGATCTCTTGGTTTAGAGACTCGATCGCAACCATGCTTCAAGATGTAACCCTAATACCTATTTGTGGTTTAGATGAAACGATCTGAGAAATGTTCTTGGATCATGTGGTTTCATCATATTAAAAAATTTAAATTCCGCTACATCGAGCAACTAGTATGACTAGCCGTTCCCATTCGCATACGAAGTGATCCACACGTTTCCGTGATGTGCTTGAGGATCTTCCCATATCCTTTAAAATCACCTATGACTGAGTAGAATGAGATCAACAACATGATGTTGGCTTCGATACAGACTATTCAAGTACATTTGAATAAGTTGGCCAATATCCATGCAAGTTTGAGAGATATGATCTTAGAGCTGAGGAACCATAGAGGAGAAAAGAGAGAGGAGGATGAGCAGATGAGAGGAGGTAGGAATGGAGGAGATGAGCAGCAATTGAGAGTCGATCCAGTAGAGCCAAAGAGAGTGGTGCTTAAGCTCACCCTTAGTGCTTATAACCCATACCTACGGTTTCATGAGCATTTTGATCTGAAGCCCAACTTATACCTTTGCTCTCCATATTCCATGAACATATCAATGAAGAACCTTATATACACCTCCATCAGTTTGACCCAATATGTGGCATTATGCACTATTGTAACATCCCGTTAAAGGTAGTGAAGATGACAACCTTCCCTTTTAGCTTTATGGATAAGGTGCTATATTAGATCAATCATTTAGGAAGAGTTGTCATGTCCTAGGATTAATTGAAATCAGCATTCCTAAGCAAGTACTACCCTCTAGGATAACTCAATCAGATTTGCTCACTCATAGCCAACTTCTCTCAGATGTCCCATCAACTTATTTACGAAGCATGGGAATGCTTCAAGGATTTGACAAAGAAGTACCCCCATCATGATATACCAAATACTAACCTTGTGCATAATTTCTTTGGGGATTTGAGTTTAGAGAATTAGAGATTGGTTGATGCCTCTTGTGGGAGTCCCACTTCAACAAAGATGAGAATGTCTTATGGCATATTTTCGAGGAAATGTCGAAGAGCTCTACAACTCTATCTTCTTCTTGCTTATTTAAGAAACATCCTCTTGCTTCTTTAGTACCCCACAAGGCTGTCAACATGATGAAATCTCATTATGTAGATAGGGAGGACAGTTTTGATCTAACCATCATAGGAAATCACATATCTAAAGTCTATATAATAGAAAAGTGACCACAAGAGCTAGAGACAAGTGATCGAGTAAAGGATGAAACAACCGGATAAGATAGATGAGATAATGAAGCATCTAGAGCTTATTGTTAATACGACCAGTTCATGCGAAAGTGCGAGTGTTGCAATCGATACTTCTGCCCCAGATACATCTTCTTCCACTTCTTCAGCACAACAGAGTACCAAAGCACCCCCTGCAATCCAATATGTTTACTACAAGCAGACTCCAAACTAGGTCCTATAGCAGTCACCTCCAACATGCATTATGCCATATTACCAGGAGTATCCATACCTTTTTGAGTAGCAAGAGTAGCCCCGAGTGTATCCAGACCCATCCATCAGGGTAGGGATGGTTGGGTTCTCAATCAAGTTAGAGGCTAGTTCACTAGGGTGTTTGATCATAGTAGTACCAACACCAGATACCAGAACCTCATCACTCGTCTCCACTGCATTTTCAGACCTGGAGACGTGGATATCAGTAGATGCAGCATGATTGTCCATATCAACCTTATTATCAGCACCAACCTGCACAGTATTCACAGTATTCGCATCCTCCTCCTCTTCATTTTCAGTATAGCCACGGTGTGCTTATTTTGGGAACCATCTTACGCACTACCAATCTTAGCGGCTTCTTGCTATTGAGCATCCAGAGGCACCTTCAGTGAACCCCAGACTTGATTAGCTTGCTCTATTGATGAAGAACATGAATGATCTGACTCACATGCTATATGATTTGAAGTCAATCAAGCCCGATATTCTTCGTCGCAATAAGAAGCATGTATCACATGATCCATCCACTCCAGAGACATGTTTAACTTGTAATTTTACATGTTTCCTGATGCCATTTCTCTCAGGAGCGGTAAGAGATTGCAGTCACCGGCATCAGTGGGATTAGGGAAAGCTGTTGATCGAGCTTCATCACCTTATTCATCTTCTACATCATCTGAGCAGAGGACCAGTGTTGTAGTCCATGGAGGTTCATCTCCACCACCACCACCATCCAGAAAATCACAAAAAGAGAATAAAGGAAGATGCAATGTTGAGCCAGCTTCGAAGGAGACCATACCCATCGCAGAGTTTTCTTTTGAACCAACAGACCGATCAGCCTACTTTGTTTTTCCTTCTTCTTTTACACATGTATTGGATGATATTGTACATATTGGTTCTGATCATCCACATCATTACATATATCAGAGATACAAACCTCTCTCTGAATCACACATGGACTCTGGAAATTCTCTCTCCTAAGGAGGACCACGAAAGCACAATCGACATAAGCTCTGATGGCACTTGATTCTGAATTGAAGAAAAGGAATGAGCAGTTTGATGTTATTTCTGATCTGTTCTATTTCCTAATGCCTTGAATAAAACCAAAAATATCAAAAATATAAAAACAACCCTTTTTGATCTTAAAACGGTAGATATACTACATAATATATCACTTGAGATTCTACTCCTAGAAGCCATTTAGTATATGCAATGTTGTTACAAAAATGAATGAAAGATACTTGTACACTTAAATGTCCCTCCAAGAAAAGAGGATGTAACGTGACAGAGCATCACATTGTAACCATGGCTACTGTTATTGCCAGATGTCAGATATCAGATCTTTAGTTTGATCGTACACATTTGGACAACGATTCATCTATTAGCCTATTGCCTTTGTCACTATTGGATCATCTCAAACTCAAACCTCTAAAGAAGATTAGAATGATACTTCAGTTTTTAGACCAATCGGTCAAGAGTCTGAAGGGCATACTTGAGAACGCTATCGTGATGGTACATGGCTTGAGCTCTTCTCTTGAATTTTTTGTCATAGATATGGAGCCTACAATACCATTACATCATACCCTGATTATTCTTGAACGATCCTTTTAGCGTACAATGAAAGCGATCATTAATTATGGGGTAGGTACAAATACAATCACTTTTCACTCTCAAAGTAAAAGTGTTATTGTTGAGACAAACACCGAGCAGAAAGCCAAAGCCACATCAGATGAGAGTGTTCCTGAGTCATAAGATACATAGGACTGTGATTATACAGTTGAAATAGACCTGAATCTTTATCTTTGAATGATATTTTGACCCAAGAATTTCTTTCTCACAAGGAAAAGTTGGAAAGCATAGTGTTCTGTAGTCCGTACATTGTAGATGGGAGTATTGTTGATGATGTTAAGCTAGCCATTCCTGAGTATGTTGATGAGATGAAGATGGTTTATGCATATGATTTTTCTGAAGGCAATTGAGGTTCACTTCTATCTGTTATGCCTATTCCATATCGTTACAAATCAGCTACGTACTTTCACCACGTCAACTCTGATCGTGAGTTTGAGGATTCAGACATGGACACATCTGAGAACGACCTCGATGTCCGCATACATCTCATTGACTCCATAACTCATTGGACACGAAAGAAGGTCAAGCTTCTTCCTTCTTGAAGCATTGTATATTCTTTTCGCTTGTATATTCCTTTTGTTTCATTCATTCTTTCTTATGTTTTTATCATTCACCTCTTTCTGTGTGTGTGCTACATTTAGGATGTACTCTATCCTAAGTATATGTGAGGTAAATTACTTGAGTTGCTCTTATTTTCGTTCTGTTTCATCACTCTTGTTGTTGCTTATACTTAGGGATACTTTACCCAAAGTATAAAGGGAGTGATGCCATTCATTTCGTTCTACTTTATTTTTCTTTTTTTATTTCTTTCATTCTCTTGCTTGTCCTTCAATTTATTGATATTCTTTTTATATACTTAGGGATCTTTTAACCTAAGTATATGGGCACTACAAAAAAAAGCACGATTGGCGTGCACACAATGGGGTGCACTGGGCGAGCATATGTGCTCGCCCGCAGCTGAGCGAGCACTTAGGTTGCACATGTGCTCGCCATCCTGATCGCCCTTTTGAATCTGGAGGCGCGGTTATATTTTCGTTGATGGGCGAGCACTTTAATAGCACACGTGCTCGCCTAAATGTGCTCGCCCAGTTGAAAATCAAGGCGTGATCAAATAAGCGCGTGTCAATTTTCCTAGCGAGCACCTAACGAGCACTGGGCGAGCACATAAGTGTGCTCACCGCGCCCGTAAACAGAATGTCGGGCGCCCCCTTTCCTCATTCCTGCGCGACTTCTTCCCTGTTTTCCTCTCCTCCGGCGATTTTTGCTTGGTCGCGCCCGCGTCGAGGGAGTTCCGTTTGACCACTATCTCACACACGCACACCCTTCGTTAGGTATATCTTATAATCCTTTCTCTTTTTTTGTGTATTTCATTAGTTTTTATACTTGTTTTAGATATTAGGGTTTTGATGTTGTTGATGGTGTTGTTCTTAAACTTATGCTTATGCTTCATGTAATCTTGTTGCTTATGCTTCATGTAGTTGTTTAATATATAGTTGTTGTTTGATTTGAGTATATATATGTCTAATATAGATGAAATATTAGATGCATGTCAAGTATTTGATGAAATGGCACAACAAGTAAAGTGCTTAAATATTGATGTAGGTGAATGCTGATATAGATGGGATGAGAGAAACATTAGTTTCATAACACTAGGTTCATAACTTTAGGTTCATTGAGAATTGACATAAGACTAGTTTAGTAACATTAGAGAATGTTAATATAGAGAAGTGCCATAACACTAATTTCATAATACTAGGTTCATTGAAAGGGGTGATGGGAGATACAAAGCCTTTGAGAATAAGAACTATATAATGGATGTTAAATTAGATATTTATTTAAGTTAAAATGATTGATGCGTGATAATTACAACTACAAACAAAAATTTTGATTCTGTGATAATTTTATTATCACATTAAATTTTAATTATCGTGATTAAGTATATCACATTAACTTATAGTTAGGTTTATGATAAGTCTAAAATACTATACATTAATTATTAGAAAATCGCACAAAATTCTTCACACACAGTGCGTCCTTCTACGCCGGGTGGTGTGTGGCCCTGCACAACGGGTGGCGTGTGCAACACATTGGAGGATTTGATCACCTCTAACTGGGTTATATTTTTTTATTTTTTCACAGCACTATTGGACTCACTTTGGGATGTTTATCCCAAACCAATGGTCGTGGATTTTGATGTTTGCAGGTTCGAATTTTTTTTGCAGGTGCCTATTAACTCTTAGTGACCCAAGCACTGTATTAGGCACTAAATAAGGATCACACTTATCCCTATCCCCATCGTTAATCAGCCAAATATACGTAATTGCCCGGTTAATATAAATGAATAAATATTTTAAGATTATTTTATAGTCTCATTTGTAGCACATACAAATGTATGACGTAAAATAATCTTAAAGTATTACATTTATATTAGCTTTCCTTAGTTCGGAGGTCCCGGACTAAGGGGGTCTGTAAGGATTCAAATTTACTAAAAGGTGATCCGTGTCACAATGTCTTTATTTCTTACGGAAATTCGGTTCATAACCCCTTCCTCTTCTGTATACCAAATCAATCATAGTTATTATTGAAATAATCAATAATATGATTATTTTGATAATTAATTACGATTGATTTATGGGGTATACGGGAGAGGTGCAGGGTTATGCTGCCGAATTTTCGTTAGAAATAAAGATACTTGTGACAACGATCATCTTTTAGTAAATTTGAATCCTTATGGACGGGCTAAAGTGATAACATAATTAATACACTTCTCTTCTCATCTTTTATCTCAATAATGTGATACGTTTAGATATCCTCAATTTCCTAGATTTGACATTTTAGATTATTTAATTCATGTTCATTAATATGACCAATAGAGAATGGATGTACAACCGTGTAGTAGATGGATGTATAACAGATGCTTTTCAAAGAGGTGTTCAGGAATTCATACAATTTGCTTACGCACAAGGTTCCCGTATTGTGGATTCAGATGGAACTATCTTGTGTCCGTGTAAGAAATGTCGTCTAATGAGGAAGAGATCAAAAGAATAACTCAGTTACATCTTTATAGAATGGGTTTCATGGAAGGATATCAGATTTGGTGGAGGCATGGTGAGAATTTCGAGGACAGAATGAATGATGTGGAAGAAGCTGACAATATTAATCCCTTTGCAGATATGGTTATGGATGTTGCGGGTCCAGAATTTAATGATACTTTGTTAAATGATGAGGAACCATATGGAGAGTCTGCAGAATTTTACGAGCTGCTGAAAAAAGCGGAAGAGCCATTGTGGTTGGGTTGCAAGACATATTCAAAACTTTCTGCGGTCCCGGATCTTCTATCGATGAAGATAGAATATAATATGACCGATCGTAATTTTGATGCAATGCTGAGAATTATTAAGAAGATGTTACCCGAAGATGCAGAATTACCTGATAATTATTACAAAACGAAAAAGATGATGCGGAAGATGGGTTTAGCAGAAGTTAAAATAGACTCATGCATAAATCACCATATTCTATATTACGGTGAACATCAACATTTACAACGGTGTCCTGAATGTAATGAGCCAAGATATCAGACAGCTAGTAAGAGTGGAACAAAAATATCGAGAAAGATTCTACGTTATTTCCCGTTGACTCCGAGATTGAAACGACTATATTATTGTAAAGAAACGGCGAAGTACATGACATGGCACGCGGAACATAAAGTCGATGAATATATGGAGCATCCATCCGAATCTGATTGTTGGAAAGAATTGATGTCAGCTTTTCCTACATTTAATGATGAAAAGAGGAATTACGTTATAGGTTTATGTACAGATGGGTTTAATCCTCATGGAAGAAGTAGAGATTACTCTTGTTGGCCAGTAATGACAACGCCATACAATCTCCCCCCATGGTTATGTAATAAGCGACAGTTTATGTTTCTGATGATTCATATTTCATGGGAAGCAAAAGTTGGAGGACCGGTAAAATATCGTTGGATGTATCCATTGAAAGGTAATTAAATGTATTATAACGTCATTCCTTCTTTACTATTTGGACTAAATGTTTAACCTATTTTCTTGTAGGTTCATGTTCTTTCTTAAAAAAAAGGTCCGAAACAAAAGTAAAGTTGAAGGATCTATAAGTTCACAATATATATATATATATATATATATATGAGGAAGTCGCAATATTCTGCGCAAGATATCTTCCAGAAGATGTGGAGACTATCCACAATAGATGTAGGAGGAATGGGACAATTTCTTCCGATGAAGAACCTTGTATCAGTATCTTTCGGCCATCTACTCATCTAATAGGCAAAGCAACTGAACGTTTCTTATCGAAACAAGAGAAGGATGCTGCAGAGTTGTACGTATTAGACAATTGCGAGGAAATAACACCATATGTTCAGTAAGTATTTGAATTACTTTATGTATATATTCATCACAAGTAATGAATATTTTTCTCTTATAAATTGTAGGGAATTTAGACAGAAAATTATGGAGGAAAATCCTATGTATTCAGATGACGAAGTTTTGAGCACTTATAGAAATCAATTTCCAGCGTGGTTTAAAGACCGCTCAAAACAGTTGGACGGTGGTGATTTCTATTCTCATATTTTAAAATATTTTGGAGAAGGACCTGTTTATAAGGTTCGATCATACAACTCATGTTACAGTAATGGGTATCGTTTTCATACCTTAAATTCTGGTAAATATTTGACAACTCAAAATCATGGAGTGATGGTTCGCGGATCTTGTTATGAGGAAGATCATCTGAATTATTACGGAATTTTAAAGGAGATTATAGAAGTGGAATATAGTATACCAGGCTTGAATAAAGTAGTTCTTTTCTTGTGTGATTGGTATGAACCCAATGGAGGGGTAGTACTCGATAAAAGAAATAACATTGTCGACGTGGTGCAAAGGAAATTTATACGCAGATTTGAACCATTCGTCTTAGCATCTCAAGCGGATCAAGTATGTTATCTCCCACAAATATCAAAGAAGAGAAAGAGCATTGAAACATTAACTGTTGTGAAGATAAATTCTCGAGGTTATACCTCCAATGATTCCAGTAATCAGGAAGATGACATAGATGAAGCATTTACACCGACAAATGAAAGAATAGACTTAACAGAAGAAGTCCCAGTTATCGAATCCATTCGATTGGCTGATAATGAAGTTTTGTGTGTTGACTTACAAGATGATACTGACTCCATAAATGATTACTCGGAAGACTCAGAAAACGAAGAAATATCCTTTAATCCCACCGAAATAAGTGATGAAGATTAGTTGTAAGTTTTATTATACGATTATAATTTAATTAACTAAAATCTTAAATAATAAATATGTAATGCATTATTATTACAGTCATGGCAGGTTTTGGACGTGGTGGGGCGCATGGATCACATAGATCCAATCATCCATCTTCCTCGGACACACCTTCTTCCAGTAGGCAGCCCACCCCGGATGTTGTTCCTGATTCACAGTCCGACGAGGTTCGTCGGGTGATAGCTTACTACGAGTCTCTTGGTTATCCTCCGCCACCCTTTTACGTAGGAGGCTATGGAGAGCCATCTACCTCAGCAGCCCCTACAGGATTTGCAGTCCAGGTCCCCATACCAGCACGGACATCGATGGGTTCTGACTCTCCTTCTGGACGGCCGAGCACATCCGTACCTTTACCCACTGTAGTTGGACAAACGTCGGCGTCCCACCATTTGTTGGAGGTTACGGCTGATGGGAGGTAAAAATTTTATAGATTTTATCTTTTAATAATTTTCAAATTTTTGTAAATTGTATGGAAGTTAAATTTTCTAGTAAATGTAGGGATTTTTTGAACAGCAACAGAGTGGCAAAGGAAATAACCAACATAATAAAGACACACTTGACTTCCATGCAATTTAGATGGTGTCGCATCCCTGCTGCAGAGCAGGAGAGACTGTTTGACATGTTTCTGGTAAGAAATGTTTCTATAAAGTGATACAGAATTTTTTGGTAAAGTTTTTTGTATCTTATAAATTGTTATAATTTTTCAGAGTAGGTTTCACCTTGGCTCTGGTCTGGGAAAGGAGGTTTATCGTAGAGCCTTCATTCGTTTGGTAGAAAAGAGAATGAGCGATACATTTTTCAAGGCAATGAGAGACTCGCATGCGAAGACGGGATGCGAGGAGATGAATTTTGAGGAGATGAAGAGGTTCCCGCCGTCATGGTGTACGGAGGATAGGTATTATACTTGGCAAATAATTTATATTACATTTTTTAAAATAATCAATTAACATAACATAATCCTTCTAGATGGGCGGATTTCTGTGATGCATTCGGTGCGGATGATGAGTTTGGAAGAAGATCTACGGCGGGAAAGACAAACCGCCAAAAACAAAGGATTAAGTCGACCAGTGGCTCTAAAAGCCACAATCAGATTAGAGCGGAGATGGTATTACGATTTAAAATTATTTTTTGGAGATCTACTTTAATATAATGTAATGTTGTAATAGATCTTAAAAAAAATTTCAGGCTGCTAGGTTGGAAAGGGAGCCATCTTTTCAGGAGTGGTGGTCGAGGTCCCACATGAGTGGGAGAGAAGGAGAGTCGCAATGGTCCACTCCTGAAGTAGGACAATTGTTGGTAAGTCTATTAATTTATTTACAATTAAATGATATATTATAACTCATTTATATATATTGTAAACTTTGTATTTCAGGATCGTTATCTGGCACTATCTGCAGAAAAATGGGGTATCGATCCAACTGGAGAGCAACCACCATTTGATAAAACGATTTAGAAGCAGGTATATATGGATAAATATTATCTTACTATATTCATTTCTAATATATAATTTTATATTAAAAATTGAAAAACTTATAAGGTGTTGGAGGAGAGGGACGTTGTGGCGAATAGGAAGCGGACGCTTGGTGGTCTTCCTCCATATTATGTGGAGGAACATCGTCACTCCTATTCTGCATACTCTCAGCCGTCGTACACGCAACCACATCCGTTCCAATCAACAGTTCCAATGGAGTCACAGATGGCGATGATGGTGGAGCAGGTGACGAAGCTCCGAGAGGAGTTCACGGCGTACATGTAAGTATTCTTCTTATAGAATGAGTAATACTTTTAAATTTCTATATCTACATAATGCATGTAATAGATAAATATCTTCCATATATAATATAGGTCGCAAGGGTGTGCATCTCAACCTGAAGAGATTGAATCTGATAACGAAGAGGAGGACGAGAACGACCCTAAAGAAGAGGCACGCATGTATGCGAGGTTCAAAGAAAAGGAGAAAGAAAAAAAATCAAAGCAGGGTTTAGTGTCCAAATTTTTTAGATCAAAGAAGAAGTAAATATTTGGTGCTTTGGACCTGTATTTTTTTAAACATTCAGCACATCTTTTAATTTATATGAACTTTGTTGGCTTTGACTTGTTTGTAATATTTAGATATTAAATTAGATTGTTTATTTCTGAATTCATGTATATTACGTTCCTTTAAATTCTTAGTGCTAGTTATCTTACTCTACAAACTGCTATAATATATATACCCTTAGGGAGCTACCTGCAGTGGTTTATTGGCAGGGTATACAGGTTCGACTGGGCGTCAAAACCCTGTCGAACCTGTATATTTTTTTCCTGGAAATCACTATGGGCGAGCACATGTGCTCGCCCGGTGCTCCGTGGGTAATCGCAAATCATAGCAGAGGCGATCACATCGGCGAGCACGTATATGCCCGCCAGGGAGCGGGCGAGCACATAGCGTCCCGATGTGCTCGCCCACCAGCCGTGGCGACTCTCAAAGAAGCGAGCACGCCCTTAACGAGCACATGTGCTCGCGCACCCCTTGGGCATGCACATGGCATGCACCAGGCGTGCACATAACGAGCTTTTATGTGCACGCCAATCCCGCCTTTTTTTGTAGTGGGGGGTGGGGGGGCAAGTAGAGTTGTTGAGTTTGTACATTCTTTTCCTAGATCTTCCATGCTTGTACAATCTTCTATACTTAGGATTATTTGATCCTAGGTACAAGGGGATCATCAACTTCCATTCATTTCATTCCTTATCCTTTGAGTCATTATAGTATAGAATTGCCCCCGAAGATGGGATCACACCATCTTCCTTCTCCTCTACTTCCCGACGAATCCTCGCTAACACTTCTTCTCCTCTCAACCTCTTAATCTAGTCAGAATGAGGGGTAGGCTGCCCACATGTCATTCTAGTTAGTACCCAACCATCATGATCGGTTAATCGTCGTTCACCTGCTATGTTATGCGGTCGTAGTCAACCACCATGTCATCGCCAAACCACAGTCTATCCAGCCCATGATTTCGCCCATGTCTATCCCGAAACCAATGATTTTACCAGTTGCACTTAAATATCACTAATCTTGATTAATTTGCATTAATCATGATTAAGTATTCTTAATTGTGATCATCATCTAGTGATTTATTATTAGTACCGATGATCCATGATTCATCATTCTAATTAGCTGAAAATAGAGCTATGTCCCAAGTCATTAAATGCAATTAGGTATTTATAACTCATAATTAGCATTCACATACATATAAATAATTTGCATAAAATTAGCATTTCATTCGGCATTCACATTAACTTGTAAATATTCATCTAGCTTCACCCATTTTTAATTAATTCACACTAACTCAAAATTCACATAACCGACTCCATCGTGTATATATCACTAATATTAATCAACGAAAAATTCTAAAAAATATTATCTTGTATACATGTGAAATCAACCCAAATCCTGAGTACAAGACAGAAAGCCATAAATGTTGATATCATTCACATACAATCTCTTATGAACCTCCACTTACTTTTGAATTAATGTGCACTTAATTATCGATAAATCAAAGCCAAATTCAAAAGAATTAGAGTTCATATGTGAAACGTGAGTTTTGAGACCAAATTCTTTCTTATATATATTTACTGATTTTGATTTGCTATTTCATGTACCTGTCTGACTCTTTTTATCCATTTCTTTTTCACTTATTTATTCCATAACATGTTTAACTAATTATGTAAAAAGAAAAATCCAAAAAAATAGAAGAGTAAAGAAAAAGAGAGATCTAGACTTATGCATTTTGACTTATTTATCTATAAATATCTCGCTCTATTGCGCATCATGTTTGATTTTTGCATGCATTATTCATCTAAAGAAAATCAAATAAAAATACAAAACTAAAAATTCAATATTTTATATGCATAAAATATCATCAAAAAAATATATCTTTCATCATTATTTTTATTTACATTTGAGTCCTTCATTAATATTGTAGAATATAGTTAGCGCTATATTATTGAGCTTGTTATTAAAAAAATATCGCTATACTTTTGGTTTTAGGCATTTTTGCATTTGAGGTCATTTGATATTTTAATATGTTTTGTATCTTTATTTTATGCATTAGTTAATAGTCGACATTGCACAAGTGTCAATTTATGATAATTACATGATTTATCATTATATTTTATAATTATTATCCCTCTTACTTAGATTAATCAATAAAATATAGATCTAATTCATTATTGTTGACATATAACCCTTTTTTAATAATCAACCCTAATTATGTGTATATAAATAACCTTATTTGTCTCTATTTATTTCTTTTATTTTCACAATATTAAAAATGCCTTAAAAATAATATAATGTGTATATATTTGTTTTGTAGATAATAATAAATTAAAATACCAAAAAATCACAAAAGAAATTAAAATGAGTATTATTTTCACTTAAAAAACCTACAAATTTTATCTTGTACATATTGCTTGTTTTTCATTTTGAATTCTACATGAAAGTTGTAGATCTCAAAAAGATATACAACCTTCATGTTGAACACATTTTATTGTGAGGATTGTAAATGTTTATTTTGTATTTTATATTATTTTGTAGGATTGGAATTTTTCTGTTTGGGCCACGCGGCCTAATCCTATGTTGCCGCGTACCTGGCTCTTTGTTAGCCAGACATGAACATAACATATGTTCGTTCGATGAAAGTTCGAGTTCGATATATGTACATGTATATGTAATTGTCTGTGTAACTCCGTATTTACACACATGATAAATTTTGATGTTCAATAAATTGTGATATTTATTGAACTTTGCATTACTTTAATTTGAATAATTTCTTAATTTTACTACTTATCGAACCTTATTATCGAACTCAAGTTTCGAACTTGTTCATGTAAACAAGTTTTAATTGAATTAAATCTTTAACAAATTATTATCGAACCGAACTCGAACGTTCATTTTCAAAACGAACTCAAACTCAAATATATCTTATTGGATTTATCCCGAACGTGAAATCAAACTTTTTTAACTTCGAACCGAAATCAAACTTTTTTAACTTCGAACCGAAATCAAACATATATTAGTTCGTTAAAATTCGGTTTATTAGCAGCCCTAAGTACAGTCCACTCTCCCGCTCCCGCTCGTCCAGATAGTACTCACTAAACCCTTCTACAGTCCACTCTCGTGCACAATGGCCACGCTCCGCAGCTCCCTCTCCCGCTCTCTCCTCTCTGCCGCCCGGTCCTCCCTCCGCTCCTCTCAGCCTCTCCGCCGCCCTCCTTCCCTCCCCCGTCGCCGCCCACTCGCCTTCTCCCCGCACAGGTCGACCTCAAATCTCAAACCCTAACCTACACTCTCACTTCAGCCGTAATCTTCAATCCTCCATTCTCGCACTCTGCAGGTCGCTTCCGGGCGAGTTGGGGGCCTTCCACTCGCTTCTTCCCGTCCACAGCGCGGTGGCGGAGGCGCGGCTGACCTCGCACCTGTCGGCGAACGCGCGGGCGTGCTGCGAGCTGTCACAGGGTACCTTCTGCCGCACTTGTCAAGATCGCTAGTATTTCAGGCTCTGTGAGTCTTTTGTTATCTACCTGCTTTGCTGTGCTCGAGTGCTTGTTGATCATGGGTCGGGGAAGGGCGGTGAAATGATTAAAATTCTTGTTTAGTCTGCGTGATCGTATTAGCGAGGATCTGAGGTGTTGCAGTGACGGGGGTATATTAAAATTTGAAGATGTTAACAGGGTGATTTGATCTACGTGTGTTTTTTTTTGGTCGATTCGGGATAAAAATTCATGGCTATCGTATACGGAAAACGTTATTGGCCTTTATCTGGTGGTCAAAAATATTTTGTCATGTACTGTAGCTAATGCTAAGCTATCTCTTGAAAAGACGACTTTATTTAGACCATAGGCACCTCTTAAAGGCCACTTTAAGCCTATGACGCTTAACCGCATCTATTGTTTAAGAAAACTGCTCCTCAAGAGGCGGCTTCCTGCTTTTGGACATGAGCTACATGCTCCTTCTACCTGCTCCTGTTGCATTGGCATCACGATACCTGTATGCATTTTAGATTGCATCTACTCAGGATGATATTATAGATGAATATATTCATTCAAATATCATTTTATTCAATCTTTGCATTACTCTCCAACAACTTTTCAAAAGCACCATGCAGTCAAACGATCTTTCATTAAAGTGTATAGATCAATCTCAATTACATATAAAAAGTGCATTAGTTTTGTTTGTTTCAGTTCATATCGTAATTTTACCACTCTTTCCATTTGGGCGGATGTAACAATAGATCTCCATTCAAAACTAGACAGTTGAGTCAGTTGATCGATATGTGCAATCTTTGAAGCACACACATCATCGTCACCCTCCAAGTCGAGTGGTGGTACTGGTAGTGGAGAATGGTTTCATGGGCCAATATCTTCATCCATTGTTTCCTTCCTTGATGCAAGTAGTTCGAGAGGAACACACATAGTCCCACATTCAAGACAAGGAATTTTGAATTCCAACCTCGAGCATGGAAAATGTGTAGGTTGTGGAACCTCCCCAAGATCTTTTGGCTGGCCCTGAGCCTTGCTTGCAGTTTGTTTACACCCTCGACCTCGTCCTCATCCAGACTCGTCTCAATGATGCAGCTTCGGTACCATAAAGTGAAACCATAAATCAATTAAATGTGATGAATTACCTAAAAAGATATCTTTAAAGGGATATATTTTGGATTTCCTCCGCTACCATCTTCACCATGTGATCCACTCTTTGAATTGACGCTTGATTGAAACTTCCAATATGCGCAGTGCGTTTGTTTCAACTCTACTAATATGCTTGCCATTTGTGCAAGGATCATTATGTCGACGAATCATGAGATTTGTAATAAAAGCATATGTTAAAAAACAGTTATTTGCAGAAGGTAGATATATTTTAAAACTTATGATCTGGTCGAGGGCACATTAGTTTCTGCTGATAAATCGTCTTGTAACTTAATTTTATGTCATGCAATCATCAATGGCGTCATAACGTCTTCATCATATATATACAACTAGTATATATCCCGTGCAAAGCACGGGTATAATTTTTCAAACATACACAATTTACAGTGTTGTAAAAGTCACCCGATTGGCCCGACTAGTAGGTACGACTAGTTTAGTCAGTGGGGTGGCCGACCGAGTATCGATTAATTCCGATTAGGTGCACCAGTCGGCCAATTTTTGCTTGGAGATACCATGTTTTTTATGTGTTGATGTTTTTATAAGCAAACTTATTATACTATGCTCAATAGTTTACTTAAATTCAATTACTTCTTTTATTTTATTATGATAGTATAAAAATGTACAAAATCTATGTATATATATCTATAAAAATGAGTTATATATTTAAAATAATCATAAAATTCAAAGCCGATTAAAGTCCGACTAAATCCGACTAGTCATCCGACTGCTGATTAATCCTTAGTCAGTGACCCAGCCGACCGAGTACCAACTACCGACTTTTGCAACCTTGACAATTTATTTAATTTTATTGGATAAATCCTTGTGTCAAAGGTAAGTTTTCAATATTTGATAAGTGGATACATTCTGTATAGTAACACACAAATTCTAAACATATATTACATACTAAAACTTAAAAAAAAAGCAACCCTCTATAAAGGACATTCAATATGCATCCCAAAATATATTATTTGAGTGTTTTTTTGAGGATCTTTCAATGTTAAATATTAACAAATATTCTTCGTTCAAAAATTATTCTTATAAGTCCTAATGGTTGTCACATTTGTTGTTGAAGTTTCATATGCATAATGACACTTATTCGATGAATTTTGTGTTAAAGTTTTTTCATCGTTGTTAATGTTGTTTGATGATTCAATGTTAGAAATATAGCAACACATATGATATTTATTGCAAATGTGAAGAATCATGCAACGAATAATATTCTTTGTTATACAATTAATTATGAAAGATATGACAATATTGAATATCAAATTAATCATTACCCATATCAATTATGTTAAAGTAGAAATAAACATTTGATTCATTAAGCATATGTCCAATTTCATAACAATATGTTACAACTCATTCATCTCAGAAGATGAATAGCCAATTATTTTAGAATGATTGTAGTTCAAATCACGTTGCTCATTTACGTTTAATATCTAAATATCTAAAGGATCCACATTTGGCCATGTTTCCCTATTATTCCTTTCTTATCTCCTTTGTTGGTTGTTGCATTGTTCTTGAGCTTCTTCTTATTGGCCTTTAATTTACTGTTTAAAGCTGGATGCGGGAAGTACCAAAGTAGACAATCCTTATCACCTCGACCTTCTCTTCCTCCATCCTTAGCTTTTCCAAAATATATCCCTTTAAAGATATCTTTTTAGGTAATTCCTCACATTTAATTGATTTATGGTTTCACTTCTCCTCCCCCTCAATATCATAAACCAAGAAAGGAATAATCGTCAACTTATGTATTCAAATATCAACAAACGATCATCACAACGATGTCATTTCATGTTGGACTCTGTGTTAAGACTCGCTTAAAGCCCACTGCAGTTAACTTGGCATGCATATATAAATGATTCTTCGAAAAGTCTTAGAATTTTCATAGAGAAGGAGCACATCGGTTCATTGTCAATTTCACTTCTAGCAAGAGTGACACGGCATTTTTCCCTATGCTTTATAATGTTCATGTAGTTGGTTATAGTCATTCATGTAAACACACAACAATTATCCATGACTCGATTTGAAATGATCACATGCCACTCACATTTTAGATCTATCTAATGAACAAGGGTTTAAATATCGGTTTCGGATATCGTATCGATACTGTTAGAGCCGAGAATACTTAGTTGTGTTATTCCATGGAGCTCGAGGGTCTCTTATATAGAGAGAAAACCCTTGGGTAAATTACATAGATGTACATAAGATAAATAAGAAATACTCAACGGTACATCACAACATAACGTAAACGTCTACACTCCCCCCTCAAGATGGAGCATAGATATCAATCATGCTCAGCTTGGAAGAACATCTTTGGAAAGGCCCTCTGAGCAATGACTTGGTAAATATATCAGCGGCCTGGTTTTCTGAACTGACATGTGAAGTGGAAATCAAGCCCTTCTGGATCATGTCTCTAGTGTAGTGACAATCTACCTCGATGTGTTTTGTTCTTTCATGAAAAGCTGGATTATTTGCAATGAACAATGCTGCCTGGTTGTCACATTGAAGCTGCATGGGTAAAGAGACATTTACATTCAAATCTTCCAAGACCGCTCGAACCCACATCATTTCTGCGCTTGCTTGTGCCATGGCTCTATATTCGGATTCAACACTGGATCTTGCCACAACTGTCTGTTTCTTGCTTTTCCAAGAAAGTAAAGAGCTTCCTATGAAGATAGCAAATCCTGAAGTAGATTTACGATCCTTTGGACATCCCGCATGGTCTGCGTCTGCACAAGCTGAAATAGACAGATATGTGTCTTTTCTAAATAACAAACCTGTGCCTGGGGAGGACTTCAGATATCTCAATATCATATACTCGGCTTCCATATAAACTTGCCTGGGCTGCTCCATAAATTGACTCACCCGGTTTACTGCGTAGGTAATATCCGGACGAGTTATGGTGATGTATAGAAGCTTACCCACCATCTCTCTGTATCTTCTTTTGTCCACCTCTTCGGTATCATTGTCATAAAGCCTCATACTTGGGTCCATAGGCGTGCTCGACGGTCTGCATTCAACCATTCCTGTTTCCACAAGCAAGTCGGTGACATATTTTCTTTGGGTCATCACCATTCCTTGTGCATTTCTTGCAAACTCTATCTCCAGAAAATATCGTATCGTGCCTAGATCCTTCGTAATGAACTGGCTTCCCAAAAGAGCTTTGATCATCTCAATCCCCTGAGCATCATCTCCTGTAACCAGAATATCATCAACATATACCATGACAACGACCGTACCTCTAGGGGTCTTCTGGATAAACAACGAATGATCCGCATTTGACCTCTTGAACCCCTGTCGTTCAATCAGCTGGGAAAGTTTCTGAAACCATGCCCGTGGACTTTGTTTAAGGCCATAGATAGCCTTATGAAGTCTACACACCATCTGAGTCTCCCCCTCAGCAGCAAATCCCGGTGGCTGCTGCATGTAGACTTCCTCCTGTAGATCACCATACATGAAAGCATTCTTCACATCAAGCTGGAAAATAGTCCAGTCACGTACCACAACAACAGATAGTAGAATGCGAAGAGTCGAGTGTCGAGCCACTGGTGAAAAAGTGTCCAAATAATCCACCCCATAGGTTTGGGTGAATCCCCGGGCGATAAGTCTGTCCTTGTATCGGTCGAGACGCCCGTCTGCATGATATTTAACTGTAAAAATCCATTTGCAACTCACCACAGCTGCACCCGGAGGAATAGAAACTAAAGACCAAGTCCCTCTGAACTGTAGGGCACGTATCTCCTCCTCCATAGCTAGACGCCAGCAGTCAATCTTCATGGCTTCTTGATAAGTCCGTGGGATGTCAACCGACGAGACAGCTGCTGCGAACCTCTCAAAATCACCCGTGAGACGATGAAAGGAAACTTGAGATGCAAGAGGATAGGCTGCACATTGCCTCTTCTGCTTCCTATGAGTAATAGGACGATCAAGGTCATCGGTAACAATACTAGCTGGCGGATCCTCCTCCTGTAGCAAAGGTTCCTGCACAGGTGCATTATCTAACCCATCATTAGTGTTAATATCATAACATACCTGAGGCGTGCTGGATGGTTGGCGTGTAGCTTGAGCAGGCCCTGACCGCCTTGTGTAGAACTTAGGAAATGGTAGAACGGGTGGTGGTGGTGGTGGTGTGGTGGACTCAGATTGACCCAGACTTGGAGGTAGGGGTACATAGACATTAGTATCCGTAGATGTGGAGGAAACTAATCTGTCACCTGCAGGGGAGAAGTACATAACTGGTTCAAAAATGTAACATCAGCACTGACATAGTACTTGCCACCAATGGGATCATAGCAACGATATCCTTTCTGTGTCCTGGAGTAACCCACAAAAACGCACTTAACAGCTCTAGGAGAGAGCTTGTCAAGTCCTGGAGATAAGCGATGAACAAAAGCGACAGTCCCAAAGACACGAGGAGTAAGTGAAAACAAGTCTTTGTCAGGGAAAAGAACAGAGATAGGGGTCTGTTCCCCAAGAACGGTAGAGGGCATGCGATTGACCAGATAGCATGCTGTGAGTATGGCATCCCCCCAAATAGCTAATGGTGCTCAACTTTGAATAAGTAGTGTACGAGCAATGTCAAGAAAGTGTCGATGTTTTCGTTCCGCAACACCATTTTGTTGAGATGTGTACGCACATGTTGTTTGGTGGATAATCCCCTTCGAAGAAAGAAACCGAGCAAGAGAACGAGTGCAGAACTCCAATGCATTATCCGTACACACATACTTGACAGTAGATGAAAAAACATTCTGCACTTCATTAATAAGATTTTGGATAACACTTCCTGCTTCAGATTTATGTTTAAGAAGAAAAGTCCAAGAAACACGAGAAAAATCATCAACTACAACAAGATAAAACCTGTGGCTCTGATGATCTGGGACACGACTCGGACCCCAAATATCTATATGAAATAACTCGAACGGGGAGCGACTGCTCCGACCCTGTAGACTAGGAAAGCTCGACCGATGGTGCTTCCCTAACTGACATGCTTCACAACGAAATGACGAAGAAGGAGATATCTGAGGCAGGAGGTGACGCATTTTCTGCAGCGATAGGTGACCAAAGCGAAGGTGCCATGTATATGGAGAAACGGATCCCTGAGAGTGTAATGAGACGCCAGCATAGGACTGCCGTACCAGACGATAGAGGCCATTGTGCTCAGAACCACAACCAATCATCCTGCCCGTTAGTATGTCCTGAAAAATGACAGAAGATGGGTCAAATATAGCACGACAGTACAAATCTTTTGTAATCTGACTGATTGATAATAAATTCATAGAGAATTCTGGTGCATGTAGAACGTTCTGTAAGTGCATAGACGGCAATAAAACAGTCTCCCCCTGACCGACAATAGGGGAATGAGTGCCATCAGCTATGAGTACGGAGCGACCAGACTGAATAGCTCTGTAGGACTGCAGGTGATCTCTATCACGACAGAGATGATGTGTGGCTCTGGAGTCAACAATCCAACCTGAGAGATCATGTTTATGACAAGAGGCAGAAGCACTACCTGAGGTACTGGCAGCAACAGATGTACCAGCGGACGCAGAAGCCGCAACGTCAGGTGTATTAGCACCCTCTGATGATGTCTGTGGCATAATGTCTCGAAGTCGTGCCACTAGCTATTCGAATCTGTGATCGGAAGTAGGCGTGGATGGAATCTGAACATGATCAGCTACACGCGCAGAATGAGGAAATCCATGCTTGGAATAGCATGTATCCTCGGAATGACCAGTTCGACGACAAAGAGCATGTTGAACGCACACGACCTCCTCGGCCACGTTCGCTACCTCCTCGACCACGAAACGAAGACAAACTACCTCGTCCTCTAGAGACCGCCATTGCTGACGGAGATGGAGTTGCGGCACTAGAGGGAACAGAGATCCGACTAAGCCTCCTGTAGACTTCCTCCATAGGAGGAATAGTAGCATCGGCGAGGATCTGAGACCGGGCTGCTTCGTATTCCGGATCAAGGGCAACAAGTAGAACTCCTACCATAGTGGCATTGCGAAATGTCTTCTGCTGCTCGGGGGTGGTCGTGAGCGGTATGGTGCTGTATAATTTCTCGAACATCCCACGTAGGGACGTGTATAGAGAATGAAGGGGCCGACCGTTTTGCTTCGTGGTAAAAATATCATGCTGCAACTGCAGCATCTTCGTCTCATTCCACACTTGAGAGTATGTTGTAGCTAGAATATCCCACATCGCCTTGGCGGTGGGTTGATGAAGGACGTCGTTGGCTATCTCCATCGTGAGCGTCCCTGACAGCCAGACCTTTGCATAGGCGTCATCAGCCTCCCACGAGGCATATATTCCCGTCTTCTCCGGCGGTTCATCTTCGGTAAGAATATGCTTCTTACCACATGACTTCATAAGACTGAGGAACTGCATAGCCCACAGTTCGTAGTTCGTCCCGTCCGTTTTGACGATTGGTGCCGAACCTTTAAAGGCACCTATGGCGGGCATATCAACTTTTTGTTCTGACATATTGCCGGAGAAGGAAAACTAGGGATGATAGACAAAAGAACTGGCGTCTACAAAGACTTCTGTGGATTCAAGTGCATATGTAGACGTTATGCACTTGAACCCATCGTCGAATCGAGACCGGTCGAAGAAGAGGTGCCGCAAAGAGCGACGGTTGTGGTCGGCGGCGACGAGAGGAGGCTGGGGAAGCCCCGGCGGGAGAGAGGCGGCGGGAGGAGGGGCCCGGCGGGAGAGAGGCGGTTGGAGGAGGCGCCCGGCGGTGGTGCTGGCGGAGGTTGGAGGGGCCCGACGAGAGGGTTTGGTGGCGGATGAGGCCTCGGCCTCGGCTGGCGGTGGCGGCGGTGGGGGGGGGGGGGGCGGGTGGAGAAAACCATAGATTAGGGTTTTGGCTCTGATACCATGTTAGAGCCGAGAATACTTAGTTGTGTTATTCCATGGAGCCCGAGGATCTCTTATATAGAGAGAAAACCCTTGGGTAAATTACATAGATGTACATAAGATAAATAAGAAATACTCAACGGTACATCACAACATAACGTAATCGTCTACATATACCCTATCGATACGAGATTTCGTCGAAATTTCGACGAAATTTCGAAGACATTTCGCCCATATCGACAACCATTTGTGAAGAAATGACCGGAAATTGCCCTCATATCGCCATTTCGCTCGAAATTTCGGTGCCTTGTCGAAACCGAAATTTCGCCAAAATTTTGCCGAAATTTCACGAAATCTGAAACCATGCTAATGAATAAGTTACATAAGCATGCTAGGTCTAATCCCATGCAATGTAATCTTAAATGGGGAATGAATGCATTGATGCCAAGGGAATGGAAAAGCATAATGAGGATCTTATATGGGATTAGATAAAAAATAATAATGTGACCAACAACCATGAAATAAGTTAAATGGGATAACATTAAGAGAATAACACAACTATTTGAGGTTTTCACATAGTACGATGATAGTGCAAAAAAAGAAATTGAAAAGAAATTGAATTTGGCTGTAGATTAAAAAGCAAAAATGGAGATATCATATTTGAGGATCTAAGATGTTGGTTTGAGTTTATTGGAGCTCATACAGTTCCTTAGTTCTAGCTTCGAAAGCATTATGGACTCTATCATCGAGTCAACTTGTAACGGGAGAAGAAGGGTGGATCTTCCTCGAGAGTAGCTCTAAAGAAGGGAAACAATGTCATAAAACTGTGGTCTTTTATGCAGATATGGTGACTGGCACTGGGTAATTAAGAACTAAGTTGGTATCTAAATGGTGAAGGACAGGAGGCTGCCAAGTGGCGAAGGAGGCCATGCATTCTGTATCAAAGTTATCAAAGAAGTATGCAATGAGGTTGATGCAATTCAAAAATATCATTGTCGCACCAACTGTGCCCATTGATATGTAATCTTAGCGGTTTGGTGGAAGCTCACATCTCCCAAGCAATAGCAAAGGCAACATGATCAATATTCGATGTCCTGAAAAGGGGGTTGCGGCACTAATAACTCCAAGGAAAATGTCCCTGTCAACTTTTTTGGTATCGTGTTCCTTGACCGTTATATTTCTGGGCCATCCACGAATAAATTATCGTGAAGCACTTGGGACTCCCAAAATTAGAATCAAAGTAGGAGATCTTGAAATATATTGCTTTGACTCACATATCCTCCCCAAAGTTGATGAGGATCCTCGTATCCAATCCACAAGCTGCATGCCGATATCTGTGGCATAGTTGTTGATCATCAATTCCAGGTCGGGATAGGTGTTGCCGAGGACAAAGTCCGAAAGGAGGTCGAGCAGCGTGCCATTGAGGTCGATGACATTCAATAGCTTCTCGATCTCGTTGTAATCGACGCTGATGGCATAGGGGAAGCCGATGAGATACATTATAATATCCTTCATGATCTCTAAGAAGGTGTTGCTCTCGGCGGCGATGATGTCGAATGAGAGCTCGAGGAGTCATCGCTCTTTGGCGAAGAGAATGCAGACGGAAGGAGGGGCGCGGTGGAGTTAGGGTGGCGGAGGCGGACAGAGGGAAGTAGGGGAAGGCGTCTCGGAGATGGGGTTTGCGGGTGGGTATAGTTTTGTTATAATACGACACAAACATCATTTGCAAAATCATTCGGGGTAAAAGTGGAATATTCTCAAATGGTGATGCCAAAGGAATAATGAAAAGAGAAAGTAATAGAGGTCGGTGGACTTCCCCCTCTTTAATATATAGTAATAGATTGGTAACATGTTATCCTTGCCATATTTCTTCAATCCAAGATTTTGACATGGAGTTTGATTTAATCCATTGAAGACCTCACTTGAAGATTGATGGTGTGAACTGTGAAGATGCAGAGATTTGTTGCAAGCCATGAGAACACCCTGCACTGCTCTTAACTGCTCTTGACTGACACCTGACGTTGGACAACTATAACCTAACAATGCATAAATGAATCGTCATTCTAGCTACATGCATGTCTTGCACTTTTCAAATGATATGCTAGTGTCTGCGATATCTGCAAATAGGAAACAATATTTGGTATTTATATTTTAAGATGAATGAGTGCGTTCAAATTATATAGGTTCTTAAGGTTTTCTACTGGATCTAATGTCTGCATGTCGAAGACATACTTAAAGGGCCCACGACTTGCTTCAGCTCCGTGGTGATGTTAAATCAGCATGTTAATCAAAAACCCAAGGGATTACCGTGCTATAGAGGTGATGATGAACTGTGGTAGCGTAACATGTGGAGACCAAGAGAAACCTAGCCACACGTGACAGGTCATTCTTTATGGATCTATTTCTCTCTTGTAGAAGAGGGTTTCTAGGTAAATGATACAAACTATGTATTTATTTGGTTGATTGTTTCTTTCTACATAGTATCAAAGCCCATCGGATCGTGGGTTGAATTCTTTGTGGGAATCTGTTTGTGTATGTGGTACATGTTCTTGTTACCCAATCACTCCTTTTTTGTGTGTGGTTGATTGTTGACCTTCATACTTGCATGTGGATCTCCCACTTCAGGATGGGTCATGGTCTCATTAAGAAACCTAGTTTGTGTCCTCTCCTTGAGTTTGGACGAGAATATGGAAATAAATAATCATAATCTGGGTATAAAAATATAATCGACATATACAGATTATCCTAATGATAATAAATATCTTTTACCACTGATAATTCTGTTCCATATGAGATATTGTGGAGAGTTTTGGAGAAGAAACAAATACCTGTCTTATACATTAACCTTATAAAGGATATGCATGATAGGGCTTTATCGTGCGTGGGGATCTAGTATGGGAAAGCTGATTATTTTGACATCAACATTGGTTTACATCAAGGTTCAACTTTAAGTCCATTTCTTTTTATTTTGATTATGGATGAGTCGACAAGTCACATTCAGGATGAGATACATTGGTTTATGTTATTTGCTGATGATATTGTGTTGATTGATGATACTAGAAATGGAGTAAATGAGAAGCTTGAGGTCTGGAGCCATGCATTGAAGACTAAAGGATTTCGTATAAGTAGGGTTAAGATTGGATATATAGAGTGCACTTTTGATGGAAGCAATGATGAAGGAATCGAGGAGAAGATTGGTGACGATAACATTCGGAAGATAGATTCTTTTAGATACCTGGGATCTATTTTGCAACATGATGGGGAAGTTGATGGAGATGTTACTAATAGAATAAATGCAGGCTGGCTTAAGTGGAGAGGAGCCTTTGTTGTTCTCTGTGATAAGAAACTTCCTTTGAAAATCAAAGGAAAGTTCTACAAATCAGCCATGAAATCGGCTATGCTCTATGGATCTGAATGTTGCCCATGAACCATAAATATATGCAGAGAATGGCGGTAACAGAAATGAAAATGCTAAGGCGGATGTGTGGACACACACATAAAGATCGGATTTAGAATGATGCAATCAGAATGAAAGCTAGTGTAGCTCTGGTCGATGATAAGATGCGAGTAAACCGCTTAAGGTGGTTTGACCATTTGCAAAGGAGGTCGACTGATGCACCGGTTAGGAGATGCGAGTTTTGGGATGTCGAGTCGGCTAAGAGAGGATAAGGAAGGACCAAGAAGTGTTGGAATGAGATTATACGAAGGGATCTAGGTTTTTTGATCTAAGCCTGAGAACGACTCAAGATAGATCTGAATGGAGGTAAAGAATCTGACGCAGCACAAAATTAACATATAGGGCTTGATATTTTTATCTGTTAATTTTATTTTCGTCTATTCGAGTCGTTGCAATTTTATTTAAATAAAAGAAATCGTGTGTGATCTCTAAAATTAGTTAGTTAATTTTGAATTTCAAATTTCGAATTAAAGTCAAATTAGGATTGAAGTCGATTTGAATTTTGATTCAAATCAATTAAGGTCAATTAAGATTGAGTCAGATTTTTTTTTGATTCACTTTCTATTTTTGCAATTCCACCTCTACTATATAAAGAGTTTGGTGGTCTATTGTAAGGGACAAGTCAAGATATATGAAATTTGAGATTTATCCCTTTTATCCCTCTCTCATTTTTCTTTCTCTCCCTCGACGCGATTTTCGCAGTTCTTCGTCTTAAAATCTCGCATAACTGGCGCGTTATTCCCTTTCTCCCTCTCCTCTCTAAAATTCTTCCACCTAAATTAATTATCCCGCCGTTGGAATTTCTTCACCTGCATCATTTGGTATCAGAGTATGGAAACTGAATCGTTCTTACGATTCGACGATCCTGTTGAGTATTGGTGATTGCAATTCGATTTGAATCGTCTCTCCCATGGCTCGCAATCACGCTCACGTTCAAGAAAAATCAAGCAACGTCTTGTATCCATCATCAAAGTCCAAGAATGGTTGGACGCGCCAACTGAAGAAGATTCGCTCGACAACGACAAAATTCAGAGCACAGAAGTTGCTGTACAACCTACTTTTGATCAAGAAAACGAAGGTACTTTCATGCAAGACAAATATCTTATTAATACAACTTCGATACAAAACGAAATCGAAGACCTGAGCCCCATATTTGACGAAGACCCTACAGAACAAGCATGGAAAATCGTCGATCTGCTTGCTGTCCAGGAATATTCAGACCTATAATCGTTGGAAGAACCGATTCCAGTACCACCCACGAATCCCTCCCGGGTCCCTGCTGCAGCCCCCGCATCTCTGGCACCCCCAATCTCCCAGTTGCAGCCTCCTGCCATCCTCCAAACTGCCACACTGCCTCTCTTGCAACCCATCTTCGTCACCCCGGCAACCCTCCCAGCCCCAACGCCCCCTCGGGCAGTCCTCGCGCCCCCAGCGACCCCCCTGCCCCATCGCCGCCATCACCCCGTCCCGTTGCCCTCTCGTGCCTTGTGGAGCCCCCAACCCTGCTACAGCCCAATCCACCTTCCTCAGTGCCACACGTTTCCTCCATCGCTCGTGCCGCCACCATCCTTCGCCTCCCAACCCTTAGCTCCTGCTACCGCCATCCCCCACGAAGAGCCACCATCCCCCACCCCTTCTCCATCCGACACCGCCGTCCCCTTGCAGGTTTCGAGACCCGACACTACTCTGTGCGTCCCTTGCGGGACCCAACCGCCATCGTTTGTGCATCCAACGTGATCATCGCCGCTGCCCAAGGATCCGAAACTTCTGCCGCCGTCGCCGCCAATTAAAGACACGATAAACCCTAATATGTGGGTTCTCTTCCAGGGTAATCGAACCCCACCAGATCAGGGATGGGAGATTAATTTGGAGAAATTGCAATGAAGGTCCCCTTTACAAAAGTCTTTATTCAAAGGGGATATTCAAAAACTCCACTTACAAAAGTGTTTCAAATGAAGGGGTATAAAATTGCAGCCATACCCCTCAGTGGAAAGAAATTATAAACGTAACATGGAAATGGGATAAAAAAGCTAGGAGGATTTAACCAACCAATCCAGATGAATTCTCCACCGACGGAATGAAGATCAAGCAGTTCGTCAGGAGACGAATTTTTCAAGCGGAGGAGAATTCATGAAGCACAAAATTAACATATAGGGCTTGATATTTTTATCTGTTAATTTTATTTTCGTCTATTCGAGTCGTTGCAATTTTATTTAAATAAAAGAGATCGTGTGTGATCTTTAAAATTAGTTAATTAATTTTGAATTTCAAATTTTGAATTAAAGTCAAATTATGATAGAAGTCGATTTGAATTTTGATTCAAATCAATTAAGGTCAATTAAGATCGAGTCAGATTTTATTTTTAATTCACTTTCTATTTTTGTAATTCCACCTCTACTATATAAAGAGGTTGGTGGTCTATTGTAATGGACAAGTCAAGATATATGAAATTTGAGATTTATCCCTTTTATCCCTCTCTCGTTTTTCTCTATCTCTCCCTCGACGCGATCTTCGCAGTTCTTCGACTTAAAATCCCGCGTAACTGGCGCGTTATTCCCTTTCTCCCTCTCCTCTCTAAAATTCTTTCACCTAAATTAATTATCCCGCATCATAATCCATGTAGCCGACCCTACTTAATATGGTAAAAGGCTTTGTTGTTGTTGTGAAATTGATGGTTGATTGAATGCAAATTTCATAAACAACAAATACACAATAACAACAAAGCCTTTTCCCACAATTAAGTAGGGTCGACTACATGGATTCTTCGCCTCCATTTAGGTCTATCTTGGGTCAATCTCGGGCTAATATCTAAAAAACTGAGATCCCTTCGTATGGTCTCTTTCCAACACTTCTTGGGCCATCATCGCCCTCTCTTAGCTGGCTCATCCCAATACCCACATCTCCTAACTGGTGCATCATCTGATCTTTTTTGCAAATGACCAAATCATCTTAAGCGGTTTTCTCACATCTTATTCTCGATCGAAGCTACACCAACTTTCTTTCTGATTACATCATTCCGAATCCGATCTTTACGTGTGTGTCCACACATTCACCTTAGCATTTTCATTTCTGCTATAACCATTCTCTGCACATGTTTATGGTTCATAGGCCAACACTCAGATCCATATAGCATAGTAGGTCTCACGATTGCTTTGTTAAACTACAAATGCAATTAAAAAAAAGAAATAAAGTAATATGCTAAATTAAATAACTTTTATAACAATAATTAAACTGTATAAAGATATGTATTTTTTTCTCGCTTTTGTAAATGACTATAGGATGAAATATTTTACATGTAACCTTGCAACATATTTAGATATATGTTATGCACACATATAGATTTGTTAATAGTGATATCCATATCCCCGTATCCATCTGTCATGAATTTTGTAACTATACTGTATCCATATTTTTAACAAAAAAATGATAATGGTAGGTGTATAAATATCCATATCCCCAAATAAATGAAACATATATCCTTTAGTATTTATATTGGGATTCATCAAAATGAAAAAATGCATATTTATATCCGTTTAAAAATGGATACGTTGACATTCATATATAGATATATGTATCTAGTAGCATCCCTCGTGATAGGTCTTTAAACTAACGTGATCGTTTCCTCAGTGCTTCTTGATCGACCACCATTTACAGTTTGATCGAGCATCCATGGTTTATCTTGTGGCATGATCGATCACTTTCCACACCATGATCTTCCATATGGTAGTTCTATTTCTTGGCAGAAAAAGTTGATGTTGAATAAAACGAGGATCATAATCTTCTTTGCGAGACTCCTCCACGCTACAAACACACAAAATTGGAGAGTTGTCTAATCAATTCCAATCATTATTTAGGAATGCCCCTGCATGAACCACATATGCAGATCAATATGCCTATATGGTAGGTGGGTTGAAGTTGAACTACTCTCTCTATGTGCGGTCTACATCGATCCGTATAGTTGCATGGTCAATTGCATAGACCACATATTCTATGTGCATTCTAAGTAGAGATAATATATAACTTAAGCTTAAATATTTATCTTTATAAGTAGTTCTAATAACTTTTATTGGGGAGAATAACACTTACATACAACAACAACAAAGTATTTTCCCACAATTACGTAGAGTATACGTAGAGTAGGCTACATAGATTTTTTGCCTTCATTCAGATCCAAGGCCTCAAATTTTGATTTCGGCCACATTTCGATGACCGCCTGAAACGAATTTTCGATCATTTCGGTCAGTTTTCGAACCGGAGCCCCCAAATTTTGATCGATATGGGCCATTTCGGCCGAATTTTGGTCACCTATCGAGATTAAAATTATGTCGAATTTCGCCGGAATTTGATCCCATGTTCAGTTCTATTTTGGACCATTCTCAAGCTTAAATCCAAATAACTAAGATCCCATCGGATAGTCTCATTCCAATACTTATTGGAACTTCCTCGTCCTCTCTTAACCGGCTCAACATCCCAAATATGGCACCTTCTAAGTGGTGCATCCGCTGACCTCCTTTGCAAATGGTCAAACCATCTTAAGTGGTTTTCTCACATCTTATCCTCTATCGGAGCTACATAAACTTTCATTCCGATGACATCATTTCGAATATGATCTTTTCGTGTATGACCACACATCCATCTTAGCATTTCATTTATGCTAGTGTCATTCTCTGTACATGTCTATGGTCCGTAGAACAACATCTTGATCCATAGAGCATAACAGCTCTCACAGCTGCTTTGTGATACTATCCTTTCATTTTCAAAGGTATTTCTTATCATAAAAGAACGATCGAGGCTCCTCTCCACTTTAGCCAATCTGCATTTATTTTACGAGTAACATCTCCATCAATTTTTCCATTTTGTTGCAAAGTAGATCTCGAGTATCTAAAAGAATATTTCTTTCAAATGTTATCGTCTCCAATCTTCACCTTGTGTCCTCCGTTGTTTCCATCAAATGTGCACTATATATACTCATTCTTATCCATGCTTATACGAAATCCTTTAGTCTCTAAGGCATGTCTCCAAACCTCCATCTTCTCATTTACTCCATCTCTTGTCTCATCAATCAACACAATATCATCGACGAACCACATACACCAAGGTATCTCATCCTAAATGTGACTAGTCAACTCGTCCATAATCAAAGTCGTGGAGAACAAAGAAATAATGAAATAGCTTATTTTATTCCAGAGGTCTAGGGGTCCTTATACATGACAAAACCCTAGAGAGCTCAAAGAAGGAGAGCATACAAAAGTGCCCCTAATGGGTTACAATGCATAATAATTAAGAATCGTAGGATGTACTACTAACACTCCTCAAGTTGGAGCGTATTTATCGATCATGCCCAACTTAGAAACAATCCAGGAAAGACTCTTCTTGGATAAGGCCTTTGTGAATACATTTGCAAGCTGAAGTTCTGTGTTGATGTGGAGTAGTAATCCTTCTAATTCTGACAATATCATGAACAAAATGACAGTCAATCTCTATATGCTTGGTTCGCTCATGGAATACAGGATTCATGGCAATGTATGTAGCAGATTTGTTGTCACAATATAGTGAAATAGGAGTAGTTACAACAATACCAAGTTCTTGCAGAAAAGTCAATAGCCACGTGATCTCACAGGTAGCTTGAGCCATCGTCCTGTACTCAGCTTCTGCACTAGATCTGGATACAACTGTCTGCTTCTTGCTTCTCCAAGTAACACGGTTTCCTCCAACCATTATAACATATCCTGTGATGGAGCGCCGATCCTCTAGCGAACTTGCATAATCAGCATCAACATATGCAATAACATCGCTGTACCCATTTACCCCATAAAAGAGGCCACGCCCTGGTGATTTCTTCAGGTTTCGTAGAATATGAAGAACATCCTGCCAGTGACTGTAACAAGGTTGCTCCATGTGTTGGCTAGCTCTGCCCATTGCATAAGAAATATCTGGTCTAGTGACAGTGAGGTAAAGAAGTTTGCTAGCCATGCTTCTGTTTCGAGTAACATCTTCGAAGACAGGATCAGAGGATGTTAAGTGTTTCTTTGGATATGCAAGAATACTAGAAGGCTTGCATCCTAGTAATCCAGCTTCAGTAAGGATGTCCAGACAGTATTTCCTTTGTGAGAGATAAAGGCCCTATGTAGTGCGTAGTAATATGCCCAAGTAGTGTTGTGGTCCAAGGCCCTTGGTAACAAATACCTTCTCGAGGAAGGCCTTAGTCTCTAGTATCCCTTTATCATCATCACCTGTGACAACCATATCATCCACATAGACTGCAAGTATAACAGTAACCAGTTATTTGTCTTCTGACAAACACATAATAGTCAGAGTTCTATGAAAGCCAAGAGTGCTGATTTCTGTAGCAAGTCTGTCAAACCATGCCCTTGGACTCTGCTTCAACCCATATATGACCTTTTGAAGTCGACATACAAACTCCCCCTCGACTTCATAACCCGGAGGCTGCATCATGTATACCTCTTCATCAAGGCCACCATATAGGAAGGCATTTTTCACATCCAACTGGAAGATAGGCCAGACCTTATTACTTGCCACTGAAAGTATAGTCCTTATTGACTCCATTCGTGTAAACTGTGAGAATGTCTCAAAGTAATCTACTCCATATGTCTATCTAAAGCCTTTGGCCACAAGACGTGCTTTCAATCTGTCAATGGATCGTCTGGTGACTGCTTGGTTGTAAAGATCCATTTGCATACCACAAGTCTAGTCCCCTTGGGACACTGCACCATATCCCATGTCCCCCAAGAAATAAGAGCACCCATCTCTTCATTCATTGCCTGTCGCCATCCTGAGTCCTGTGAAGCTCTATGGTGGTCTCTTGGAATAGAAATAGTCATGAGAGTATCATCATATCGTCTGTCAGTGGAAGATAAACTAGCAGTAGAAGTGAAATGAGACATGGGATGAGAAGTACATTGCCTCTTAATTCTGCGTAGAGCAATTGCAAGATCCTGAGGATCATTCGGGACAATAGTGATGGGACACTTGTATAAGGCATATCATCTTGCAACAAAGGAACATGTAAAGGAACATCTGGTGGTGAAGATATTTGTCTGCGCTTATAGACAATGGGTGGATGTGGTGAACAGATGTATCATATTAATTGAAGAAACTAGTTTGCTAAAAAAGGTTATATCTGCAGAGATATAATAGCGATGTCCAGTTGGATCATAACACCTGCAACCTTTTTGAGTACGAGATTAACCAAGAAGACACATTTGATCGCACGAGGGGAAAGTTTGTCTGCAATATGAAAATTATGAACGAAGGACGCACATCCAAAGATCCGTAAGGGAATGGGGAATGGTGACTCAGTTGGATAAAGCTAGGAGAAGGGGTTGGATCCATTTAGGATTAGAGATGGAATTTTGTTGATATGATGGACGACAACCAGAACATCATCACCCCAATAGATTTTGGGAACTTTCATCTAAGAAGTGAACGTGCAATATTTAGGAGGTTTGTTGTGATGTATATGGGCATGAGGTTTGATGTATGGTACGTTGAGATGCAAAGAAGTTTGTTAGGACATTTTGAGTGAATTCTAAAACATTATCAAAACGGAAAATTTATATACCAGAGGAGAAAATATTCTTGATATAATAAAAGAAAATTTTGACAATATTATTAATTTCCAAACGTTCTTTTAAAAGATAGACCAAGACGACTTACTGCAATCATCAATAAAAACAACAAAGTACTTATGTCCACTCAGAGTATGGATCAGACAAGGTTCCCAAATATCACAATGGACTAAAGAGAAAGGAACTTCGTGACAAGGCTCAGTAGAAGCAACCGATAGGGAACGACGCTCGATGATATTTCCCGAACTGACACGTCTCGCACCCAATGGCTTGAGCATAGAGAGTTTGGGGAATATTAAAGAGAGGGATTTCGCAGATGGATGGCCGAGAAGAAGATGCCATAGAAGAGGATCAATGGAGATTGATGAAGTGCCAACAAAATCATAATCAAAGGGAATGCCAAGATAATAAAGACCGGACACCCTGAAAATAACAGCAAAACTCATCAAATATAACTCGACAGTTAAGCTCAGTGCACAACTTGTGAACATATAATAGACTAAGAGGAAAGTCAGGAGCGCAGTAAACTCCAATAAGTCGGAGTTTGGAGGAAAACTCCATAGTGCCCACAACAATAATAAGTGAATGAGCTCCATTGGTAACATGGACTATCTTCATAACAGAAGACGATCGTAAAGAGGTGAGAAGACTACCTTCTCCCATCAGCTGAGTTGGGCACCCAAGTCAATGATCCACATAAGAGTAGATGTAGAGGCAGAGCTGTCAATTGTACATGATGTAGTGGACAGACTAGCAGTAGGAGCAGAAGCAGTAGTGTCACCAGTAGAATTCTGTAGCAGTTGTTGAAGACGAGCATACTCAGATGCAATAAAAAAAGTTTAACTGCCACCAGATGGATGATCATGAGAGGTGTCTGCAGTATCATAAATGCCATTATATGAGGATGTCTCATAGACACTGTTGGCATTGGAAGGCATGCCAAAGTTTGCCCAACAACGTTCTGAAGGATGATTCAGGCGTCCGCAATGTGTGCATGCTGGATAGCGGGCAGTAGTAGAATCACGTCCACGTCCGCGTCCTGAGTTACATCCTCGTCCAAACTCATGACCACGACCACAACCAAATTCACGCCCACGTCCCCCTTGGTAGTGGGATCGTCCGCTAGCAAAATGTGTTGTAGTCTCAACAGACAGAGGGGTGGAGAAGATTCAAGTTCTTGTAGTCAACCAAAGATGATCTCAAGAGTGGGTAGAGCTGCAACAGTCAGAAACAGGTCCTTCATCGGTTTGTATCGTAGATGTAATCCTGATAAGAAGTGATATACTTGCCACTCTGCACATTGTCCTATCTGTTTGTCATATCAAGCACACTGAAAAATAAGAAGCTCCTCAAACAGGCCTGTGAGAAGTCGATAGTACTTGATTAAAGATGTATCTCCTTGATTTGCAGACCAAATCCGTGTGTAGATGTATGAAAGCCTAGACTTGATTGTCTTTTGGGAGTAAGTATTCTCAAGGCTCTCCCACATTGTCTTTGCTGTCTCCTTGTAAAGAAGATTTGAAGCTATGTTCGGATCAACGCTGTTGGTCATCCACGTGATCAGCGGACAGTTGTCCACATACCGGGTATTATAATCCTTATCCGTCTCCTTGGGCGGATCTTTAGCAAGGGCATAGTTCTTTCGATGACTCACCGATAAACACCTTGAATAATCGAGACTATAGTACATACTACATAATTCTTGCTTCTCGGAGCCCTTTAGTTTGATAGATGTGCCTTGTACCGTCACAGAAGAAGTCAGATACAATGGCTTGGGCTATGCAGATGCCATGGCGATCGCACATATCAAGAAGAACAAGTGACCGAGATAGTTATGATAGTTTTACTCAAGCATCATGGAGTCCTTGCAGGACATTACATAGGAAGTCGGGGCCTGGAGTACTAGAAGAAGGCGCAACAACAACTGGAGGTGGTGCAACGAGTGACCAGGGTGCATTATCTAGCACCTGGAACGTTTGGGGGCTGCGCAACGGCACAACGGGGCAATGCCTGGGCTCCGGGCGAAGTCGCAACAACGCCTGGAGACACACACCAAGAGGGCCTTCGGCAAAGGTGCAACGGGCGGAGGCGCAACCTGGGCCTTCGGGAGAAGGCGCAACTTGGGCCTTCGGGTGGATGTGCAGTAGAGCTTGGAGCTTCGGGCCGAGGTGCGACGGAGCCTAAAGCTCCAGGCGAAGGTGCGACATGCACCTAGGGCTCCGGGAAAAGGCGCAGTGGGCGCCTAGGGCACCTGAAAAAGGCACGAATCGACAACGACAATAGAGGATAATCTTAAGGCTTGTGGTGGTGGTAGAATTTTAGGTCAGAACACCGGTCTAGGACCGCTGCTCTGTATTCCATGTGGAGAACAAAGAAATAATGAAATAACTTGTTTTATTCCAGAGGTCTAGGGGTCCTTATATAGGACAAAACCCTAGAGAGCTCAAAGAAGGAGAAAATACAAAAGTGTCCCTAATTGGTTACAATGAATAATAATTAAGAACCATATGATGCACTACTAACAAAAGTAAATAGGAGTGGACCCAAAGTTGAATCTTGATACAAATCGATGCTGATGTTAAAATAGCCAGCCTTTCCAAACTGGATCCTTACACAAGATGATGCTCCATTATACTTATCCTTTATAATGTTAACGTATAGGACACATACTTATCTCTTCTCCAAAACTCTTCACAATATCTTCCTTGGGATTGAATCATAAGCCATCTCCAAATCAATAAAAATAATATGGAGGTTCTTTTTATCTCTATAAATATCCATTGTTCTCCTAACAAGTGGATAGCTTTACTAGTTGAGCGACCTAGCATGAATCTGGATTGGTTTTCAGTTACTGTGGAAACTAGCCTTAACCTTCTTTCGATCACGTGTTCCTAAATTTTCATAGTATGACTCATCTATTTGATAGCTCTTCTAGATTACGTGAACGAGTTCTTATGTTAAGCTCCTACAGAAGTTTGTTGAGAAGGTATGCAAACCCGAAGGTCCTCAATCCCGTATTATCCGAAAAAATGGGTTTTATTACCATAATCTTTGCTTGTGTTGCTGAATTCTAACATTTATAGTCTGGCTGCCCATGGCTTTTTAAGATCGTTTTATGGTCCTTAATTATGGGAAGCAAGTGCCTTCCTTGAGAAATACTTTCCCTTTGAGATCAATAACTTTTCAGATTTCCTTTTTTTAGGAATATCTTGTTGGATTTCATGGCCTCTAAACGGGGCACTGCTCGAACTTGGTGCTTGACAAGGTGGATAGCCTATTGGTATCCCCTCTCATGAATGCGGCCACTGCTACCGAGTCTAAGGGAGGACTGCTAGATATTGTGTTTCTATCCACGCAGTTAAGGCTATTCCCCATCTGTCCCTTTGATGCTATGCCTGGGGGCGAGATCCCTTGTCCACGTTGAGCTTGAGTGGAAGTCACAAAGATGTTCCCATTGCGTCTCTTTCCCATTGCTCATTGCCCACTTGTCTTGATGGCCACCCTCATCACCTATTCCCCTCGATGGTGGGTGCCCCTTCTTCCTCAGTGTGCTGCATCTTTGCTTGTGGGGAACATGGTTACTTTTTGACGCACGCCTCATGCCTCTTCCTCAACAACGGTTGTGGAGGCTGCCGTCTTGTGCGCCATACAACACCATGGGATTCTTCCTCCACTATAGGTGAGTCGAGGATCATGGCTTCCCCCTCAAGGGACATGAGAATGCCTTTCCACCGCATCCTAATCGACCCAAAGAAGCCACTCTTCAAAGGTAGTTGTCCATATCTTGGAAGGCCCCGCCCTCCAAACTAAATACCCCCTCATCTCCAGATTTCGACCTCTACTCCCCTCGGAGGTGCCATACACCACAGGAAGAAATCTAACAAGTTTCACAGACCAGGAAATTGATGCGACTTGGGAACTCCACTCTCTCCCATCCTCAATGTCTTTTGCAGTCTGCAATGTCAGAGGCTTTACTTATGATCTCTGGGCCATCGTATGCCACTTGGTTCTCTTGAATACAGAACTCATTGGTCTAGTTGAGAGTAAGATCATGCCGGAAAACAATGTTGTGTTCGCAACCTCCTTCTCGACGGGTTGATGCACCTTGCATAACGACATCCAGTTGATTGGGTTTGGTTTGCTTGGAAAGAGGTTGCATGGGCTTTTCCCCCTCTTTGAGCTTCCCCTCAATCGATAACTATCTTGCAACAACAAAGGAGGTTTGGAGTTTCTCCTCACGATCATATATGATTCAAATTGCATTATCAGGGAGGTGCTTCCATTGGAATGAATTATTCGTAGATAGTCGGTCCTTGTCCTTCTGTAGATGCTCTTGGGGACTTTAATGCGGTGGCATGTCCTCGGAGGGTGATGGTGGTGGAAGAACCCCACATTTGTAGACTTACATGATTCCAACTTTTGCATTGATGGAGCGGGGATAATTGAGGTCCTACGTGGAGAGACTTTTGGTCGTGGACCAACAACTCTAAGAGCTAGACTGGACTGCAATCCTGATTTTGGACATTTTCCCTGCTACCAAACTCATATATTCCCTACTACTGTGGGGGGGGGGGGAATTATTTACTCATGACAATTGAAGAGGCTCCTGTTTTGGAGAAGGCAATGCCTTTTAGATACTTCGACTACTGGCTCAAACTTGATGGCTATGGTAGGTCTTGGGGCAACCCCTCTTCATCCTTGCTCGGAAGTTCAAGGTTGACAAATTGGCTCTCAAGTCCTCGGCCGTACGATGCTATATTCTTCTCAGATTTGAAGAAGGTGAGTTCCCTCTTGGAAGCTGTCAACACTGCCATTGCAATCGAGCCTTTAGATCCTTGCTTGTCTTAACTGAATATGAATGTCAGGCACCACATTGAAAGCCCACGACCTCGTGGGATTGTCTTAAGTTAGGGGACTGGTCCACCTCCTTCCACTTGTTGGCCAAAGTCCGAGGAGCAAAAAAACTCCCCCCCCCCCCCAGGCCACTCTCATGGCCCCAAAGATAGTACTGCCTTCGATGGCTTCTTAGTTTAGCGGCCCTTTTTGGGTGATGGAATTCAGAGGGCTCTTGGAGGCGTAGTGTCCTTTGGTGCCTTGAAGCCCGATGGATTCAAAGCAGTTTTCCTTGAGCTTCACTGGCATCTCATCAAAGATCTTGTTTATATTGTTTCCACAAAGTGGAGGAAATATGGTGAGAGATGTGAACCACACCTTCCTCACCTTGATCCCTAAGGTCCTTTCTCCATCATCTGTCAGAGAATTTAGATCGATCTCCTGTTGCAATATAATTTATCTCTCGAGGGCCTTCTTGCGCAGGCTTATGGAGGTCCCTCCTGGGCCCTAAAAAACTGCCTTCATCAAAGGGAGCCTTGTTGGTGGGAGTATCAAGCTTGCTAAAAAATTGCCCTTCGACTTTGGCGAAAAGGGCGAGTGGTAAACATGCTCTTAAGGTGGATCTGACTGGCTGCCCTAAGCCTTCGAGTTGGTGGATCATGAATTTCTTCTGTTCAGTTTGGAAGATATGGGTTTCGACATCCCATGGATCCGTAATTGCATCTCCATGGATTCTGTCTCTGTGATTGTGAATGATTGTCCCCGTGCATTGGTCAAAGCTTCTTGCGGGTTATGGCAGGGGGATCCCTCAACTCATTGCTTCAGAGTAGCCTTGGAAGGCTCACGAAGCTTGGAGTGAGGAGAGGTGACATTGACCTGCAAGCGCTCACAAAGAACCCTTGAGCTCTGATGGAAATTGTGGAGTAAACTCTTTTCAACATTGACCCTTGAACCCTTAAGCTCGCAAAGAACCCTTTTCCATTGGTGCTTGGGCCTCAAGCTTAACATTTCAAAGAGTAAAATCTTTTTCTCAACGAGTTGAATGGGTATTTTGCTCTTGACCTTGCTGGTGGGTTGTTTGGAGCATTCTTCCCTTCCATCTATTAGGGTTTGACTTAATGGAGGGTCAATGTCCACCAGGATCCTGGTGAATAGGATCTGGGCACAATTTGGTTGTTGGAAAGACAAGCTGCTCTCAATTGGTCCTTTGGGACGCTTTTCTTTTGTGGCAGCATGCAAATGCATCCGTGCACCTAGGTGCCTTGGTTTGTGGAGGTTTGGGCACGAGGTACCCCCCCCCCCCCACACACACACTCGTTGTCTTTTCCTAAACTGGTTCTCTACTCTGGATAAGTTGGTTTGCTTCGACCTTTGTGCTGATCTGGTTTTCCCCATCTGCTCTGCAGAGTTGGTGTCCCATGACCACATTTTCTTAGCGTGCCCCTTCTCCTAGTAGAATTTGTGTGTGTGGGGGGGGGGGGGGGCTGTGACGCGCTGGACCTCCCTCACCTTCACCTTTTGGTGGTTCCGCTTCTTGGTTTTCTTAGCTAGTTGAAATCGTTTTTTTATTCCTCTTCCTCGTCTGTAATGCTGTTTAGGATTGCCCTTGTGGCTGCGGTCTGGATGATTTGGCAAGAGCATAGCCTTCGTTGGTCTGCTGCCTGCGAGATTGTGGCCCTGATGGTCTCTTCTTTCAGTTTGCAAATGCTACAATTTTGTTTAAAAACCTTTCAGTCTTGATTTTGTAATGCTGGGGTCAGCGTTTTTTGCCCTTTTTGTCTGTGGGATATATTGTCATATACTTATAATAACAGTGCGGCTGAATCAACTTTTTCTAATACCAATTGTGTTCCAGGTACTTGATTATTGAGTTTTCGAGATAACCAATAAAAGGAAAAGAAATATAGGATGCATTATGAACCCGGAATCTTGGAGAATGCTAGCTTCTATCGTCTGCTTTTCGAGGTGTATTGTCTTGACTCTTGTCCAATTTATGGAGGGATATAGCTTTGTTTTCTGTCACTTGGATAATATTCTTTTAGCTGACTCATTTACTAGTTAACGTTGTAAGACCTTTCCCTCATTAGTTCTCCACTTAGTTGTGCATTATCATCTTGTCTATTTAATTTTGTACGAAGTGTTTTCTTGTTCTCCTGGCCTCGATATGCTTCAAAATAAAAGTTTTCAAACAAGAACAAAATCTATTTCCAAATTAGCTGTAGTTGTAAATGAGAATGCTCCTTTTGCTCTTTGGAAGCCCCCACGCGCTGGTCTGCTAGCCCAAATGCAGCCAAATATATGAATATACAGAGATAGTTTGATACGTATCTTAATTTTAACTTAATTCGTTTACTTTTTCAATTTAAGAGCAAACCCTGATTTAGTTTCTCCAGTCTCCTGAAATATGTTTTTTTGCATAGGAGTTGCAGCAATGTGTTCATATATTAACTTTTCAATACAATTGGGCAGGTTAAAGCTAATATTGTATTTTTAGGAATGATATATTGTACTAATGTATGGGTTTTTAGTTTAGATTTCACGGTTAGCATCCTGAAAAGGGAAGATATTGGAAGTAGGTGGAATCATGCAAGTATTCCGAAAAGTTGGCACTGAGAAAACTTACATGATTAAATAAGTTGGTATTTGCATTTGTGACTGCAGCTGTTTTGAGATTGTGATATGTTCTTGTCTACAAGCTTTTTCATATAATTTTTTTACGCTTGTGGCCTTTTGAGGTTTGCAGTTGTACTTCCTTTTTAACCATTAACACTTGTGCCTATGACTTCTTGCTTTGTTAACACTTTTGCCCTTCCATTAGTTGGCCGTCTCTTAGGTGGTTATGGTTTGTAGGAGGTGTTCAATTAGTAGGGTTAAACGGGTACATGCCCCGACCAAGTGATTTTGACCCGGATTTTATGGGTAGCCATGAAAAAAATATTCATGTTGCGTACCATAAGCTGCTTAACTGCTAAACTAGGTGATCTGATGGAAGACCCGTGGGTAGAACCGGGTACCCGGTTTGGTAATGGGAACCAGGGTTATAAATATGGCGGTTTAGTTTCGAAGTTGCATAAAAAATTGCAATGTTTGACTCGTGATTATTTAGGGGAATAGACTATTCCGTGGAGTTCGTATTTGGTATTTGCATTTGTCATTTTATTTATGTTTGTATTTTATTTAGAAATCCACTTATGTTCACTCTTTATTTTCCCATAAACCCGATTATGATTTTGGAGGGGAATCTCCAGTTCCATCCCGTCTCGCGTCTGGTATTGCATTACCACCCATGCCTGGTTAATTTGAGCAATTCTCGGCCTTCTTGCACCTTCGTATCGATCTCACACCCTACACGAATTTCATTCCAGGAACTTACCACCACCCCTGTCAGGCTGTCACGACTCTGCTACTAGCTCCATCCATACGTGGTCCGTTGCCATGGGTCTCGGCTTCGTCACCACTGCCACCTCTGCAAGTTTGTCGCCTTGTCTTCGGCCCTCCTTTGCACAAGCCACAAACCGACACTGGCGGTCGTGCTTTCCTCCAAGCTCGGTATCGTCGGCAACATTCAATTCCCAGTAGAGGACTGCCTCGATCACGGGTTGTCTTCCAGCTCCATTTGCAATCCGGTTCCTCGCTTTCTGCTCCACGTATAATTTCATCTCGGTATCGTAGTTTGTGTGTTGGGATGTACTCGATGGCGTTTACTATCTTGCCAGCTTTCAACCTCAACAAATTCTTATACCCAAATTGAAAAGAACATCTCCCCTTGCATCTCTTTTGATTTCAAAATTATTGCTTTCTTATTTGAAACAAATTTGGACAAGGCCTTAAATATCGGATTTCGGTATCGTTTCGGTAAGTCATGAAAGATAAATTCGATGGAATTTCGAGGAAATTACTTGAAAATTCATTTTTTCTAAAATTATTTTTTCTAGTATTTTTTAACTCAATAAATGAGAAAGAAATGCATATGTTTTTTTGCAAAACGTATGTTAACATGATATTTTACAATAAATTTCCATTCAATCGCTCCAACAGTCAAAAAAGCAGTACACTGTTGAGAATCAGAACCGGATTTGGAATCGAAATTAGAAGCCATTAGTTTCACCCTTGATCATGTGGTGACACATGCATAAATAACAGAGAAAAACATTAGCCAACAAAGAGTACTAGAAAAACGATATCTTGTGTAATAAATTTGTTGGAGTAGTTGGTTGTGCGCTATATGAGTTGTAGGAGGGTAAATGGATCTTGGAGAAGATCCATTTACTCCATCCACATGTTTAGTCCCACATCTACCAGCAATGGGACTTGGAGGCTCCGTGGAGGCTATATAAGGAGCCCCAGACCTCCTGTATCCATTGAGAAAAGCAATAGAAGCATACACCCCGTTGAGGGCTTCTCTCGTGGTTTCATCCCGCTCCTTAGGGAGTAGGGTTCCACGTTAAATCCCGCTGTTCTTATTCTTCTTTATCTTTTTCCATGTTCGCTTCTGCATATTTATTTTCTAACATAGTATCAGAGCATGTCGATTCTCGAGGATGTTTATGTTCTGTATTTTTTCCGAGATTCGAGTTTGGCTTTATGTTCTCGAAGATTTGTTCAGTGAAGATTATTATCCTATATTATTCAAGATTAGTTCTAGCATGTACACAAGATTCAACGCAACTTTTCCTTTCACGCATTTCAACGTAACGTCTCCAGTTCCAGGCAACCATCGAAATCAACTAGGGTTTCTCCTAGAAAGCCTAGATCTGGAAGCTATCAAGTCACAAAGCGCATAGATCTAACTTCTACAGCATTGGGCGGCGCTTCTCCTGTAGGCCACAAGATCTAGTGTCCTGTCCAGCGACACACCTTCCGTGTTTTTGCCCTCGTTCTGCGCACGAAACGAAGCAAGGCCTCCTTCGAAGCCCAGAATACTCGCACGAGATTTCCCATCACGCGCAATCGCGGCGAGCTCCAGGAGCAACCTAGGAGCCGCACCCCTTCCTGTCGCTGCGATGTCTGCAGCCCAGGAGGCACACCCCCTTCCCATCGTGCGGCGGCGCGAGCTCGCAGGCGGAGCCCTCCTCACAAGTCCGCCCAGAACCACCTTCACGAGAAACAGGAGATCAATGCAGTTTTTTCTTCGAGTCTCCACCAGGCCCAGCAGGCAACAAATCCTAGCCGTATTCTTGCAGCAGCAGGCGGAGCCTCCAGGCTCTCATCCAGGTGACACAAGCCGCTCCAGCAGGCGGTGCAGTTCGCCTCCAAGCAGCGCCGCCCGCTCCATCGGCGACGAGCCCCTCTCTTCTAGCCCTAAGCAGCACCTCACGTGCTCCCCCAACCAGGCGAAGCCTGTTCTTCGATCTCCAAAGCGATGGCGCTCCATGCTTAGGAGCACAAATTTACTCGGTAGTTTTGTTAGGGACACATGTTATTGCAAAAAAGATAGAGACTGAAGTGTAACCGCGAAAACTTGGAAGGACACATGTGTAAAAATACCTTTTTATAATATCATGGGATTTTCAAACCCGCCCTTTAAGAGTTTTCCACTACCACTTATGCACCTACTTTTTTGAAATCTTTAAGATCATATATTTTGAATACTTTACCTCTCTTTCTAGAATCGAGATTGGATCACGCACCTTTTTTCTTGACTCTTGTAGTGGAAGGTCATCGGCATATTTTAAATTCAAACGATGTTGGATGCTGGAAGAGGGCTTTCGAGATATGATAACTCTGTTCTGGTCAGAGCTGGAGGGTTCATATATGGTAAGATTTGCATTGAAGCTGGAGGCTCTATGGCATAGGTTGTCGGCATTCAAGAGGGAGTCCCGCATTGAGCGAGAGCTGAGGAGGACTCAAGCGCTGGATGAGTTGGTGAGATTGGACTTGCTAGAGGATGTTAAGGAGCTAGATGAGGAGGAGTTCATGGTCATGGCATGGTTCAGAGGATCATGGAGGAAGAAGATATGAAGCGAGAGTGTGAGTGGAAACAAAGATCACATTAGTAGTGGGTAAAGGAGAGAGATGCGAATACTAGATTCTTTCATGCGGTGGCAAAGGTAGGAGGAACTTGGTTCACTCTTTGAGATCCTGGAGGTTCACGAGAATGTTTTCTAGCTGAATCTAGACGATTGCCTTGGGTCGGACGACTTTCCGATCTTCTTCTTTAGAGAATTTTGGGACTTGGTGGCTAAGGAGGTGTGTTGGGAAAAATGAATGGCTTGTTTATTCCATAAGCCCTAGGCTCTCTTATATAGGAGAGTAGCCTATGGGTAAATTACATAAAGCATACAACTGAAAATAAAATAACGAAGAGGTACATGCACTACTCTATATGCGTTAACACTCCCCCTCAAGATGGAGCATAGATATCAATCATGCTCAGCTTGGACGCACACTTCTGGAATGGGCCTCGAAGTAATGCCTTGGTGAATATATCAGCAGTCTGATTCTCTGAGGTGACGTGAGATGTAGCAATGAACCCCTTCTGAATCATGTCACGTATGTAGTGACAGTCAACCTCAATATGCTTGGTCCTCTCATGGAAGGCTGGGTTGTTTGCAATGAACAAGGCTGCCTGATTATCACATTCCAACTTCATAGGAAGCGGTATATCAAGACATAGATCTGTAAGTAGAGCTTTCACCCACATCATTTCTGTGCTAGCTTGGGCCATAGCCCTGTATTCAGATTCAGCACTGGATCTAGCTACCACTGTCTGTTTCTTGCTCCTCCACGAGACTAGGGCATCTCCAACATAGACTGCAAATCCTGAGGTGGACTTCCTGTCCTTGGGGCATCCTGCATAGTATGCATCAGCACACGCTGTGATAGAGATCTCCTTTCCCTTCTTAAATAGCAAGCCTGCACCTGGAGATGATTTTAGATATCTCAGAATCATGTGTATTGCATCCATATGGACCTGACGTGGTTGCTCCATGAACTGGATCACGCGACTCACTGCAAATGATATATCAGGTCTAGTGATCGTGACATACAGTAGTTTGCCTACCAGTTCTCTGTACCTTCTCCTGTCCACCTCTTCCGTGTCATCATCATAGAGCTTCATGCTGGGATCCATTGGTGTCGTAGCAGGCCGACACCCTAGCATACCTGTTTCACTCAATAGATCTGTAGCATATTTCCTCTGCGACATTACTAATCCATATGGATTTCTAGCAAACTCCAGCCCCAGAAAATATCTAAGGACTCCCAAGTCCTTGGTGACAAATTCGGTTCCCAGTCTTTCTTTCGCCTGCTTTATGCCCTGCTCATCATCTCCTGTAATCAAGATGTCATCAACATAAACCATGATTACAATGATATCTCTAGCCGTCTTCTGTACAAACAAGGAATGATCAGCATTGGAGCGTTTGTATCCTTGTTTCTCAAAGAGATCTGAGAGCTTCTGAAACCACGCTCTGGGACTCTGCTTAAGGCCATAGATGGCCTTATGTAACCTGCATACCTTGGAACACTCCCCCTCAACAGCAAAACCAGGTGGTTGTTGCATATAGACTTCCTCCTGCAAATCGCCATATAGGAATGCATTCTTCACGTCCAGCTGATGGAGCGGCCAGTCTCTAGCAACTACAACTGACAACAAGATCCGTAGAGTGGAATGACGTGCCACAGGCGAGAATGTGTCAAGGTAATCCACCCCGTATGTCTGTGTAAAGCCACGTGCAACAAGACGCGCCTTCTACCTGTCAATAGAGCCATCTGCATTGTGCTTCACTGTAAACACCCACTTGCAGCTCACCGGGTTCACATCTGGAGGTATAGGAACCAAACTCCAAGTTCCTCTGGACTGAAGTGCTGCCATTTCTTCTTCCATTGCTAGCCGTCATGTACTATCCTGCAGAGCATCTTGATGATTCCGTGGAATATCTACAGCTGACAGTGCCATAGCAAATGACTTGAAATCTCCAGATAGCCTCTCAAAAGACACGTATGCTGATAATGGATATGTAGCACAACTCCTCTTCGACTTGCGTAGAGCAATGGGAACATCTAAATCAGCTGTAGTCTCATCTGGCCCCTGCAACATATCCTGCTCAGAAATATCGTCAGATCCATCAACAGTAATATTTTCATCACATACCATAGGCGAGCTAGTAGACGAGTCATGGCCATGAGTGGGAGGAGGCCTGTGGGTATAATGGAACGGTAGTGGTGAGATAGGTGGTGGTGGTGGCATCTGGGGTGGTGGTACCGATGACGGCATCTGAGGTGGTGGTGTCATGTATATGGCATCAGTAGATATAGGTGGTAGCTGCTTGTCTCATGAGGCTGAAAAATACATAACGGATTCAAAATATGTAACATCTGCACTGATCATATACCGCCGACGCAGAGGATCAAAGCACTTGTACCCCTTTTGAGTTCTGGAGTACCCAACGAAAACACACTTGACAACCCTAGGAGAGAGCTTGTCAGTACCAGGCAACAACTGATGGACAAATGCAACCGACCCAAACACACGAGGAGTAAGAGTGAACAGATCCTTGCCAGGATGAATCAGGGAAAATGGAATCTGTTCATTCAGGACAGAAGAAGGCATACGATTGATTAGGTAACATGCAGCGAGAAACCCCAGTAGGAGCAGGGAACATGACTATGTATAAGTAGTGATCTTCTGACATCAAGAAGGTGACGGTGTTTTCTTTCAGCAATTCCGTTTTGGTGAGATGTATGAGCACAAGATGTTTGGTGAACGATCCCTTTTGAGGAGTAATAATTTGCAAGAATATTGGTACACAATTCTAAAGCATTATCACTTCTCACAAACTTCACAGATGTGGAGAAAATATTTTGTATTTCATTCAAAAAGTGGATAATGATATTTCCTGCTTCAGATTTATTTTTCATCAGAAACACCCATGACATTCTAGAAAAATCATCAACAAATACTAATATAAAATCTGTGTCCCTGATGATCAGGTACACGACTCGGACCCCAGACATCAATATGAAATAACTCGAACTTGGAGGTACTACTCCGACCTGGATGACTGGGAAAGGACGACCTGTGATGCGTTCCCAACTGACACGCCTCACACTGAATAGGTGTGTGAGGAAGACCGTACGGTAACACTTGACGCAACTTCTGAAGCGGTAGATGACCAAAGCGCAGATGCCACAATAAAGTAGATACTTGTCCAGAAGGAGAGGATGAGGCTCCAGCAAATGGGGTATGAATCAGGCGGTAGAGGCCTCCTTGCTCATAGCCACGACCAATCACGTTGCCCGTACGGATGTCCTGAAAAATCAAAGAAGATGGATCAAAAATTGCCTGACAGTGTAGATCCTTCGTAATCTGACTAATTGACAACAAATTCATTGAAAAAGCAGGTGCATGTAGCACATTCTTGAGCTGCATAGAAGATGTCAATCTAATCTCCCCCTGACCGGTGATGGGGGAATGTGTACCATTGGAAATTACTACTGTCCGTCCTGGAGGGATCTGAGTGTATCCTGTAAGTAGACTCGGGTCGCCACATAGGTGATGTGTAGCGCCCGAGTCCATAATCCATGGTATATTATCTGATCTACTACTGTTGAGTGCAAGTATACTACCTGAGGCACTGGTAGACGCAGAGGCAGAAGCAACGGCATTAGAATGACTCTCTGCAGTCGGTGCTGGTCTAGATGGTGGAATAATGCCCCTCAGACGGGCAACTAGATCGTTGAACCGTTGATCCAAAGTAGCAGCAGATGGAGGCTCTATCTGCTCAGCAGCTCGTGCGGATGCAGGAAATCCATGCTTCGAGTAGCATGTATCTTCATTGTGTCCAACTCGGTGACAGTAGGTACATGTTGGCCTAGTGCGGCCACCTCTTCCACGAGGTCCACGTCCACAGCCCTGGTGATGAAATCCGCGACCTCTGTTGGCTGCCATGGCTGAAGAATTCTGACTCGCAGCCGTGGAAGGAACTGTAATCCGACTCAATCTATGAAAAGCTTCCTCCATGGGAGGAATAGTCGAGTCAGCCAAAATCTGTGATCGTGCCGCCTCATACTCTGGATCGAGTGCAGCCAGGAACACACCCACCATGGTCGCATTCCTGTATGTCTTCTGCTGTTCTGGCGTGGCAGTAAGAGGCATGAAGCTATAGAGCTTCTCGAACATCCCTCTCAGTGATGTATAGAGAGAATGTAAAGGGTGACCGTTCTGCTTTATTGTGAATATATCATGCTGAAGTTGCAGAATCTTCGTCTCGTTCTTCGCGTGAGAGTATGTTGCCGCCAGAATATCCCACATATCCTTGGCTGTGGGTTGATGTAGGATGTCATTGGCAATTTCAATAGCCAACGTACCAGATAGCCAAACCTTGGCATATGCATCATCGGCCTCCCAAGAGGCATTGACTCCAGTCTTCTCAGCAGGCTCAGGTTCGGTAAGAATGTGCTTCTTACCTGTTGACTTCATCATACTCATGAACTGCATTGCCCACAGTTCATAGTTTGTACCGTCCATCTTGACAATAGGCGCTGGACCACGAAAGGCGCCAATAGATGGGATATCCGCCTTGCTTTCTGACATATGGAAGACTGGAACGATTGACAGAAGATGAGCTTCGTCTACAATGACATAGACGGGATTAGTTGCATGTGTAGACCTCAAGCAACTAACCCCATGTAGATGAAGATGTGCGTGCTAAGCCCTACACGCGTGCAAGAATCACGCGCAGGCACAGAGATGCACGCGCAGGTCCTGGACAGTAGATGCACGCTATAGGGGATGCGTGCACTGGAGATGCACTAGGCCTGCACTGGAGATGCGCTACGGCACTGGAGATGCATACGAGCGCGCACAGGTGCCGGGAGGCGATGCGCAAGAGCGCGCACAGGCGATCGCGCACAGGCGCAGGGAGGCGCAGGGACGCGCGCTTCGCACACAGGCGCTACAACGCGCAAGGAGGAGGCGCGCACAGGCGCTGCAGCACAGTGCACAACGCACAACGCGCGGGGGCTACGCGCACAGCGCACGGGGGCAGGCGCAGCAGCGATTGGAGAGGCGGCGCTGGAGCAACAACGGCGAGCTCGGGCGACGCCGATGAGATGGAGCGAGAAGGAGAGGCCGGCGGGTGTGGTGGGGTTAGGGTTAGGGTTTCGAGAACTCCGTTCTAGGACCGTCAATCTGATACCATTTTGGGAAAGATGAACGGCTTGTTTATTCCATAAGCCCTAGGCTCTCTTATATAGGAGAGTAGCCTATGGGTAAATTACATAAAGCATACAACTGAAAATAAAATAACGAAGAGGTACATGCACTACTCTATATGCGTCAACAAGGTGAGATAGCAGTATTGGTGGAATTCACATTGGGGAACTATAGGTTTGATCGAATCAATCGACCTATCATTTTTTTTGCTTCCTAAGGAGGCTGTAGTGAGAATTGAAGACTACAGTCTGATAGCATTATCCAATGCAATTTACCTTATCATGGCTAAATTATTAGCCTACTATTTAAGGGGTGTGGCGAACAAGATCATCTCACTGGCTTAGAGTGCCTTTTTACCAAGCATGCAGCTCATGGGACTATGTGATTCTTGCTTCAAAAATTGTGGCAGATTCACAAACGAGGAAGGCAAAGGGTATTTTATAGAAGGTGGATTTATCAAAGGCTTATGAGTGTGAATTGACGCTTCATATGTGCTTCTCTACATGGACACGACTTTCCCGATAGATGGAATTCGTAGATGAAGAGGTGCATCATGACCACCTCGTTTACAGTTCTTGTGAATGGGCAACCGGAAGGGTTTTTTTTCCAGACAAAACGAGGGGTTCATCAAGGTTTTCCGCCGGCACCTCTCCTTTTCGTTATTGCGACTGATGCCTTTACGACCATGGTGGATCGAGCAGTCTCGGGGGGATTCTTCAACAATTATTCGAAGGAGATATTTGTACCCATTCTTCAGTATGCAGATGACAATACTTTTCACGGTGGGTGACATTGACAACTGCAGAGGTTTATCTGTGGTTCTAAATATCTTCGGGATGGTGTCTGGTTTGAGATTAAATAGAGATAAATCAGAGTTCATTCATTTTGGCCTGGTGGACATAGAGATTGATTTGTATGCTAGATGACGTTTCTCGCCGCACAAGGATTTATCGATGCTCTACCTTTGTGCGCCTTTGGTGGCTTTGTGGTTGCGTGTCACTAACTTGTTGCCACTGATTGAGAAGTTTGAGCAAAAGCTGGAAGGGTGGAAGTCTGTTTGCTCATCTATGGGTCATAAGTTGGTGTTGCTGTGTTCGTGCTATCCGTGATTCCTAATTTTTTCCCGTCGTCTAAGCCGGTGCCTGTGGGGGTACGAAGAAGTTGGAGACCATCATGATGCGTTTCTTCTGGTCATCGTCTGGACGATATAGCGAGCTACCTCTTGGTGGATTGGAAGAAAATATCATGTTCGAAGGAGGATGGCAGGCTTAGGTTACACGGTCTGGAGGAGATGAACACGGCCTTATTGATAAGTGGGTCACTCGTATTTGGGGCGACTGCAACAGTTTGGTCTGTACTTTGATTCAGATGGTCTATGGGGTTGGACTCTCCTTCCGTGGCTGCAGGGAGTTGGGTGATGACCTTCCTACTTTTGGTGAGGAGTTTGCTGTACGGGGGAGGAGATTCATCCTTTTTTGAGATCCATTGTTGGTGACAGAATTGAATTTCGATTCTAGACAGATGATTGGAGCAAGGGTGGGGTGCTGGATGTAAGGTTCCCGCATCTCAAGGCATATATTGGTGGAGCTCCGAGAGCGGTCGGTGGTGGAGGTCTAGGGTGGATGCTCGTTCTTTCCACAATTCAGACGTGAGCTTTTAGATCAGTGATTGGAGGAGCTTATAACATTGTTGGAGGAGCTTGAGGAGGTGGCCAGTCCCTCGGACGATCATGACTGTTGGATCTAGCATGATGGATTTTTTCAGTGGGGAAGGTGTATATAGGGCTCTGACTAGGCCTGTCTGCAGGCTGATCTGGATTTGGAAGGTTCAATCTCATGTGAAGGTTTTCTTGTAGATCTTTACTATGGGTAGACTGCTGACAAAGGAGAGATTCACACGCTTACTCAGGCAGAGGACTCTGTTTGCCCTAGTTGCTCAGAGGATGTCGAGAATGCTGATCACCTTTTCTCCACTTCCAGGAGCTCGATGGAGGTATGGAGATGCCTTGGGAATCATGATGTGCGCTATGACAATGTTGCTAGCTTTGGGAGCTTCATTGGGGGGATTGGAGTGGTTCTGAGATGGAGAGTCTAGATGTGTGGCAATAGTTTGGGCTTTTTGGTTGGGTAGGAATGGGGTGATGTTCCGTCATGATCGCTTCTATGCTGAAAATGTTGTGGCACATGAAATTGCGATGGCTGAGAGTTAGAATCTGTAGCTTGTTTCCTGCTTTCCTGTATTTACTCACATTTATAGTAGGCATGCAATAACTTTTGGTGATGACTGGTGAAGTTTTATGGGCACCCACCTGTACGGTGGATGCCTTTTTTCTTTCAAAAAAAATATGTTTTGTATACTTTAGGAAGGTAGAATCAACATTAGTGTCGATGCCGGGCACAAGCCATGCCTACAAATTCTATGCAGCATTGCAACTAATTATCATGCGATCACCAATGGGTTATACTGTGTAAAACCTTAGATGAACTGAGTTCTACACTCGAACCTTAACTGCTCCCGCAACCGCTGAAATCCCTTGTAATCCAACACAAGCTCTGCTTCTTCAGCTACTAAAGTATTATACCATCATATTATAGAATGCAGAGTGGGACAACTATATGTTCAGGAAGATGCAAGCCTAGGCTATGGAAACCCCCACGAGTGGTTATTGGTGCACGAGATGAAGAAATTGAGTGAATTACCTCATTGACAACAATTTTGGGAATTAAAAGTGCCCTGAAGCTAGAGAAGAGTCCTGCATTTTCATTCATCCACATTGATCAAGCACCGATTCTGATCAAACTTGATAGAGTTGCAGACCAACAAATCCGAACATTGACGTTTTGAAGCCTGCTTGGAAGAGTAAGAGTTTCCTAATAAAACTTAAGGAAAGCTCGGTTGAGCTTGAACAAGGATTTCATTTTACAAAATACAGCTAACACTCTTGGATTGTTTCTTATACAATTCATTGTCAGCGGACTCTCCGATCATTTTGTCTACTAAGTTAAATGAGTTTGAACAGGAATATAATGAGCTCGCAAAAATTGAGGAAATTTACAGGTATCAGCATACCTGGCATATACGGATTAATCATTGTGACAGGAACACCGGAGTTTTAACATTTTATTATGACATCAAACGCAGAAGGAAATATGTTATGCAGTTAACTGGATCCTGATTGCTGACTGAACATATTTCGCCAAAAACCAAGACATAGAAAGGTGCCTTCATAATTACCTAGCAATAGTAACAATGACTGTTTTTTGGGGAGCATGGTATAATTATCATGCTGAGCTTTGAGATGAATTTTCATTCATAAAAAGGAGGAGATCCGCTGAACGTTCCTCAAAAAGCAGTCATTCAAAAGCCTCAGATTTCAAGAAATTTTCAATCAGTATAATGGGGTGCTATTCACTTTAAGCTATGTTTTACATATTTCCACATTGGAGGTGTAAGACAAACAGATTGACAATACCTCTATACCCTTAATTTCTAAAGATGGAACTTTAAAATATGCTCAAGATTTTAGGCCCGTCAATCTTACCAACACTATCTAGCTGTTGCCAAGCTTATGATTGACAGATTAAAGTTGATATTATTGTAGTTATCTCCCTTAACGAGCATGCCTTCTTGGATGGATGAAACTTAATGGATAAAGTTGATTTGGAAAATGCGTACAATTTGGTTGGAATGGAAATTTACCCTAGACATGTTAGCTCGGTTGCATTCCCCAAAAAGAACTATCAGGGTTCGTTTGGTTGCAGGATTGGGTAAGGTTGGGTTGGGTTGGGTACTATTCATAGGGGTGCCCCCTCCTCACAGTTTACTATTCACCTAGCGCACCCAACCCAACCCTGCTAGGGACGCAAACGGATGCGGTTATATTCGTATTCGTTCGTATCCGTATTCGTTTTAAAGAGGATATGGATCTTGTTTTCCCAAAACAGGCAAATACGAATACGAATACGAATGTTGGAAACGAACTTTTTGCGGATACGAATACGAATACGAATCCTTACTTAACGAATACGAATACGAATACGAATACGAAAAATAGAACGAATACGATTACGAATACGAATATTCGTTACTAAATTAATTTTTTTATTTAAATTATTTAATACATAGGGACTAGGATACTAGGGTTCGACTCTTCCCCAACCCCTCTCCCACCCGCCTACCCGCACGCCGCCCCCTTCAAGCCCCCCTGTCGTCCCCCTCCGCCCCTCCTGCCGCCCTCCTCCGCCCCCCGCCGCCCCCTGCCATCCCCCTCCTCCCCTCCTTGCGGCCCCCTTCACCCTCCCTTCCACCGCCCAGCATCTTGCGGCCTCCCTCCGCCCCTCTTCCACCCCCTCCGCCCCCCAGCCGCACCCCCTCCGCCCCCCAGCCGCACCCCCTCCGCCCCCCAGCCGGCCCCCCTTCCGCCCCTCCTTGCGGCGCCCTTCCGCCGCCCCAAGCCGCCCCCTGCCGCCCCCCCTGCTGGCCCCCTTCCGCCCCTCCTTGCAACCCCCTTCCGCCGCCCCCAGCCGCCCCCTGCTGCCCCTCCTTGTGGCCCCCTTCCACCACCCTCTTCCGCCCCCTTCACCCTCCCTTCCACCGCCCAACCTCTTGCGGCCCCCTTCCGCCCCTGCCAGCTGTCGCCCCCCATGCAGCAGGCCGTCGCAGCCCCCTCCTTCCCCTTCACCCAGCCCGACATCACCCCTACCGCTCTGCCTCTGCACCTCCATTTGCGATCGATCTCTGGTAAATTTCATATTCTTGTAATGTTTTTTATGTATAGATTATTTTGTTAGAAAGAATTAGAATATGGTTGATGTTATTAGAAGATTCGTATGGAACGTATGGAATGTTTTTGTTTATAAAACTTATTGGAATATGCTTGTTTGATTGTTAACTTCAATGTTTGTAGATTCAAGTCATACTATGGAAGTAATGCAGAAGTGATAGCCACATAATCAAGTATGCTTTTATATATTTTTTTTATTGCAATATTCGTTTGATATTCGTATTCGTTCGTAAAAGATTCGTATTCGTATTCGTATTCGTATTTTGAGGATATGGATCTTGATTTTTTACATTCGTATTCGTATTCGTAATATAAAATGAATATGGTTATGGTATGACCTGAATTCGCATTCGTATTCGTTCGTTTGCATCCCTAAACCCTGCCCAACCCTGCAACCAAACGAACCCTTAGCTTAGGTCTTGCATCACGAAGTATACCTTCTCCTTATTAGTGGTAATACTTTGTAAACTTGTGCTTTGCGACGGGATAAATTTTTTAAGAAAATAATTTTTGATAATAGAATATTTTTGTATAAATACAGTAAATTTTTTAAAGTTGTCTTTTGAAAAATTATCACTTTAGTTTAAATTCTACATTTGAAGAATATTTAAATTACTTCATATATTTTGTATTTTCATTTTTAGATTTCTTTATTTTGTTGAAGTAGTTTTTCTATTTCAGCGCAAAAGCAGATATGTTATGATGTATAATATGAAATTGGCACTAAATAATCTAATTGTAATATATAACAATATTAGCCTTTATACAACCATTGTTTGTGCTTGAACTTTTTGATGAGTGCATATTTGTTGTTAACCCGTTGCTAAGAATTTGTATAGTAATCCATTATCTCTCTTTTTTTTCTATTTTCCTTAAAAAATGTCAATCAGTATAAATTTCAAAGACAAATGCAATAGACATCTGTTACAATATGAACCGTCGTTGATGATATAGAAAAAGACATATCATTCGTTGCGAATGCTAGATTTATGTAGGTGTCATCTTTAAAAATAAATATTTAGAAAATATAAAGAATTAAATTCTTACTTATTATCTTACATTATAGAATAATTTGACATTTTATTATGGTGATACTATTAAGTATCAAGGTACTTTATCTATTTTCAATTGTAGCTTTTTAATAATAGACTTTTACAATGGTTGTTTTATTATACATGTTGTATTCATTATTTAATTTTCAATTGTAGCTTTTTAATAATAGACTTTTACCTACCATTCCAATGGTTGTTTTATTATACATGTTGTATTCATTATTTAATTGAAATGTATTATTTATTTTGAGTTTTAAAAGATATGCAGTATTTCATTATATATTTCAATTTATAGTTATTGTCGTTTTGTTAACTTCAGTTTTTTTATTGAAGTTTATCATATGAATAAACATAGAACACAAAAGATGCCATTGCTTCAAAGCAATTTAACATTTACTGATTGAGGAAAAAGCAAAAGAAGGAAATTAGTTTTATGCAACGTAAGATGCTATGATAAAATATTATTTGTAATAATTATACTTAGAGTTTTTAATATTAAAAATAGAAATAATGAAGCGGAGAAAACATGAGAGAGAGAGAGATGAGAGATCAGGAGTGAAGGCACGTTGCGTCAGGGACGAAGTCATGATTGTTGCTAAGGGGGTCAAACATAATAGAAATATTTTTTAAATATATACAGAAAATTTTTACTTAAGATGTAAAATTTATTTTGACTTTATATCATACCATCTTCAAAATTACTGAAGAATTATTTTTTAACATATTACAATATTTTTAAAAATATGAAAAGAAATACTTAAGTATTAAAATTATCAACAAACTTTCAACATTTAAATATCACTTGGATACAAATAGTTTGTCATTCACAAATTATAATTATTAGCCGTTGTTCCCCTTCCTTGTAATTTAGAATTGATCATGAAAGAAATAATTAATTGTATTATAATTTTTCATAATAAAAACACAAAAGAGATTGAACATACCTTTATATTGAGCTATTTAAAGTGTACTCTCCTTGACTTTGCATCATACTCATCTATAATTGATTCCTTGAAATACTTTCTGCAACTTCTTTCTCAATGTATACCAATAAACAATTTATGAGAAAATCATCTCGGTATTTTAAAAACCGGCATCTATGTATTTAAAAAAAATTCTGGGAAACTTCTTTCTCCACGAAATATGTTTTTTAAGGGTATAGTAATTTAATATCCATCAAAATCCATATCAGCATATTTGTTCGTATTTAAAAATAGATAAAGATATGATAACATTTATATATGTATCCGTATCTGTCGGTTTGCATCTGTATGTTTGATATACAAGTTTACCAATGGAGATCATTTATATAAATGTGTGTATATATATATATATCATTACGACTTTGATCCAATCCAATTATAATGTAAAATACATGTATTTAGCCATGACAATATAATTTCTTCTTATACTTCCGTATTTTATTTTGACTAGTGATAATGATTTCAACTGGTATATTTTATTATAAAGAAAACAAAGCACTCCATTATATTGCATGTGCTTAGTTTGAACGAACCAACACGATACCATTGTTTGTCAATTATAAATGGAGTATCAAAGTTCATAAAAAACATTTTTTATAAAGTTTTTTGGTAATATGATTGTTACTAGATGGAAATTATGAAAATAAACGCGTTTTTATACCCACAAACTATTAGCATCATTATATATTAATGACTAAAAGTATCATTTCATACTATCACTTCTTCTAAGCTATAGCAAAAACTCCAACAACTACTCTAAAATACATGACAACCATAAGATATAAATAAAATTATGGTGAATTTGACGGCGTGGAAACTAAATAGGCACATCCGTAAGAGGTGATGCAATTACCATCATAACAAACAACAATCTAATGTGATCAAAATTTTCACATACATGTAATGATAATTTAATTGACATCTATCACTAAATCAATTGAAAAAGAATAATAAACTAAAAATTATATTTGATGATATTGATACATGCGCACTTCTTGCGAGCAACGAAGGAGGGTTGAATTAAATCAATATAAGCGAAGGTCCGGATGGTGCCCAAACAACTACTTTGAAGTTATGACATAGGAAATTGGCAGAATTTGTTTCGTTCACGTTGTCGAATCGACAAATTGAAAATAGAAAAGGAGAAGAATAGGCAAGCTACACGCACTACATATTTGCATTATGGAAATGAACTTTGTGAGTAATTTTTCAATTTGGGAAAATAGCTAACAATAGTTTTTCAATTTTTAGAATTCAATTGTTGTTCCAATTATTAGGGAGGAGGGTGTGTCCGTGGGGCCAATCTCATTTTCCCTAATTTTAGGGAGGGAAGGCATGCGTTGGGAGGGAGGGGTGCCATTTCATTTTCCCTCCCTAAAAATAGAGAGGGAAGTTGCGGGCGTGGAGGAACAGGGGCCTTCCCTCCCGCCTCTCTCCTTGCGCTGCGAAATATGATATGAGCGTGGGAGGGAAAGAAAGCGTGGCCTGGCCTCTATCTGCGTGGCAGAAACGCAGGAGAGGGCTGGAGATATCCCTTTAGTTATGGTTATAGATAGATATATCGTGGCTGAGCATTGTCTCCGAGAGAAGCATTTGCCAAGATGCCCCCTTCCCCCTTCCCAAGTTTGGGTAAATGACAAAAAGAGGTCTCAACTATACGCTGATCCTCAATTAATCAAATGTAAAAAAGGCGTAAGCTTTCATTTTCAAGGTTTAACGTCGACATATAAAGGTCATAGAAGCTTACAAAAGCGTGTATTTGAGACAATAATAAGATCAGGTACCTCTTTGTTACATTCGAAAAATGAAGCCTTTGTCTGGGGACACATAGTTGAGGCTCTTTTTTTGTAATTTACACTTCTTTTTATTATTGGCACCGAATCAGTAATTACTATCAAGATTAGTGGACAAGGCACTACATACGAACACATTTCATGTTGTGGGACACAGGTACTTGGAAAACTTCCACTGGGATCACTTAGGCCGCTCAAGATCTCAACCTTGTGTCCACGGTGAGAGTTGCTTTTAACTGAAGGGTTGCATAAACATGTTACACAAATTACCTACATACTCTCTCTGTAATTCACTATGTGGAGAATGGTCGACGTCAACGGAAACTATTCCCCATTCATTGTACGTGCCACTGTTTGGTTACGTGAATCTGTCACCAATTCATTTCTAAAAAAACCCAGTCCAAATACAATTGTGAGCCATCTCTGACAAATGCCTACTAGAACTCATGGAATGACCACTAGGTCAATGCTGGGAATTCATAAAAAGAAAGCTTACAATTTTACCTTAATTCCCCTTCCTAAAGTTCTAATGGAGGACTCAATGGACAGCATACTGTCATGCTATTCTGACGCAATGAAAGATTCAAGGTGGATGCAAGCCATGTCCAAGGAAATTGATGCTCTTCTAAAAAAAATACATGGATTTTGGCTCCACGGAAACCATCTATGAATTTCTTGGGAAACAAATGGATTTACAAAAGTAAAAGGAAGCAAGATGGGTACTATAGATTGCTATAAGGCTCGCATAGTTGCTAAAGGTTTTAACTTTTAATCAACATAAAGGTGTGAATTATCGTGAGACTTTGTCCTGTGATTAAGGTCACAATTGTACATCTACTTATGTCTCTTGCCATTGCTCACAATTGGAACATGCCTCAATTACATGTTCAAAAATACATTTTTACATGGTTTTTTAGAAGAGGAATTGTTCATGAGCCAACCACAATGATTTATTCATCCAGAATTTCCAGATCATGTTTGTGCTTTAAAAATCTTTATATGGATTAAAACATGCTCCAAGCGTGTGGTTCAACATATTACTAGTAGATTTTCTTACAGATCTTGCGTTCCAAGGATAAAAAAATTGATCCATCTCTGTTCATTCGTGTACAAGGACCTACAAAACTATACTTCTTGGTTTATGTGGATGACATTCTTTTGTTCATCAATCTTCATATGCCATGGATACCCTTCTTCTTCAAGTACAAAGCACTTTTCCCATCACAAACTAGGGGAAACTTGGATTTTTTTCTTGGCATCGAGCTTGTCAACAAAAACAATGGTCTCTTTCTATCTCAACATCGATATATTTTAGGTTTGCTTCAGAAAAATAATTTTACCCGTCTGAAATCAGTAAAAACCCCAATGGCTTTATGACAACTTCATAAGGGTGATTCAAACCATTTCAAAGATCCTACTATGTACATACAACTTGTTGGCAGCTTGCAATACTTGTCTTTTACAAGGCTGGATATCCAATATGTTACTAACAAGTTATCTCAATTCATGCATGCCCCATCAGAGAAACATTTTGAGACAGTCAAACGAGTGTTAAGATACCTCAAAGGAACCATTGATTATGGTGTATTCTATCATAAAAATTCTTCTACACAGCTGTCGGTATTCTCTGATGCAGATTGGGCATCCTGTCCAGATAATCGTCGCTCCATCACTAGCTATGTTCTTTATGTTGGCGCTAATCCAATCTCTTGGTCAAGCAAGAAACAACCCACTATAGCAAGCTCTAGTACATAAGCTGAGTACTGAGCCTTTCAAATGAAACATATGAAGTTGCTTGATTACAATCTATGTTTTCAGAACTTTGTATATAGCTTACCACACCAACCATCTTATAGTGCGATAATCAAGGAGCTGCATATATGACCTCAAATCCGATTGTTCACGCTCAATCGAAGCATATTGAAGTAAATTTTCATTTCATTCAAGACAAACTTGATAGACAAGCACTTACTGTTTGGTTAGTGGGATGAGGTGGGTTGGGGTATCCACTTGTGGATAATAGGTGTTTGGATAGTTATGAGGTTGAGAGAGGGTTGAAATAAGGAATATGATGTGATATGACCTTGATTTGTGATAGATTTCCAACCCAACGTTGGAGGAGGATACACCCGGGGTATACCAGAGTACCCCAGCAACCAAACGGGCCCTTATAGTTCACTTCATTTCATCCGGAGATAAAGTTGCTGATGGTTTTACAAAGCCATTGTCATGGTCCTGTTTTTCCAGTTTTTAGTAACAAGCTCAAGATCTTTTTTAGCTCAATAGCTCGAGGGAGGCAACAAACACAAATATCATATAACATGTTTATATAATTTCTTGAGAACATCTGTGAAAATATACTAGGATCTTTGCATGTAAATGGATCTTAGGAAGGGAGGGTCACAACAAACCCTACCCTCATTTCTCACAATCTCCAATACATCAAAAGCAACTAAAGATAAGCAAAAATGAACACCCAAAATCATATATGCAACTAATTAATCCAAAACTTTATTCCACTTCACAGATACAACAAATGCACATCAAGTATATCATATTTGTACTAATCATCTTCATACTCTCTTTTTTAATTACAAAAGGCATCCCAACATTAACCTCTCATCAAGAGGAACCGACAAGCAAAACAGATCACCCAAAAAAATTCCATCCCCATGACCATAAGATACGTCCACCACCTGCTCCTTTCCTCTCCTAACAGCAACACCACCTACAAGATCCAACCTTTCCCTAACCTTCACCCCCTCCTCCAACCTCGCGCACAACCCACCCCTCATCGACTGCCAGCCACCACATGCAAACCAGCACGACCCGACCTTCCCCTCCCCTCCACCCACCATCCTCCCAACCTCACGCGCCACCTTTACCGTCTTAAATACCATCCCCGCCGCATCGAACCCGCTCCTCACCGCGGCGTCCACCTCCACCCCCACGAACCCTTCGAGAACCCTGACGAGATTCTTGGAGAGCTTGTAGCCATAGCCCAGCACCCCGAATCCGAGGTACCCACCATCAGCAAACGGAGACCTCGCGTACCTGACGAGATTGATGGCGCCGAAGCAGGGCTTGAGGCGCTTGTAGAGGAAAGAGATCGACTTGGGTCGGCGCAAGTTGAGAGTCTTGGAGAATTGTACCCTTTCTTGAATGGACTCTTTTACCATGGAGAAAATAGCATCATGCATTGACTATATCTCTTAACTTGTTGTGGCAGAGTTTTAGGCCAACCTCGTTGATATCAGGACTATCGTACTAGACACCAACTTTGCACAACTAGGCAATATCGAACAATCATTGTGGATGCAAATGTAATCAAGATTATTTTTTATTATCTCGACTCTAGATCAAAGTTTGGCGACTTGTTATCCCCAGTATCCCTTAACAATTTTCATGTTGAGATACTTTATAGGCCCTTGAAGCCGGTGGATCTCCGCTCTCACCGTACTTTACAACCATCCATTGTTTTCGTAAACCATGTCTTCACTTGAAACTTTAAGAACAAGAGTACTAACCTCTAATGTAACTCATGAGATGCTTGTTTGCTCTAAAAAAATGGCGATCTTCTTCCACTATAAGTAGGGTTCTACATGGATTCTTGTTCAAATCCATGTTGAAAAATTCGACTACTAGCAATCGACTACCTAACACAACCCCCACAAGAGGAGATTTGATCCATGATCTTTTAGGTGGTAGACACACTGCAGTAACACCATACCATTTAAGTGGGTTACTCTAAACCTTTATAAAATCCCACACTTTCATTTGCAATCATGTTTTCCTTTCCCTCTCAGCAACCGCACTGGTGCATGACTTCATCTTAATTGATTTATTACTCATATCCTCCACCACTTCTCGATTGCCTGACATGAGGATTTCCTCTTCCAAGAAAGTCTGACTCTTTGGTCTCGAAGCCATGCACTTCATGCATGATGTAGAAGACAATCCTCCACCACCTCCGATAACCTCTCAACCACGTGTTTTTCTCCACTCCTGCTCCATACTTCCAAGTCTATGTTCCCACTCACATGCGACCCATGCTCTCTTATTTTGATAAGACATGTGCTTGTCAAGATTACATTCTTCGAGTCGATGATGCCTTCGCTCACCAAACCATGATTGATGACTTCTTTTAACTCTTCAACAAGACATAGGTGAATGCTCAATTGATGATGGATCACAACATCCGCATGGCTTCTTGGGCAAACAAGGATGTTTTCTTCATCAACACTCAAGTTGAGGCTCTGTGCAACCTCTCGCTTGATGTAAAGAAGGATAACAACAACAAGAAGAAGAGCACCACCTCCTCAAGATCAAGGAAACAACCTTCTCCTCCCTCACCTACTTAAGCTCCGACCCCTCCTAGCCATTGCTCGACTATGATTGCTCTAAATGATTGTAGAAGAAATAGAAGAAGACCGATAATAATAAGAATAATAATGAATAGAAGAAGAAGATGATGATAATGACACCTTTAGCTCCTCCAATGAATATAGTGATCATAGTAGTGAGACTCACCACCAAATCATCCAAGGATCAAGGCAACCTTGTCGTCCTGGAATAGTTTCTCGTGACTCGAACAATAAAAAATACAACCCTCGTAAAGATCTTGATTATTCCTCTTCTATTCTTGATTTCTTAATCGTAGTTGCAAGTTCCTTTTCTATTTACCTTAATTTGTAATATTTTATAACATTGTTATGATGTAAACATCCTTATATATGTATGTTTTACATTTAAACTTTCTACATTGATTTACCAAGTGCGTAGTTTCTTATCTTAATTTGCCTTTCTCACTCGCTTTATATTTATAACAAAAAGGGGAGAATGAACTAAGAGAAGACATAACTTATAAAAGTTTTGCTTAGAAAGGGGAGATTAGTTGGAAAATTTTAAGAAGAAGCTTGTTTGAAAAGTTTTGAAAGTATCCCGAGTTGGGGGAGCTTTTTTTTATTAAATATTTTTTATGAGCTTTATTTACTTTTTCTTAAAAGTTGAAGAAATAAAATTTGTTTTCCAAAATTCCCCAACAATTATTTTGTCATCACAAAAATAAGAGAATGGTAGTTTTTTGTATCCCAAGACTTGTTTTAATAATGACACATTTTTCTAGGACCATTACAATATTATCTTATTGCGGGAAATCCTTACTTTGTACAATTCTTTTTGTGTTCTTTGCTATTGTTATTTTCCCATAGTGATATGTGCATGTCTATACACTTATACAAGTATTTATAGGCTCTCAAGACATAGTTCAAGCCTAAATAGTAAAATCCTCAAAATTCGTTGATCACTCTAAAATACATGATAGATCACTTTTGCTTATTGTATAAAATCGACCGATCAACCATTTGCAATAGATCAATCAAATCTGATCGACTAAGATATCCGTGACCGATCACATTAGCATTTGTCTAGAACGATGATCCATCGCTCTTGCAATATTGCTCAGTCATATTTCAAATTCAAATATACAACAACTTTATAACATCTGGGTTTAATAGATCACTTGAAGTTTTCTAATTAATCACCATTGATCGATTTAATGCAAAAGAGATGATCAATCACTTTTGCTCACAAATTTGTTCTTTCAAAGCCATAATGTTACCTTATATTATGCCACCGACTATGAGATATTTGTAATGTCTTTGATCACTATAAACTCACCCCTAGTTCCCTTTTAAATGAACATGTTTCATATAATTCATATGCATATTACACATTCAATCTACTATTCCCACCTCTTATTTTTGTTGTATATGGCTCAGCGGACCATTCACAAAACTATCCACCTAATCGTAAAATAAAGGACCCAACCATCCTACAAGTAAATTAATAAAGTATACATACAATATTTACCCACCTGATATTAAATCGAAGAGTCGTCACCCCCAATAAAAATCCAAATGGTTATCGGCTTCCAGTCGCAGCAAAGAATTTCCAAATTAGAAGGAAAGATATTCTATGGTCCATGTCATAATCATCACAAGAACAAGTTTGGATTCGTTGAATGTGTGCTTCTGCCGTCAAAACTTCGCGGCCAACGCCCTTTTCAACTGTTGTTTCCCCATAATAATTAACTAATTAATTACCGGCAATTCTAAAGTATATAATAATATATATAATATCGTAGCTTTGATATCCATTGAACTCTGCTCTCAAGACAAGATGGACTTGTTCGAAACCTTTGGCAACTTGTAAGGCAGACCTTATTTGAAGATGCCAACTTCCTCGCTAACAAATTAGAAAAACGTGGAAAATAAGAATTTTTATTACTTGTGACCTTCTTAACTTCTATAATACCGAGTATATTCCTCCTTTTTGTAATACCAGCTGTGTCCTTGACTTTTTACTAAATTCGTAGTTCTACCCTTCCGTTGAGGTAATGTAAGGGTATAGCTGATATTATAAACGGACATAACATCGGATTTTGTAATAACGATACGATTGATACTGCAAAAAAGGAAGAGCATAACCGATATTGCAGATGTTAAGAAGGACAACAACGATAAAAATAAAAAAAATAAACATATCAGTATTATGCATATTTTGTAAGTTTGTCCTCTTTTTATAAGAAAAAGAAGAGCTTTGGTTGAAAAACTAAACTTATATGTGGACGATTGGCATTGTTGATAGCTTCCTTTATATAAAGGAATATGAGTCAAATACATATAATAGAAAAACAAGTTGTATAGATTAACCTAAATATACATCACTTGAGTGTAGGGGTGTAAACGGACCGAACCTGAACGAACCTACATTTTTTAGGTTCGGTTCGTTTATTTAATCGAGCATAAACTTGTGTTCAGGTTTGGTTCGTTTATTTTCGAACCGAATCGAACATCTTTTTAAACGAATCGAACCTAAGCGAATATCGAACTTAAGAATTCTCTAGTAAGAGGGGGTAAAGAGAAAAGAAATGGAAATATATGTGTGTCTGCAATTATAATAAATATTCATTTAGTTTTTTTCTTTATCTAACTCATCTTCATCTTTTAAAAAAATAGACTAATAAGGATTCGTCTCTTTGAAAAAAATATAATTATAATATATTTTTATATATGTTCAGATGGGGATAAGGAATAAGAATAATGTGGAGATATATGAAAAGTAATGTTTATACTTGTTCTATTGATTTGAAGATAAAGAAGGGAAAAGTATTATACACATAGATGATGGATGTTGTAACCACGATGTAACTATTTATTTTTGGACAGTTTTTACTGAGATAAAACCTATTTATCATGTAAATATTCAATTATCTCTAGACAAATGTCACTTATCCTTAAACAAAATCCACTTATCTTAAAATAAGGTCCACTTCTACTAATAATGATTTGTAAATATGTATATGTGTATGTTTATCGAGCTTTTAACGAATCGAACCTGAGCGAACATGTTATTTTTAGGTTCGGTTCGTTTACCTAATCGAGCCTAAACTTGTGTTCAGATTCAGTTCATTTATTTCCGAACCGAATCTGAATCGAACTTTTAGCGAGCCGAACCTGAGCGAATATCGAACTTGAGAATTTTCTGACACCCCTACTTGAGTGAGGTATCATCAAGCAGACATACTCAATCTCAATGTATTTAATTCATACAAATCATACTACAATAGAGAAATGACATAAAATTTTGTAACATAGATTTAAAAATAACTTTACAACCATAGACTAAAAATAGATACACATATACATTACAATAAAATTGAGCTAAGATAACAATATTTTGAATATTCGTTGCCAAATCATCTTTTATTCGAATAGTCATACAAGGATGATTTTTCTGGTGACTTATTTGTTAAAATTTAGATTAATCGATGCTAAGGTTAGAAGAAAAGTAATGGACAGCCGTTGTTATACGTTTCATTGCGAGGAATATAGCTACTAATACGATTATTTGTTGTGAATTTAAAGAACGAAGTAATGAATAATCTTCATCGTTATCTACTTAACTATGGAAGATCGAGCAATAAATATAAAATTGTTTGATACCTTAGGCAAATTTTGTGGTAGTGAGATATCTTCTTATATTAAATTGACATCTAAAATACTACAAAAAATGAAAGTATAATGCATTTTTTGAAATCCGTCACAATATCATCTGTTGTTAAATAAATAAATAAATCAATATTATTGATGACAAAGTGATTTTCTATACAAGAAATTAGAGACAATAATCATTTTCCATGGTTATATCACTAGTGATGGTCCATGTAGCAATGCCTTTCTGTTGTTATCTCATTGTTAATTTTTAAATTTAAAAATTAATTAGTTTAAGTTTTGAAAAATAACAACGGATATATGTTGGTAATTTTTTGTTAAAAATTCATTCCCAACGAATAATATTTGTCGTTATACATAGTGATTCATCATAGTGATGCATTTAAAAAATGATACTATAAACCGAAGAATTTCATATGGATGTTTTTTTATTAGTGCACTACATCATAATTGGTCGCAACAATGATTATTTGGAACATTTGTTAATCTGAGGTTAATATATACATTATCCATTGTTTATTCTTGTAATTCATGATGAATTTAGTTGCTATATGTTTATATAATGTCGACTATCTGTTTACTTTTTTTATCAAAATTTGTACTAACTAATTTAACAACAATTTCAAGAAAAATCCAACGAAAAATAAAAATAAATAATGTTCATTAGTATAAAATGTTAAGGATCGAATATATGATAAGAATACTATATTTTGTGTTGCCTTATGCGAAACGTTTTGTGTTATTAGCTAATGTTTTTAGTATTATATAAACCATACATTTATATAAGAGGGTTTTGAGCTGAGTTTTAAATATAATGAAGTATTTTCTTGAGACATGTAATTTTTCTGGGTGAGGATTGTTTGATTATATGATCTGTTGTTTCAAATTAGACGAGAAACTTCTAATTCCTATACAAATGTATTATTTTATTACATCCCTTGGTCCTCTTGTAACGAACCCGATCATCCGAGAATATTGCGGAAGCGAGAAACTCGGCGGACATCTCGGGAACGTTACTCATAGCATCAATCTTATCATAAAAGAGCAGTAACGAACCAACTAAAAAAACTTTTCCATAATCGTAATAAGTTCACAATTCTAAGAGTTCCTTAATTAAAGAAAAGATAAATAAACTAGATGAATTCGCATCCACGATTTCCTTATTCCAGTGGGCATAAAAGACGTCCTTCCAAAACAAACCCGCAGTAGATCCATACCAATCCTACTTCTTGAAGACTGTGTCGGCTCCTGTAAACCGCTAATGATCTAATCCTCTCGTTCTCCTGAAAAGGGTGGCAAAACATGTTATGAGCATAACGCTCAATATGTGCCGAGTTATGGTCAAGCCGGCTAGCGTAGAAAACAAGTCACAAAAGCCATTATCATATAAATCCTAAATTAACTTATTTAATGCATATAACAAAATTTCTTCCATAACCATGAATAACATAACATATTTGCACATAAACCCGTACATTTTATCATATTTGCACTACAATAAATTATAGCTATGGTGACGATTAAATAACAACGATTGTTTAAATCCGTCGTAATTTTTGTAATAGCAACAGTTATATCCATTCGTCGCTAATTATATTAGCAATAACGACGAATAAATGTATTCGTCACTAATTATACTAGTTATAGCGACAGTTTTTGCATTCGTCACCAATTTTAATATAGCGACAAATAAATCGTTGGTAATATTTCAATTTAAAACAAATATAATAACTTATTTATACTAATTAGTGGGATACGGGACAGGGTTGTCACATGAAATGTTATACATGTTATCTGATGATTAGACTAGGGTGTACATAGTTACATACAATTATATATGTATGCGTATAATATACTAAAATGAATGATGTCGTTCCTGCAAGCAACAAGTAATGCCATAGCCACAACAAACGCCCAAAATATAAACCTAATTTGAGAAATCTACGGATCATTTTATAAATATAGCATACAGTCCCGAGTCCCGAGCTACATCGCCTCATAAAAAAACCCTAACCCTATAAAAACCCAATTCTCGCCGACTCTGCTCTCTCCTCCCCATTTTCGCACATATCTCACATTTCGCTTCTCTTTTCTCAACAATTGGGGATCTCGGTAGTACTGGCATTGGCGGTGATGTGGGTGCTCGTACAGGCGGTGGTGCGAGCGCAGGCGACGGCAATGGCTTTTGTGCAGGTTACTTGTGGTGGTGGTGTCTCTCGTGCGGGCGTTGGCACAGGCGGTGGCGGTGGCGATGGCATGTATGCAGGAGCAGGCGTGGCTCTTGTGTGGGCACAAACAATGGCGATTGTGCTTGCACGAGAATTGGCGATGACTGAGGAAATGGTTGATTGAGTTTTTTGAAGGATACGAGAGGCGCATGATGAGGATGAAGTCGGCGGATGGTTCACATCCCAACCCCTCGACTGATGGTAAACTTTTAAGACCCCATTAGATTCCATGGAGTACTAGCAATTTTCCACTAGTAAGTGCAAGCCAGTTCCCATTGCAATCATATGCAACCCTTGCACAAATTTCATTGTAACTATTACATTGGAAGGTTATATACATATGATTCTCATAATATATGTCTTAATAGTTATTTTCGTGCTAATGATTTTTAATTCTATTTGTTGCAGCCTTTGATCTATGGTCAATGCTTATTGCCAAACCGCCACTTTGGACCTTCGGAATTGGATTTTCTGTGTCGATTAATACAATTCCCAAAATTGCCTGGAAGTTGTCATCTCTTAATCCCCCGATCCCTTCCCCATCTCCAAACAGTGGCGCCTCCACCACTTTTGCAGCTCCAGCTACCGTCTTATTTCGACCCCAACTATTGGTGAGAAACAAATTGGAAGATGCATTTTTTACTACATGTGTTTTTGATATAATATAATATAATATTTGATCCTATGTTAAGTTATTGGTTGCAGTAATCGGTGTTTGTGATCTCATTTCAGCTATTGGCACCACCAACTGAGCATTTGAAAATTATTTTCTAGAGTCTAATATTTGGTGCAACCAATATTTAGGATTCTATTCTATTGGAGATACATGTTATAGTTTTCGATTCTCTGATTTATTGTTGTGTCTTTTGGTTTACGATATGACAAAGAAAATTTTTGTTCAACTATTGTTGATTTGTTGTTTCTGAAGTTTTCTCATGGTGCAGACATGCGTTACGTTGCAGAGATATTCTTAGATATAACATGGTTGCTCTATAGGCACCATTATTTGGGAATTATGTCTGATACCTCTCATGAGAATTTCAAACATGACATGCAATTTCTCCCTTGGATGCTACATCTTTATCAAATTTGAATGTTATGAGGAATTCGTGAAGGTTTATACTTGACATAATTGATGGAAGCCATGTCATTATTCTAGTGAGGGTTGGAAAAAGTTCCATTTTAGATATGCAATGTTTTCATTAGAAAATGTTGGCTCCTTCAAAGATACAAAGTTGGCAAGTCATCTTACTATTAAACTTTGTATGGAATCCAAACATGACTCAACTTTTGAAATGGTTGGAACAAATGAACCAGTTGAGAAGAGATTGAAAGAGAATGGATGCGTAATACTCTGGATGGAGTGAAATAGGCTTAAAGGATATATATCTTTGAAGGCTTTATAAAGAAGATGATCTGGAATATTGGATACCATAAGGAGGTAAGTATATCAGATTCATTCATGGCTTAATGAATATGATGAAAAATTTGGTACCCTCTCTTCTTTACTGAAGAATTCTGATTTTGAAAAAGTGATTATAGAATAAAGATTCATCTCGCATCTGGATTTATTTTCAAAGTTAATTACTTCTTTTTTATTGGAATGAGACTATGGCCTAAAATATCCACTAAGGAAGATAATTATAGTCCAACTTCTATCCCAAGTAATCATGATATCTGTCAAAAGAATTATCATTTCATTTGGCAAAGGACAATGACCTGCAATTCAAATTTAGAGGACTTCTGATAGATGGAAAATAAGGGTTTTATTATTTCATATAGTTTCGATTGACATATCAACATATATGCATATTATTTCATATAGTTCCTTATAGAATTTGTGTAATTTATTTTCTGCTCTTAAACAACGGTTGATTTTTCTTCTACAAGATCTCTAGTTTATATCATGCAACTAGTAAGTACTGATCGTGCAAGTCGATATCATATTGGCAATTTTCTAAAGATCTTTTCTCCTCTGAATGTGTATATGAGGGCTCACTTACCTTATATATTACAAGAGGATAGTTTGAAATCCAGGCTAGCTTCAGCTCCCTACAAAAGATTTCACTGAACATGTTTGGAATCCATTGTGAGTCAAGGGGGAAATTCATAATTTATTTGAGTGGGATTTTTCCAGGAAGTGATATTATATGCTAGAACCTCATGTACATGGATCTTAGTTTTTCTTTGATTTCGATTACTAACGATGATATGATCATTTTTGTGGATCATTTTTGTTGCAATGCTCTTATTCCTATAGAACACGAGCAATGCTCTTTATCCATAATTTTTTTGTTGCAATGCACTTTCTTGAGAAATTGTAATGATCGTGGTGGTGTTTGGCCAGATACAATACCTTTATTTGGATAGATGGACAGATGTTATAACCTACTCTAAGGGCTTGTTGGGTAATTAGATTAGGTAGGAGTAACATCCTGTGAATAGTAGTTGTTTGGATGACTAGGAGGATTGATATAAGGAATGCGATGTGATGTCATCTTGGTTTGTGATCTAATTCCAATCCTGGAATGTATGGGTAAACCAGGTTACTTCAGGGTAACTCGGTAACCAACTGAGCCCTAATGGATCATTGGACAGTTGGTCTAAACACATTCAATGTAGAAGTAAACTAATGATGTTAGTAACTATCGGCAATGATTGCCATTAAAAATGCACTTAAAAACCTTCAATTGTCTTAATAGTAGATCATATCACATTAGATTATTTTTTATAGTTTGCTTATGTAGAAGAGGATTTATTAATTTACTTAATTTATATGTATACTTATTTGTGGTTAAAGTTTTGCATGCTTCTTCTAGGAGTTCAAAACTATATTGCTTAGTTGTACTTTTGAGATTGCTCTCTGAATGCATTTGACATTAGAGAGAAATGCTTCGATGAATATACATGCTTAATACGAATGATGTGACTACAATCTAGAATCATCTTGATAATATTTATGAAATGAATAATGGTTTCTCACAGGATATCTCAGATGTTTCTTTGCGTATCTGGCACCACCATACGAGGATATCACAGATGTTTCTTTGCGTATCTGGCACCACCATACGAGGATATCACAGATGTTTCTTTGCTGAAAATAAGAATAACGGTTTCTCTTATGTGAAATACTCAATACTTCTTTGCTGAAATGTTTTATATGGGCATAACTATTCTCATATCCCAATTCCTTTTTATCCATGCTATATGAATTCAATCTCAACATACTACTCTTTGATGTAGGATTTTGTCGTTCTCAAACACGACTCTGCATTCAAAGTCAATGATGTTGGATTATAGCATGTTAGAGTTGGTTTTATACCAACTGTTAAAGTTGGCATCCTTGACTTGGATCTGAATCTTTAATCTTATTGCAGGACTAACATGTTAATGTAATTGAATTTCCTTCTGATGTGCTAAATAGGTGTTGAGCTTTCGCAGATCAAACAAATGGACATTCCTGATATCTAGTTGCCTGGAGAATATGTACACGAAAATAAGGGCTTCTCCCAAGCACAATACATGATGATTTAATACACAGATTTCATCTATCCCAATTCTATTCTTTTTTATGTGACGTCTACATCTTATATGAAAAGCATTCTCAACAAAAAATTTTTGCTATAGGATTTTGTCATTCTGTTGCACGACTCTGCATTCAAAGACCATAACATTGTCTTGCAGCATGTTATAGTTGGTTTTCTAGCAATTGATAGTCACCTCCTTGATTTGGTCAATGAAGAGGTAAATGTCTATTTTTCTATATAAAATGGTTTATTAATTACATATATCACATATACTATCGTTTTGGTGCATAACAAGGAGATGATGCTCTTCCATGTATTTTATTATATTTACATTTTTCTAGCTTTTGTTGTAGGTTACACATGATCTTGTGAAGGATGTGCATGCTACACACTACTCTAAGTGCTGACTACTTCTAGTATTCATGAGTTCTTTCTACATTACATTCCCTTGCTTCTTACTTATCACAAAATTAATCCAATGTGATTCCTATGTTTTTAGGAATTAATTTGATAGGAACCATGTTGAGTATACATGTTAATTAATGCAAATATTTTTCTTGCTCATGCAGCGATATGATGTATGATTCATTGCATAATTCTACATTCAAGAAGGCAAGATCCACAACTATATGGCATATATTCCTAGAGTTGCAGATTCTACTACAGATGATAAAGATGCCATTATAAGGAAAGCTATAAGGAAGCATGGTGTTCCTTGTCTTCATGTCAATTTGTACTTAATTGTTCTGAATTTTTTAATATTTTGTTACATTTAATGTAAATGAAGTGTTTTGTTTTTTTAGTAATGTTCAGTTGGCAATGGACAATATATAAGCCATTTTAAATCAGCACCGAGTATCTTTTTGTTTTTCATTCTAATTTAGCAACAAATATCAATTCATTATCATTTCAATTTATTCAATTTAGCAACGGATACTATTCGTTTTCATTTCAATTTAGCGACGGATACTATTTGTTGACATTTCAATTTAGCGACGAATAGTATTTGTTGTCATTTCAGTTTAATGAGTAGTACTGATCGTTGTCATTTTAACTTAGTGACGAATAGAATTCGTTGTCATTTCAATTTAACAATGAATAGTTAATCGTTGCTATATTTTTAACAACGGCTTATATAACAATGTTTCTAGCAACGAATAATCTATTCGTCATGAAGTAATATAGTGACAATTTATTTGTTGCCACCTTTATAAATTATTCGTTGCTATGTGGACTTTTTCTTGTAGTGTTGCATGTATGTCCATAATGCTCACATGAATTGCATATATGCAATTTACAATAACATAATTGCACATGTACCCTTAAATTTACCATAATTGGCAAATATGCACATACCATTGACATAAATTGCATATATGTCCATAACATTAACATAAGTTTCATATGTGCACTTAACTTTAACGGAACTTACACATAAGTCCATAATCATAACATAATTGCATATATGCACATATCAATAACATATATTGTACATATGTGTTTTTTACATTTTTCATGTTTAGGGTGATCTTGATTGTTACTTCTTAGGCGGTTTTGATGGATTTGATGGCTTACCGCCGGCACAAGCGATTCATAACAATACATAACATGACAGTGAAGCTACAACTGAGAGGACTTATCTTTTGCCTCACGCTCCCGGAAGGCGTTGGCCCTTTAGGCCCTTACGACCCCTTAGTTCGAGTCGGTGCCAAAATTAGAATTTACATATATCCATGACTTCATAATTGTTTATTTTAATTCAAGGTGTTTATTTCAAAAAGGCACATCATACATACGTACAGTGGGTAAATATTATTGCTATGATACATGATCGGCAAGTGACGTAATATTATCTCCATATATTTTCATGACTTAGGTATGTAAATTTTTGTGAACTTCGTATTTGTAGCATGATACACGTGAAACATATTAACTTGAAACTAACATTATTGAGTTGGTAATTTCTATGATTATAATAATAAGTTACCGCTATTACGATTAAATACTCTAGGATTAACTCGTGCTTTCCTGTAATAACGTGTTTCAAAATTACAAGTTGACCAAATCCAAAGATAAGAAAATATAGAAATACAAGTCGTGTCCATGCTATTCTTTGAATCCGTCAACCAGAGTCAAACCGCCAAATTCTAACAACTTTATAATCACATGCTCGAGATATCGGTGAGGGGAATACCTGATAGACTAAATTGATTTTCTTTATAATCAATTATACATGAAATCATTTTTGAAAGTACTCGTGTAGATTTAGATAGAAAGAAATCTATTTGTTGATTGATATAGTGGAAGTAATTTGTCAGTTACCATCCACAAAATCATTATAACCCCTCGAGATTCATTAGCTGATTTGGTGCTCATGCAATTTCCTTGATATTTCTAGATTCGTAAAAATGCTAAACCACGACAACAAAACATATTTTCAAATAAACCATGCCTTATCTTGCGTAGCATTAATTATATCAAAAGTAAATATATGCATCTGAAACTTTAAGTAGAAAACAAAAATCCTGGTTGAAACGTGATCATCAACCATCTCATCGCTTCCCTAAGGGGTTCGATACATGTATAAATTATAGTTCTAAATCAAGGATCAACACAAAAAGTCTTTTAACGGTCCTATGTGTTCGACACATACCTCGTCGACGCAAAAAATTGGTCGACCAAGACTCCACCAATCCGGACGTTGTCGACCACGTCCTTGTTCCTTCAATCTCGTCGGATCACAACTTCGATGCCGACGACGAAGGTTGTTGTTGCCGAAATGGAATATGCCGTCGACGATCTCTCTCTCTCTCTCTCTTCCTCTTTTTTTCTCTCTCTCTATGGTGAGACTAATGGAGGGGCTTCATGTCCTTTTTATAGGTACCAATAATGGGATAATTCAACAATAATAAGATGAAATTAATTAAAGGATAATTGTGGTAACTTTGCTAAATTATCAACTCTTTTTTTATTAATCTTAATCTCATGGTTTGATTATCTTTAAAAGATAATGTGGAGATTTGTTGTGATCTCTCTTTTTTTAATAGTTTATTTTTTAAAAAAATCAATTCCGTTACAATCTACCCTCCTTAAAGAAATTTCATCCTCGAAATTTATAGTGTAAAAAGAGTCTTACCAAAAAGATGCGGATAATGATGACGCATTTCGTCCTCTAACTCCCAAGTTGCTTCTTCCCGCTGATGGTGTTTCCAGAGTACTTTGACCATCGGAACTGTGCGACGCCGCAACTGATGCTCCTTACGGTCTACAATACGAACCGGTCTTTCTTCATATGTTAGGTTCGATTGAATGTCCGGAACTTCACGCTCAATCACATGCGATGGATCAGGATTATACTTCCTTAACATCGATACATGAAAAACATCATGTAACTTGGAATAATGAGGCGGAAGAGCAACCTGATATGCTACTTCTCCTACTTTCTTTATTATCTCAAAAGGTCCCACATATCTAGGACTCAATTTTCCCTTTTTACCAAATCTCACTACTCCCTTGGTAGGAGAAATCTTTAAGAACACATGGTCACCTACCTCAAAATTCAATTCCCTCCTTCGACAATCAGCATAAGACTTTTGTCTACTCTGAGCGGCTAAAAGTCTCTTCCTAATTACCTCCACACCCTTCGTACAAACTTGGACAAGTTCAGGTCCCAATATGTATTTTTCCCCAACATCGCTCCAGCAAAATGGGGATCTACAAGGTCGGCCGTATAATGCTTCAAAAGGAGCCATCTTAATGCTTGCATGATAGCTATTATTATAAGCAAATTCAACCAAAGGCAAATGTCTATCCCAATTTCCGGTAAAGTCAAGGGCACAACTCTCAACATGTCTTCTAATGTCTGGATGGTTCTTTCAGATTGTCCATCAGTCTGAGGATGGAACGATGTGCTGAACTTCAAACTTGTACCCAAAGCATCCTGCACGCTCTTCCATAATCGGGAGGTATATCTTGTGTCTCTGTCTGACACGATTGATACCGGAACACCATGCAATTTCACTATCTCATTCACATACAATTCAGCAAGGCTCTCTGTAGATCGATCTAATCTAATGGGTAAGAAATGCACCGACTTTGTTAAACGATCAACAATCACCCAAATAGTGTCAAAGCGTCCCTTCTTTGTTTTTGGCAACCCGCAAACAAAATCCATAGTGATATGCTCCTATTTCCATTCAGGGATCTGTAGTGATTGCAGAGGACCTGCAGGCTTCTGGTGCTCAATCTTTACCTGCTGACAAATAAGACATACCGACACAAATTTAGCAATATCCTTCTTCATCTTAGGCCACCAAAAATTCCGTTGCAAGTCTTTGTACATTTTTGTAGAGCCAGGATGAATGGTATACATGGACCTGTGAGCCTCTTCAAGAAGTTTTGCTTCAATTCACTATTATCAGGAACCCATAGTCTATTACGGAATCTCAATGCTCCATCTATCCAAATTGAGAAATCAGATCCTTCTTTTTGAGAAGCGGTTATCGATCTTTGGAGATCATTATCATCCTTCTGAGTTAAGATCACCTTCTCTACCAATGATGAGTGGATCTTCATTCCAGCCATAGAAACTCTAGTCTTTCTTTTGATAAAAGGGTTTCATTCCTCTAAATCCTTCATTACCTGCCATTGCAATTTCATACTCGCAAGCTTCCCTTCAAATTTCCTACTTAGAGCATCAGCAACTACATTCGCCTTTCCTGGATGATAGTCAATGGAAAGATCGTAGTCTGACAAAAACTCCAACCATCGTCTTTGCCTCAAATTCAGTTCCTTCTGAGAGAATATATACTAGAGGCTTTTATGATCAGTAAATACCTCAAATTTCTCTCCATATAAATAATGAGGCCATATCTTTAGTGCAAAACTACTGCTGCAAGCTCTAAATCATGTGTCGGATAATTTCTTTCAGCTTCTTTCAACTGTTGGGATGCGTAAGCCACAACTTTTCCATGCTGCATGAGGACGCATCCCAAACCGGAGCCAGATGCATCAGTGTAGACGACAAATCCACCACTACCCGAGGGTAGCGTGAGAATAGGAGCAGTCGTCAATCTTTGCTTCAACTCTTGAAAACTTTGCTCACACTTCTGAGACCATTCAAACTTCACGTCCTTTCTCAACAATCAGGTCAGAGGTAGGGAGATCCTAGAAAAATTCTGGATGAATCTCCTGTAATACCCTGCTAGTCCTAGAAAACTGCGGATTTCAGAGACATTCTTGGCCTGATTCCAATTTAAAACAGCTTCTACCTTTGCGGGATCCACAGAAATACCATTCTTGGATACAACATGACCAAGGAATGCAACTTCATCTAGCCAAAAGTCGTATTTGGATAATTTAGCATAAAGCTGGTGTCGTTGCAATATCTCAAGAACTAATCGGAGATGCACTCGGTGTTGTTCGATATCTGGTGAATAAACCAAAATATCATCAACAAAGACAATCACAAACTTGTCCAGGTATTCTCGGAATACCTTATTCATCAACTCCATAAATGCAGCAGGCGCATTTGTGAGGCCAAAAGGCATCACTAAGAATTCATAGTGTCCGTATCTTGTCCTGAATGCTGTCTTTGATATGTCTTCATCCCTGATCCTGAGTTGATAGTAATCGGACCGAAGATCAATCTTGGAGAAGACTGTTGCTTGCTGCAATAGATCGAACAAATCATCAATGCGAGGTAGCGGGTACTAATTTTTGATGGTGACTTTGTTCAACGCTCTGTAATCAATGCAGAGCCTAAGGGATCCATCCTTCTTTTTAACGAATAATACAGGAGCACCCCAAGGAGAAACACTTGGTCTCAAGAACCCTTTATCTAATTGTTCTTGCAATTGCTTTTTCAGCTCATCCAATTCCGCAGGAGCCATTCTGTAAGGTGCCTTAGAGATGGGTGTAGTACCCGGTAATACGTCTATGGTGAAGTCAATCTCCCTTCTAGGAGGAAGACCCCAGAGATCATATGGAAAAATATCCGGAAAATCTCGTACGATGTCCAAATCCTCAAGTTGCACCATAGAGGGTTTTGTACTTATTATGCTAGCCAAATAAGTCGTGCACCCGGAAGCTATCAATCGGTGTGCTCTTAGAGCTGAGATGATCATCTGACTTCTCTTTTTGTCTCCGCGAATGACCAATTCGGTCATATGTGGTTTATTAAAAACCACCTTCTTTTGTCTGCAATATATAGCCGCATAGTGCTCCCAAAGCCAGTCCATACCCAGAATAACATCGAAGTTATTCATCTGTAGTAATATAAAGTTGGCTGGTAGATTCTGTCCTTCTACAAGGACAGGAACATCCGCCATGTAAGTTCCCAAAGTAGAGTGTTCACCCATTGGTGAAGTCACACTAAATGTATATGGAAGTTCAATAACCACAAAATTCAACTTATTGGCGAATCGATGCGAGATAAAAGAATGCGACGCACTAGAATCAAATAAAACATAGCTCAATTGATCCGCAATAGAAAGAGTACCTTCCACTGTGGCGTGTCCATCTTCCTCCTCTCTTGAGGGTAGAGCAAACACCCGTCCTTTGACGTGCTTCTTTTGATCTCCAGAATGTTGTTCCTTCTTCTTGGGACAATCTCTAATAAAGTGCCCCTTCTGTCCGCAAGCCAGGCAAGCTCCTGTAATCTTATAGCACTCTCCCGAGTGCCTTCTATCGCAGTGAGGGCATAAAGGATATACTGGTTTATCTTTCGCGGCGTTCTCAATTCTGGGCTTCTTTCCTTTATCCTTATCATACTTACTCTTCTTATTGTCGGCAGGACGGGGACATTTTCCACCGCCTTGTTGTTGGATCCTTTTATATGCTGAGTCGATCTCCACAGTTGCTGAAACTGCATCCGAAAAAGTCTGAGGGCCTCTAGTGAGCACCTTCATGCCCAATCCTGAATTCATGCCTTCAATAAATTTCTTGGCACGTTGTCTTTCATTTTCGCATATTCCCCTCCCGTACTTTTCCAGCTCTTGGAATTTGGAAGCATATTGTTCAACAGATAAACTCCCTTGTCGAAACTCAATAAATTCTAGCCTTTTTGCATCTCGAACATGCTGAGGAATGTAACGTTCGGTGAAACGTTCCTTGAATTCCTTCCATTTGATGGTGGTTTTATCAGCAAGGTGTATGCTTTTACAAGAAGTCCACCATTCTTTCACATTGTCGCGTAAACGATGAGTGCCAAATATCACCTTCTTCTCTTCAGGACAATCGGTTGCCTCAAAGGCAAGTTCCATTTCTCTCAATCAATGCTCAGATTTATTCGGCTCAGGTTCTCCTTTAAAGATAGGATCATGCTGAATGAAAGTTTTCAGGGTCAAGCCACCAGAACCATGTCCTTGATGCTTTTGCTGCTGAGCCATCATGGTCATTAATTCCAACATCTGACGTTGCATGTCCATAGCCATATCTTGGGTAGACGAAGAGTCACGATCTCCGTTCGCCTCATTCCCACAACGATGGGCCATCTGAAATGATGACATGTGAAACCTATGGTCAAAGGTCTATTTCTAAAACTAATGGTCCTAAGTTTGAATTGGTCGGATATTTTATGCCCAGAGGAACTCCTGCTCTGATACCACCTGTAACGAACCCGATCATCCGAGAATATTGCGGAAGCGAGAAACTCGGCGGACATCTCGGGAACGTTACTCATAGCATCAATCTTATCATAAAAGAGCAGTAAAGAACCAACTAAAAAAAACTTTTCCATAATCGTAATAAGTTCACAATTCTAAGAGTTCCTTAATTAAAGAAAAGATAAATAAACTAGATGAAATCGTATCCACGATTTCCTTATTCCAGTGGGCATAAAAGACGTCCTTCCAAAGCAAACCCGCAGTAGATCCATACCGATCCTACTTCTTGAAGACTGTGTCGGCTCCCGTAAACCGCTAATGATCTAATCCTTTCGTTCTCCTGAAAAGGGTGGCAAAACATGTTATGAGCATAACGCTCAGTATGTGCCGAGTTATGGTCAAGCCGGCTAGCGTAGAAAACAAGTCACAAAAGCCATTATCATATAAATCCTAAATTAACTTATTTAATGCATATAACAAAATTTCTTCCATAACCATGAATAACATAACATATTTGCACATAAACCCGTACATTTTATCATATTTGCATGTATGTCCATAATGCTCACATGAATTGCACATATGCAATTTACAATAACATAATTGCATATGTACCCTTAAATTTTCCATAATTGACAAATATGCACATACCATTGACATAAATTGCATATATGTCCATAACATTAACATAAGTTTCATATGTGCACTTAACTTTAACGGAACTTACACATAAGTCCATAATCATAACATAATTGCATATATGCACATATCAATAACATATATTGCACATATGCCCATGACATTTTTCATGTTTAGGGTGATCTTGATTGTTACTTCTTAGGTGGCTTTGATGGCTTACCGCCGGCACAAGCGGTTCATAACAATACATAACATGACAGTGTAGCTACAACTGAGAGGACTTATCTTTTGCCTCACGCCCCCAGAAGGCGTTGGCCCTTTAGGCCCTTACAACCCCTTAGTTCGAGGCGGAAGGCGTTGACTTCATAATTGTTTATTTTAATTCAAGGTGTTTATTTCAAAAAGGCACATCATACATACGTACAATGGGTAAATATTATTGCTATGATACATGATCGGCAAGTGACGTAATATTATCTCCATATATTTTCATGACTTAGGTATGTAAATTTTTGTGAACTTCGTATTTGTAGCATGATACACGCGAAACATATTAACTTGAAACTAACATTATTGAGTTGGTAATTTCTATGATTATAATAATAAGTTACTGCTATTACGATTAAATACTCTAGGATTAACTCGTGCTTTCCTGTAATAACATATTTCAAAATTACAAGTTGACCAAATCCAAAGATAAGAAAATATAGAAATACAAGTCGTGTCCATGCTATTCTTTGAATCCGTCAACCAGAGTCAAACCGCCAAATTCTAACAACTTTATAATCACATGCTCGAGATATCGGCGAGGGGAATACCTGATAGACTAAATTGATTTTCTTTATAATCAATTATACATGAAATCTGTTTTGAAAGTACTCGTGTAGATTTAGATAGAAAGAAATCTATTTGTTGATTGATATAGTGGAAGTAATTTGTCGGTTACCATCCACAAAATCATTATAACCCCTCGAGATTCATTAGTTGATTTGGTGCTCATGCAATTTCCTTGATATTTCTAGATTCGTAAAAATGCTAAACCATGACAACAAAACATATTTTCAAATAAACCATGCCTTATCTTGCGTAGCATTAATTATACGAAAAGTAAATATATGCATCCGAAACTTTAAGTAGAAAACAAAAATCCTGGTTGAAACGTGATCATCAACCATCTCATCGCTTCCCTAAGGGGTTCGTCACATGTATAAATTATAGTTCTAAATCAAGGATCAACACAAAAAGTCTTTTAACGGTCTTATGTGTTCGACACATACCTCGTCGACGCAAGAAATTCGTCGACCAAGACTCCACCAATCCGGACGTTGTCGACCATGTCCTTGTTCTTTCAATCTCGTCGGATCACAACTTCGATGCCGACGACGAAGGTTGTTGTTGCCGGAATGGAATATGCCGTCGACGATCTCTCTCTCTCTCTCTCTCTCTCTCTCTCTCTTCCTCTTTCTTTCTCTCTCTCTATGGTGAGACTAATGAAGGGGCTTCATGTCCTTTTTATAGGTACCAATAATGGGATAATTCAAAAATAATAAGATGAAATTAATTAAAGGATAATTGTGGTAACTAGGTAAGGTTGTTGCTAAATTATCAACTCTTTTTTTATTAATCTTAATCTCATGATTTGATTATCTTTAAAAGATAACGTGGAGATTTGTTGTGATCTCTCTTTTTTTAATAGTTTATTTTTTAAAAAAAACCAATTCCGTTACACCTCTTTTATGTGCTTGCGAATATTAAATCTTGCATATTATGCCACCGTAATTCATGTCATGTAAATTTGATTCAATAAAATGAATGATGAAATTGAGCATGCTTCAAGAATAAATGTGGTATATGTGTGCAGAAAAATAAACTAAAAAACATTTTCAATTACTTACAAAAGGTACAGAAGTTATAGACTTCAGTGGACATTGAAAAGTATGAGTTCATGGCATGATCATTAAAGACAAATCGAGATAGTTATCACCCTCATAGATGGCCAATTTTATCGCCCTCGTAGATGACAATCACTACAAGAAAATGAACCTAATGTAACAGATAATTTGAATATTCGTTGTCATATCTTTCGATGTTAAAGATATAACAACAAATATTATTCGTTGTCAAATCATCTTTTGTACTTGTAATTAGCAACGAATATCGTATTCGTTGTTAAAGGTCCATATAACACCTATTTTTCGTTGAATTATTCGTTAAAATTCACACCAATCGTTGCCGAATTTAGCAACGATTAGAAGAAAAAGTTAACGAATAGTCGTTGTTATATGATTCATTGTGAGGAATATAACAACGAATATCATTATTCGTTGCAAATTTAAAGAAGTAAGCACAGATAATATTCTTTGTTATATATTTAACTATGGAAGATATGTCAACGGATAATAAATTATTTGTTGCCTTATGACACTTTTCTTATAGTGAATAGGAATATTCATCTTGTCAAGAAATTCATATCCATGATTTTGAAACTAGCTTGTGTGAAACTAACTGATCCAACACTTGAAAGTTAGTTCGGGTGTCCCGGCCACTTTTCCTTACTCATCTCAAATTCGGAACACGATAGTTAATAGGGGGGTTTCTAAAATGAGAAATGAAAAGAGTAGCTCACGGAATAGGTGGGACGTCGAGTACTTTGAAAGAAGTCCGAACCTGCCAAGTTGAATTGGAGCGGCCCACCCCTAAGGAAAAGCCTACGCTTGCAGCTCGCGAAGTCCTTCTCCGGATTCTAGCTGAATATGTACGAGCTCCGGAAAAAGCAAATTCAATGAGGATTTCGTTCATCTATATTTACTTTCTCAAAACTTAAAACGAGTTTTATATAAATGCCTTATATTTAAGAAGGATGCATATATACCAATTGAAAAAAATCTAAAATGTTTAAGGTTAGAGAGATGTGGTTAACACAATGTTGTATTTAATGATAATGTAATTAGGTTTTAACTTGATAAATCTATGCAATTACATTTGATTAATAAATTGGTTTCAAGTGTGAAGTCAAATTGTGTTGGAGAGAAAGTTGGGAATTTTCAAATTTGAAACGATGTGAGTTTGGGTGGAGTTTTAAACTCAAGGGTGGATGTCCTAACTTCTCAAGTTTCGGCATCCACCAAGTTTTTTTGTTGGTTGTTGTTGCATTATCTTCATGATAATTAAATTACCATAATAGAGAATTCTATGAGAGTTTCCTCACAAGAAATTGTAAATCCAATCCACATTTAATTCCAATGTGAATCCAATTCATATTTATTCCTTAGAAATAATATATGAATCATATTCATATGTATTTATCAAATATATATTAATTATTATGAATCAATATTTATATTACACCACACACATAATGTGGATCATATGCATAAAACCCCGGATATACACATATCCATGATAATAATTATTACCATCATATTATTGATATCATTAGGTATGAGTCCTAATCCAACTACGACTTATTACCAAAAATCTTTGATACTTGGTGATAGTGTTAGTGAGATCATACTATTCATGTATAGTGACTTGAAATTTAGATAAATATCCATGTAAGCCATCAGATCAAGATGATCTGACTGTAGCTGTTACTCGGTGTAGACCTACCTCTTTCGTATATAGTGGCTCTAAGGTGGGGCTCCGGTGAGGTGCCTGATGCTCCTCTAATGTCCTTAGAAAATGATGAAGATCGGAGAACATTCTTAAGGACTTCACAAATGCAGGCGAAGGTCGGAGAAGGATCTGTAGTGGCTGGAGTAGTGGATCAACTCCTCCTTGTCATAGGCAGAGTAGATGATCGGAGAGATGTTGTAACCTCCAATCAATGAAGCATTTAATTACCTAGAGAACAAGGAAGAATGGAGATGGAGGATGTGCTTGGGATTCGAAGCTCCAAGATCTTATGGGGTCTTCGCTTCACAGGCCTGGCTAAGCTTGAAGCTCTGGCAATCATTCTGGGGTTACAACACCGTCTAAATGGACGTGGATTACATCAAAGGTTGTAATCCTTCGTCGCTTTGTTCTCTCTCTCTATCATTGTCATTGAAGGGGATACTAGGCTTAGAGAAACCTCTCGTAAAGGTTGGATTCCTCCAATTGTAAGACTTTGTCGAGTTTTGTGTGAAGAACGAGAAGTTAGAGGTGCTGGTTTCAACCACCAGGAGATTACTGTGCTGACAAGGACAACAGAAATTAAGAGGATGGTGAAGATGAGGAACAAATGCTCTTTCTATTGGAATTGAAAGGAGGAGGTGAAGACACATGGATTGGTGGTCGTTATTGGGAGAAGAGACGCCGATGAAGAGATTGTGACCTGTAGTTGCAACGGGTGGAGGTTGATGATAATAGGGAGTCGTTGGATAGAGCGATCCAATGGTCCTAACAAGGGCATGCCTGGAACGAAGGGATTAGTAAGATCATTTGATCATACACTCTAGATTAGAGTGGGACTGGAAAGATGAGGGGCGTTTGATCGTGAAATCAGTCAGTTGAGAAATGTTGTGGGGGAGAAAGAAGGGGCAATTCACATGGTTCTCCCTTGTGCAACCACGTGTCCCAATTTAAGAATGGAGAAATAGAAAATAAATGTAAAATAAAAATAAAATAGTAAATGAAGTAAGTTAAAAAGTGTGCAGATATGCAACTTGTATATTTTTTAAGATCTACAACTTTCACGTAGAGAACAAAACCAAAACCAAAATACATCATATATATAGTAATATTTTTCTAAGTATTTTTATGAATGTAAAAGTGATTGGATAGCCTACACCCATGTGTAGGCAAATTTCCTTTTCCTACCCCCTTTTTACTTTTTTAATTTTTTTGAAATAAATCTTTTTAGGTGTTTACTTAGAATATTAAATGAAATATGTGGTAAAACAAACATTCCTAACATGTCCATCGAAAGGTACTGATTTCATTAAATATGAAATTGTTAAAATTTGACTATCTTGATGGTTAATTTAGTAAGTCTTGAAATAAGTTGAAATTTGGATGATACCAATGTGATATATTGTAATATAAATCCCTCAAGGAGTCCATTCAAAAAATGAAAAATAAAAGTAAAAGGGGGCAGGTGTGGAAAAGTTACTATACATGGGTGTAGGCTCCCATTCTCTATAAAAATAGTTCTTTATTTATTTTGTTGTTTTTTTATTTTAGTAAAATACATAGTATCAAAAATATTATATACAATTTTAAACTAAGTTTTCTTGGGTTTTGAATAATATGACAAATATATAAGATAAATATAACCAAAGGCGCATGTGTACACTATTTATACAAGTTATTTATTCATAGTAATTAGCCTTACTTATTAACACAATGTCAAATGTTAATTATAATGGATTGATTTTTAACAATAGATTAGTTCAAGATGAGGACTAAATAATGAAAATAATGATAAAGAATCTGAGATTCATCAACCATCTAAACTTTGCTCGTCCTCAACCAAATAAAAAATGAATAAGTAAGTCGAATCACGTACTGTGCATGTAAGATAGAAGACTTAAAATTCAGGATATAATTTTCATGTAACATTTAGTGTGGATCACATATACAAGTGTAGAGTTTGAGCTTCGCTCGACGTCCCAATCTAATGTCATCCTTAGGACCCAACCATCAACTCTAGAGAGTAATTAAAGTTTCACTTCATTCCATCGTCTCTTTAGTTGTCAGACTAAAAAATGTGAGATTAAATGGTCAAGCATGGAGGATTTAGGTTTGTGTCATTTCTTTTCTCCTCTCATAGGAACAAGGGTCACTCGAGTGCCTTATTAACACGCATTTGTATTTTTGGCGTTGATCAGTATATCCGTCCAAAATTCGGAATCGTTTGCACTTGTTTTTTTCGGATACACCTTGGTGTGTCTTTTAAAAGTATCTAGTATACCTACACCCATACTTGTATCGCTTATGATGTAGGACCCTTTTATCATGCTTGTCAGACTCATATGACCTAGTAGCTTTGGTCCAAGTGGACACTTTGAAAAAGGTTAGAATCAATTGTCATTAATATAAGTTCTTTTGTATTGTTTTGGAAAGTTTGAGTATGCTTTGACACATATTTTTTCTTTTTTAGCTAGCTTTACAGCTTCTACCAAGTTGGCGCACTAATCAACAATATTAATGGGTTTATACATACTAGCACCTATTATTTTAAAGTAATAAATACCAATTTTGAAGGTTTTGTATTTTTCACCTTCGGTTTTTAATATAGAACTTTACACAAACCAAAATAGTATGCGACTCTAGAACTAAAACAAATAAAATATTTATTTAGATTTTTAATTATTAAGGAAAAGGCAAATGAAAATAAAGAAAGAAACCATATATACAATATATACAAAGTCACAACACGACATTTTCTCTATTTTTCTGATTTTTTGGATTTTGATGTTAATGAATTTTAATAAATAAAACAAAGAAAAATGAAAAATAAATAAATAAGGGTTAGTTCCTTTCATGAACTGATAAATCAAAGTTAGTTAATATTTATAACGTACAATCAGGTCGCAAAATTGACATTTTACAAACGAGTTCTATTTTTAATGAAATCATTTCCATTGGATAGATAATTTTATAACTTGAAAAGTGAGTTTAGTTTTAGATGGAGAAGGAATTCACTCGAGAAGTTGGACTTTACGACTTTTTCGTTACAAGATCTAAGAGTATTTACCTAAGGCAGAAATTATTTTGTATTTTTGTATTTTTATATCATTTTTATATAAATGTTAGAAAATAAACAAGTTAAAAGGAGTTAGTATGAATTTTTTATAAGTGAGGGAAGTTTGAGCTTTTACAGGTGAATATACACACATTTTTAGCTCTTTATTTTGTGATTTTTATTTTAGATTATTGCATGGACTTATTTACAAGATAAATACATGGATTCAAGGTAAAATTCATATATTAAGATGACAAATCATAGTTTCATCAAGAGGTTAAACCTTGTCCATTTTAATTCAACGAACATCCCTTGTGATCCATGAGATGTCATTTAATTCACAAAAATGATCACGTGCTATCGATCTTCATGAAATATCGTATACATATGAAGAAATTCAAGCAAATTTACATGAAATAGTCTTCTAATTCATTCCAAAATTTTGCAAAACAATATATCGTATACATTTATAAAAATTCTAAAACTTTTACAATAACTCAATTTATTCCAAGATTTTTACAAAATAATATATTATATGCATAATAAAGATAAGCGTCTTTTACAAGATCACATATTGTGCTAAATTGTACTTGATGAGAACAAAATTAAATCTAATTTATTTACAATATAAATTCAAAAATATGTAAATGTTATTTTTTAAAAAAGATGCTGATCCTCATCATCAAAGTTAAAAGAAGCCTCCTCGTCAATGTTAACGTCCTCATCATCATCATTGTCATCTTCACCATCAACATTTTTATTTTTATGAAAGCATAAAACCTTGCTAAATCATATAATAACCCAAACACAATTCCTCATCTAATACTCACAGTATAATAGAGTGTGCATCATTTGACAACTCGAGCTTAAGCATTGGAGTGGGATGATGGTCAATGAGTATAATTAGATCCTAGTCCACCAAGTTTTTGGGCTAATTTTCTCCATTAATTGCTTGGATATAAGGTCAGGACATTACATGTCTCAATGGGCGCATATGGATCAAGTTGAATGGGATCTACCATGAAACTGAGTACAATCCAGCCTTAACGAAATTGGATTTTTTTAATCTAATATAATTCCATTAAACATTAAATCCGGTTTATTAAAATTTTTGATTAAATTAAAGTGGATTATTTTTTAATCATACTTACATATTTACTCTTATAGATTACTCTTATGTTAATAGATCGGGACTATGGTTCTATAATATGGATCCATTTCAAACATTTATCGCAATAAATATTACATTTTCTATATTATAATGTTAAAGTCATTTCTTTTTTATTTCTAATGTGATGTTGCATATTAAACAACAATAAAAATGATATTTGACCAAGGAGATTGCAGTGAAAATCTGTAAAGTGGAATAAGTAAGAAAGTTGTCAATTGCAATTTTTAAATTATATTTTCATATTTGAAAATTAATATATAAAGTTGCATAAAAAAATTAAAAGGTATATCATAATCAAGAGAAAATTATGGATATTATACACATAGATGCACACATGGAGAGACATAAATTATCATAATAACAAATTCTATTAAGATTAGATTATGGCACATTCTGTTATTTAACACATTCTAAAATCTCAAATCCGAAACAAGTCAAATCCAATAACACTGAATTGACTCGAATTGTAGATTTCATCTTATTTATGTGCATCCCTATTTTCTCATCTTATTAATTATCTCCACGAGTGTAGCCTCAATTATCCCTCTCAAGTGTACTTTTGGGATGATGAACTACCTCCTCCATACCATATACAATTGGTTGCACGATGATCTTCACACTTTCTCCTCTTAGGATTCTATGGAGATTGTGGCCTTGAGAAGGAGGGTATAGAAGGTAGCTCGGTGGCTCGCAAGGCTTATAACCTTAGGTCACAAGTTCAATTCATGATGCCACCGCACGAACCCTACCTAGACTCCATAAAGGCAAGGCTAGGAGTAAACGACCGAACCTGAGCAAACCCGCTCAGGTTCTGTTCGTTTAGCATTTTTAGAGGTTCGGGTTCGGCTCAATTCGATAAGATGAAAATGGTGTTCAAGTTCGGCTCGGCTTGACCTTGATTCGTGAAGGTTCGCTTGTTTAAGGTACGATTAATAGTGAAACTCCTCAGCATTTAAGTATTTTGGGAATGTGAAATGATCACAACGCTTTGATACGTCTTAATCAAGGGCCATGAACTTTTATACATATGCCTTAATTGCATCATGGTGCAAATTCGTCATTCCTCATATAATTTTTTAAGGAAAAAATACATACATATATAACTTATAATTTATGTTTTATATCAAACTTTTAACAAACCGAACCTGAGCGAACCTATCATTTCAAGATTCGGTTCGTTTGAATAAACGAGCCCAAACCTATATCAAGGTTCGATTCGCTTATTTTCAAACTGAATCTGAATCGAACCTTTAGCAAATCGTAGTGGCAGTTCTCTTAGTTGACTTATTGGTGCTGGTTAGTCTTATTATCTCATCCTGAAAATGTTTCAGAAAAAAAATATGATTAACTTATTTATTTATATTTTATACCCAAAAAATACTAACTACATATATATGTATATGACCATAAATATCATCTACTTAATGGACCATTATACATATATTACGATTCTTTAACTGCTCGAAAATTTCTATACTTTAGTTCATTTGCATATACTTTTAGCAACGTAACAATATAGCTTAGTTAGCAAAGTGGGATGTAAATCGATTATTCAATCCGAATGTCAACACATACGAATTCATCATATAGTTGACTCCTATTTTTCTACCCTTTCGATGGGTGGATTTGAACCCCTGCTTATAACGAATGTATTTCTATTCTCTAAATCATGCAATTATTGACATATATAAATATCCTTAATTAAAATAAATAAAACCATAATTTAAATTATACCAAGTACTCAGAATTCAACCAAAATTAAAAAAAAAGTCCACTCAATTGTATTGAATCTGCCCATTGAGTTACATTCTTATAAGCTGCTCAAATGATATTTGTAGATAAAGTTATTTAAATAACAAGTATTAGCAATAGGTTATTCTTCACTAAAAATAAAAAACTATATATTTACTTACCTTCTTCTTGATATGTCCCTCGATACCTATGGATTAAGATGCTCACTTTAAGTTTTCCAATATTTAAAAAAGAATTTCAAGATTATGGTTTCAAGTTATTGGACCTGAAAGATAATTTCTAGAAATATATTAAGAATACCTAACAAATCAACATATACATCTCTAGTATATCGGAAAAAACCGATCTTAGATTAGTTCTTTGACATTTGATACCATACACAAACAATGTGCATAATGCGACTTAGTGTGGGATATATGGGAGGGCATGCATAGACAATGCATGGGTTCGAGGAACACCGACGACATGGAAGAGAGGTGAGAGGATAGAAACAAGGTGAAGGAGGGCAACTAACAATATGGGCAAGGGGAGGGAGGAAGGAATGAAATGGAGAAGAAAGGTTGGGGACAAGTATTTTTCAACTCAATTGAGGAGAGTTCTGACAACCACTCCTTTTAACTCCTCAGGTAGGATGATTGTCCTCATGGTCGTCCCACATGACATCCTTAATAGGGTTGACCGCTAGTGGTTGTCTATCGTAAGGTCTCAAATGGAATATCTATCAACAACCATACCCTCTAATTTTCCAAATGGCTTGGTCATCCCACTAATGATCATCCCCGACAAGACCTATAAGTTAAGGACCCAAAATAATCTCTGTCGATGGTGATCAAGTTGGACGATGGTAGCCGACATCATTGTGGAGTACTTATATTCTAGTGACAAAGTACCTATTTTTCAGTAATTCAAATTTAAATAATATTAAAAATTAATGAAAAAGAGGAAATTTCATCATATGTTGGGAGAGTGAGAAAAACATCAATTAAAAAAAGGGTTAGAATTAATCCAAAAAAAAAGATCATAAATGATGAACATGTCTCTATCGCCTGTGGATGAGCGAAGTTCGATGAAGCTTGCTGGTTTTTAGCCTTAAGCACTAAAGGCACGAAGCGTGTCAGAGCATGGAGACTCCGCAATGATCGTCCTGCCACTAGGTCACACATGCAGATACATCGAATATCTTTAACTAAAAGATCGAGGACGAATCCATCATCGTAGCCCTCATTTGAATCACAAGAGGGTCTCTTCTCAAAATTTAGCAAACAAAAGCTGGTCAAAGATTACATTGTGGGTTTTTTTGGGTTGAAAGGTTGCAGTTTAGGGAGAGATAATGTTGGCGAGTTGTTGCATGGTTGCTAAAGAGATCTCTGGAGAGGGTTGGCTGGAGCATTGAAGGCATAGAGTATTTAGGGATAGTTAGCAAGGCAGGGTGTCAGGGGAAGAAGATTGGGTCACAGGGGATAGGGTGGCGGTTACAGTGGGATCAAGGTTGATGTATGTGGAGAAGTTGGTTGGATGACCAACTTCATATTGAGTTGGCGGCAGTTGATAAGTGTATGACTAGCATATGAAGGGTTGATTGGGTGGTCAACCTCATGAGTGAGATGAGCAAGAGTGATCTAGTAGAAATGTGACACTTAGCGTGGTTGAGATGGTCTTGCCATGGAAGACTAAAAAATCAAGGAGAGAAAATTCAAAAGAAATCGAGAATAAAATAGAAATTTATCCCAAAGTATAAAAAAAGCTTAATAAAAATATAGATATAAATGAAACAGACATATTTCAAGAAAAATTCAAAATTTATAAATATACCATATGTACAAAATACACATTTTCATGGGTATTTTTATGGGTATAAAATACCTTGTTATATGGTTTTTTATATATCTTTTACTTTAAATTTATTTTATTACATGAAAAAACAATATTTTCATAAATATTTACAAATTAATATTTTTTATTTTTAATGATTAAAAATAAATGATAATAAATTAAAGAAATGTTCTATGTATAAGGGAACACATCAATATATACTAGTTCACTTTTGATATTTTCCGCAGCCTTTAAGATTTTTTTTGGATTTAGTTATTATAATTATTCAAAATACAAATCAAAGAAATAAATGGAAGAGAAATAAGTTAGAAACAATAGAATGTACAAAAAATTATATTCTAGCTTCAGTGTTACTATACAATGTACAGTTAGACCCCAATATCCAAGCTTTGCATATGTACTCTAATTCTAGTGAATCTGATCTTTGTTTTTGTAGGTAATTGAAATATAAATTAATTCAAAAGTGAGTTGAGTTTCCATATAAGATTGTATAAGGGAGAAATCCAACTTTCACCTTAATCTTCTCAAACTAGAGTTTGGTTTTACCGTAGGACCTACGGTTAGGATTTTTTGCAAGTTTATTTAATGGAGTTCATTTCATGTCATTTGGATTTAACATGAATTTATTAAAAAAATTATGAAGATTGTATAATATATAAGTAAATATATACACATCTCAACTCTTTATTTTTCTAATTTTTATTTGATTTTATTTCTTGGACTTAAATATGATTTATAATATACAACTAGTTTGACACTATTTCTTGAAATGATTCCATTATTTTTTGTATTTTTTGTTTTATTACTCAAGAATTAAGGATAATCTTTTAGAGCAAAGTCGTTGAATCACACATTCATCATTGCAACTTCAAAACTGAAAAGAAGAGGGAGGAGAAGCTCATGGTGCCTTCAACTTTCAAATCACCAGACCACTCCTACAATAAGGCAAACCAAGAGTCCCTTGTTAGCGCTTCGTCTGCTAAAAAAATTTTTAGACTCTAAGCTTGCATATTTTTCATTGAACTTCATCAGGAGCTTGTTTTAAATAGCCTAGTGCTTTGCATTTTTTGGATTGCATTTCGTGTTTCATATTTTACATTATTATTGATAGATGCCTATTAAGTTTGAGTAGAATAATTGCTAATAAATTCATTTAGGCATATTTAGGTCTTATATTTTCCTTGTGAGTATGTATGTAGTATACTTACACATCACAAAAAGTATTTCAAAATATCTTCTGATTCTCTTTAATTAAATAAATATTTAAATTGACCAAATATTTTCTACTAGATATCTACCAGGTTAGTTTTCAAAAATAAAATTTTATATTGTTCAACGATTATATATCGTTCATCATAATTTTGATTTTAAATAATATTTTTTACTGTTTTTTAAAAATAAGGATCCCAAAATTTGAAAAACAAGCTTACAAATACACTTGAAGTCACATATTTAGTACAAAGTCCAACATAATTATGTGTTTCAGATGTTATTATGCTTTAAGATTTTTATCGGTTGTGCCTCTCTGTGATATTGCAATATCAATTATGCTCCTTCCTTTTTTAGAATATCAATTGTGACCCTATCTTCTTGCAAAATTTACAAGCCTACCCTTTTGTAACCTTTTATTAACATAAAGTAAGGGCATAAATGATATTACAAAAGATAGAACTGTTAATTTTACAAGAAGATAGGGACACAAGTGATATTCTAAAAAAAGAAGAGACATAATTGATATTATAATATCTCAGAAGGGCACAATTGATAAAAATCCTATAGCTTATCACATATATATAAATCACAAAAAATATAAATGCACCTTAAAGTTCCGAAATATTAAAAAACTCTAATTTTTTAGTAAAATATCTGAACTTATAAAAGATATAATAAAGGAAAATATTTGTAGATATTACAACAAATAATATAAAAATAAAAATCAAAATAGAAATACAAAAAAATACTTTTAAAAAAAGCATGAGATACCATAAGGAACACACACACGTAGTTTTATATCACCTCACCTATATTTTACTCACATAAATATACCACCTACAAGTTTAAATAAAAATTAAAATAAAAGGATTTTTATCAGTTGTGTCCCTCTGAGATATTGCAATATCAGTTATGCCCCTCCCTTTTTTGAAATATCAGTTGTGACCTTATCTTCTTATAAAATTCACAATTCTGCCCTTTTATAATATCTGTTATGCCCCTACTTTACCTTAACAGAAGGATAGAACTGTGAATTTTACAAGGTAGGGGCACAACTGATATTACAAAAAAAGAAAGAGCATAACTGATATTGTAATATCTTAGAGGGGCACAATTGATAAAAACTCAAAATAAAAATAATTTGACCAGTCTGTTTTCAGATACACTAACTACAATAAACCTTTAAACCATTAGTGAAAAATCACGCATCATTAGGGTGGTAGTGCTATGAAAGAAGACAAGAGGAATGCACTATCTTCATAGCCCTAGTCACATTATAAATGCACATGCCAGAAAAAACATAATATATCCTTTATTTACATACATTTACCGGCACACAATGATATGTTGAACTGAACAAGACGGTTGTTGGAGAGTTTATAGGATAATTTATTTTCCCAGTCCAATTATTTTAGCTTCTATGCCAGTGTTTTTGAAACCGGACCGGACCGGCCGGTTCGACCGGTCCGACCGGTGAACCGGGCTTGGACCGGTGAAGTTAGCCGGTTATGCCGGTTCGGTTTAATTGTTCAAATTTTAATTAACCCGCCCGGTTCAACCTATTTTTTTTGACCCGGTTTAACCAGGTTCAACCGAAGTTGAACCGCATTTAATTTTTAAATTATTTAAAAATATTGTTGATAGTGGGAGATGAACCCATGACCTTTGGTTACCTTTTTCACACTTCCAACCAACTATACTAGCACAACTTTTTGCATGTGTTGGGTTTTAAAATAATTAAACTGTTATCATGTTATAGAGCATCTAGTCCAAATAATATATATATGATATGTATGATATTTGTTGGTGTATAAGAAAAATACTTTATGTATACTGTGAAATATATACATTATCTATGTATTTTATATATATCTCAAGTATATTAAGTATATTATATATATATATATATTATTTCATTTCGGTTTGATTAGCCGGTTCAACCACTTTTTTTTCACCGGTCTGGTTTAATCCGGTTTTAAATAATGATGACGTCATCATCCGGTTGAACCGGTTTGATTACATGGTTCGACCCGATTCGACCATTTCAACAAGGTTTCCGGTTCGATGTCCGGTTCGGTTTCAAAAACCTTGTTCTATGCACGTTGCCCACATGAAGACTCGAAAATATTTCTTTTTTTTTGAAATATACATTGTACTACACTGTATGTGCATGCACGACGAGGCCATTTGGATGGGGACATGTATCCCCGTGCAGTGAACTTGTTGATTTATTGGTCCACAACCATTATCATTCACAATTTCAATATGGATTGAAAATACCATGATCAGCTATTAGAAATGCAAACGGACGAATTACAGATATAGATATATGTGCTATTGTATCTTTGTCTTTTTTAAATTCTAAAAACATGCCTATATGAGAACAGATATCTTGCGGTTACTGACAATCGCGGGCCATATTCTTAAATATGGATGTGGATTTGAAACGGGTTACAGATTTCTACAAATGGATACGGATCAGGGTTAAATGAGTACGCTCTCTAGAATCATATAAGAGTATGCCCAGACATTTTTCCCACATTTTTTTTGTTTTTTTGAAATGGAACCAGAGGGGGTTTAATTAGAACAATAAGTGGAATATGTGTTTCAAATTTTGTGTAAATAGAAGTTCCTGACACTTCCATCTAGAGGGGGTCGGTTTTAACAATTATGAAACTGTTAAAATTTGACAGTCTTGATGGAGGGAATATAAGTCTCGAAATAAGTTGATTTTTGATTGACACCATAATAATATATTGTGATCAAAATTCTACCAAGTTTCATTTCAGAAAAATAAAAAAAGGGAAAAAATGGTGGAAACGTATAAATTACATGCTTCGATGGAGCATACTCCCTTTTCCCTACGGATTATCCAATGGATAATAAAATTTTCCTAAGATTTAAATTCAGTGTCAAATTTACACAAAATACAAATACAACAAAACAAAAAAATAAAGTAATATATAAATTTACTCAAATAATTAGACACCATAAGATATATACTCATGTAAATTACCAAGAAAATGAGCCCCAACGATGCATCATAAGCCTCATTTTTAAAATAATATAAAGAGGGTACTAAAATTTGAACTTTATGGCATAACATCGGCATTGTTGAAGTTCATGGAAGCATGTATTTAATACAAAAATTTTCGATTGAATCCCTTATTGTTATGTTTCCAAAATAAGACTCAAATTGAGAATCGAGGTATTGGCGAGCCTTTTTTGTAATCACTTTATTTATTTTTCTTTCTAAAATTGAAATGACTCTCTAAAATACATTATATTACATGTAATTCTATAATATATTTAGATATTTGTTTATACAAATGTTGATAAATATGTTTATGATATCTACACATAGATTTTTAGTAATATGGATATTTGTGTTTGTACACGTCAGAAAAAGTTGTAATCATATTCATATCCATATCCTTAAAAAATTGGACATGATATTCATATCTATATCCGTAAAAAATAAAAACTTGTCTCCATATACATAACCATATATACCAATATCAAAAATACATATGAATAACTCTTGAAAACGGATATGATGACGATCAATTACAAATATATCCGTATCCGATTACATCCTTGTCAATCATACGTGTATCTTTTGTATATAGACACAAGATTTTTCCTTCTCTTCGTCCTCTTTTGTTATTGTTTTTCATGTGGATATCCTTTCATTAGTTAAAAGCATCTAGACCCAAAAGGTCAATAGTCAATACACAGAAAAGCCCATCATTGTTATCGGTTCGAATTTGCAGTTCAATAGATGCAACAAAATCCGATGATAAATAATCAAAATAAAATAATTTATTTTCTTTTTTGGTACATTTCTTTTTGTAATCATTACATAATTAAGAGTAAACCACAAAATGGGTATCCAAATCTGAGGCTCAATATTCAGAAGCTATTAAATTATTCATCATTGTCAGTGGAAATTAATCTTAACAAATTTAAAAAGACCTATGCCCTTACCCTTTATGAACTCCTCAGAAGCATCTTATCAAAATGATATCAATGAATTAAAGTTTGTACGATGTCAACTGGGGATGCATATGAATATATTCGTATTCTTTATATTCTTTTTGTACATATTTTGATATTCGTATTTGTTTAAAAATAGATGCGGATATGGATATCACTTTAACATTCGTTAATACCGCAAATGTATTTGTGTATCTATTTTCATACATAAGTGTAGTAATATATTTATTTGTAACTTTGTGTAAAAATATTTTATGATTGCATTCACCATTGTTGATATAATTATTATGAAATAAATATATCCAGTATATCTATTTTCTGTGTAAACCATCTTAAACATGCACATTTTAATTAATCAATTAAATATTTTTGTTATTATCCATATCCGTTTCGTATTCGTCTTTAAAGGTATGGTAACACATTTTTCATATCTGTTGAGTACATCCCTCTAGTATTTTTAATTTTCCAATCGATGAAAGGGAGAAAAGTGGGGACAATGGGTCCAGAGAAGACCTCCCATGGAGCCCACCATTTCAAGGAGATGTAATCAAAGGATACATCCCCAATGTAGTCTAAGAACACATCAACCCTAAAATTATTGCCACATCATGAAGCTCTACCAGATTAATTGTAAGTTTTATCAGTGAGCTCCAACCGTCATCTCCTAAGATTCTTGCAAAGGAGGAACAATAGATTCAACTCAAAGATAAAGAAGATTCAAAAGATGAGAAATGAACAAAAACAATTTGAGAAGTTCATTTTGGAGAACTAAACAAGTGGTAGAGTACAATATCAATCAATTTAAGCATTTGACAACTAGTGACTAATGACACATTTAAAGCCAAATTCAAGTGGATCTAAGATAGGAGTGCATATCATCATCCTTGATATCAAACTTCACTTTTTCCTTCAAAATAAGTGGTCGAGAAACTAGCAATTAATCTCATAGATTTAAAAAATAAGTTGTATGACAACAACATCAATAATCTCAACTTCCCCTATCAAAATGAAAATAAGATGTTAGTCATTGCTTACTATGATTGTGATAATGTGTATTTTCTTCTTCTCATAACTATTAGGTTAGCCAATAAATTGTCTCCTTACTCCAACTTTATATAAGAGGAACTCATCTAGAATTTTGCGGAGCACTTCATGTTGGATTCCTAAATCAAACATAACCCCTAAATGGTACATATCAACTAAGGAAAGGATTAGATGTTGAGAATGTGAATCAAGCACTTTAAGGACTAATCCATTAATCGCAAAAAACCCATTGATGATTGCACTACATATGAATTGCTGAAGAGAGCTTAGTAAGGAAGATTTTGGACTCCCTTCCCATCATGAAGCTAAAGATGATAATCTATATGTGGGGATGAGCAAGTCTACCCCTTCAGAGTGAAGATGCCAAGATGGCAAAAAGAAGGAGATATGCCAACATGTTGAAAAGAAAAGGAGTACAAACAAGGTTTGGATACAATGGACAACAATACGAAGAAAATAAACCATAACCATAGAGACATAAGGACAATTGAGATCGGCATTATCATGGGTGGAACATTAATTAATTTAAATAATCACCTTAATTGATACAATATGGGTAAAGGTCCAGGAGATAGGTATCCTCCAGCTCAAATGCCCTCCACTGATAAAATAATCCTGCAAAAGCTAGTATTGGAGTTTCCATCAAGGCTGATGGCATGAAACTACGAATTACAAAAATGTTTAGAATGAGTTCAAATGTTATATCCAACATGAAAATTTTATATAAAATGTTCAATAATAAAGCAACTAGATGGAAGAAGTCGGTGATGAACAAGTTTTCAATGAAGTACATGCTTAGAAGCTCGAAAAAGACATGAGGATTTCAGCACTAAAAGATTGCACTACTCCTCTTGAGTAGCTACTTTTCCTCGAGGGTAGGAAAACATACATGAATAGTATAATGTTCTAGGCCAAGACTTGATCCTTTATCGAGTATAGCTAGCTCCCACAACTTGACCCATAGACAACTGCACAAAGTGCTAAAGCTTGAGTTATGAAGTGGTAATCCACTCTCTTATAAATCAATCTTATACTTTGTGAGCATTAGGTGTGGGACTATTTATGGGGTGCTACAATCTCCCCCACTTATATTCTCAACATCCTCCTTGCGATATGGTCAACCATATATTTCTAGTACTAGTTGTGGTTGCACTTTTTGGATAATTCTTCATATCTCTTTCGTAGGGATGGCTCTGCCTCTTGGGTAGAAATTTCCAATATTAGGACCTTGATTTCTTACCATTTGTAATGTCTTAAACATAGTTATAAGCCATTATAGAGGATAATGTTGGACATGTGAGCCCACAGTGAGCCATTATGTAATAAAAATTATTGCAGATCATTCCATAATCTGAAATGAAGAATATCATATTTGCATAATAGGTTCCTTAGTACAATTAATGTTATGTACCATGACCATCTTAATATCATATTGTTGTTGATCCGAAGGTTGGATCATAGAGGCTAGTGTATGGTTAAATTAAGGACTCAACCACATTATCAAGTATTTATTAAGAAGGGATCTCCAGACTTAGAAGGAGATGAAAATCCTTACCCAAGAATTGACATCTCACAGACCTCTTGATGCAGATCCTCTACATAAGAATAGAGATTCAGAAGTGTTGGATGAGATGAATCAAAGAGTTGACTTAACGAGATCAAGATAACTAAGACTTATGTCGTATGTTGTCGTGTATAGGCATGCATCCTATAATAAGAGACAGATGTATTATTATATATATCTAAATGTGTACATTAGGCAGACTATTAGGTTGATGTCCTAATTAAGGTCTATACACCGACGAGCTAGTGTGCATATGAGGGTATATAAGTAATATAATCTCTCAAAGGGATCATACTGGTTCACTATTAAACTGGAAGACATGAGCTCACTCATAAGATATTGAGATAAATCAAATTCTAACGTCGATCACCTTATTTCGGAAACAATACATGATTTGAAGGTATGATATATGATCTTGGAAATCATATGATCAATACCAACTACCAATGATCGAATGAGAAACTCAATGATAAAACCCTAAAAGAGACAATTCAAATAAGATCACAACTTCGGGTTTGTTCTAGGTCTTTCAAGATGCAGGATGTACGGGTATTAGGAATACTCAAAGGTGATGTGATCTTAATCGATTGTGTAACCATGACACTTCCATTCTGAGGGGGTGATGAAATAGGTCTGGATTTAGTGACTCCGCTCGGTACACTAGTTATCCAATCCTAGTCTGAGTGTTGGACATTGGTATGAATATGATTCAGATGTGATAGGAAGATTGGATATTATATCTGACTTGATCAGACATCTCTGAGAGGTCTCTTATATCTGGATATGATATTAAATCTCGCTATCTAAGTCACTATAAATGGAATATACAGTCTCACTATCCTTATCTCCAAGTATCTAGGGAGAAGACACATTATCATTGAAAGAGTTCAAGAATAGTTTCATTAGATGATTATTGAGCATTGAGAAATAAAGAGAAATATTTGATGATCAAAATGTATTTAATTATCATTAATAATGTGGATATGATTCGCATTATTTAGACATGTTTAGAGAGTCATATTGAATAATTAAATTGGATTTAATTATCATGTAGATAGCACTATCCACAATATAATGAATAATGTGAATGTGGTCTACAACATCATAGAGAGAGTTAATTGTGAGTAAAATTCAAATTTTAAATATTAATATGAATTTGATTCACATTACGTAATTAAATATAAATCTGATTTTCATTTAATTTTGGATAGGTGAATATGATTTATAGATATCATAATTTTCAAATTATTTGATGACTACTTGTTGACAAATAAGTCCATGAATAATGACTTAATGTAATAATATTACATTAAAGAGGTTGAAGAGAGAAAATCTCTCTCCATATCTCAAGGCGGATTTCCACCCTCCTAACGAGGAAGGAGGATATCTCCTTTCCTCGTTTTTGGAAGGTGTCTCTCTTCTTTTTCTTTATTCATGAAAATGGCATTGATTTTAATTGAATTATATATGTTGAAGAATGTATTCAACTTATTTTTTTAAAAAAATAACTATAATGTTGAAAATTGCTGCAACAAAATCTTGATCATTGATTCAATTAGGATTGCATTAAGAGTTGATCCTAGCCACCCAATTTTGTATAAAAAAGGCTAACCCTAGCCCTTTCTACAACAATTAAGTTTAAGCAAAAGTTGCAACAACTCTATATATCTCTCTACATGTGCATCATCTCTCTCAACTCTTGGTGGTCATCTTCCTAGGATTTTGTTGAGAGCTTCATCATCATTGAATTGTCTCGTGTTGTTGGACCGACTGCTCGTGAAACTCTGCCTTCATTGACGCCTCATGCTCTTGAAGAAGATGGTAGATTTTCTACGATGAAATCAGGAGATTCTCTGCTCGGATCATCGTCTTGGATTGTGGGAAGCGCATATTTCATCTACGTGCCCACAAGTACTCTCTCGTTGGATCGGACTTGAGATAGGATGCCTCTTCCTTTAGAGGCTATGAGATAAAGGTTACGCTTCAAGAGGTAATCCTTATACTTGTATCAAAATAATGAATTGATATGGGAATTATTCCCATATCATGTGGTTTCATCAAAAAATTCAATTTTCACTGCCCCATCGACTAGTATGACTAGTCGATCTGGATCGTATGCGATACAATCTCCATGCTTTTGTGATGCGTGAGTCTTCATTGGCTGCCTTCAGATAGTTGTACCTTACATTTAGACATAGACCTGAGCTATTATCGAGGATAATTAGCCTTCGTAACTTTTTTGGTTGATGCCCAACTAGGTCACTAGACCACTACCCAAAATATTTAAGTTGAAGTTGTGCATTAGTAATCCATGCTGCTTATAACCAGTACTTAACTATGACTAGACATGGGACTATATTTGAGGTATTTCAATTTGTAACCTCTTGAGTGGGTATGGAGGATAACTAGCCCTCACCAACTTGTTAAGCACAGTCTTGATTGGACCCACCTTGTCTAAAATGCATAAGCCCAAGTTGTAAAGATGTAATCCCACTACTTATTATACGCTCTTATAATTCGTGATTACTATATATAAGACTATGTATGATGTGCTTTAGTATCCACTACCTTATATTTTTGTGATGTCATTATTGTAATGGTCCATTACTTATTCCAATATTAATGGTGGTAGCAGCTCCCAGCTAGGGCTTTTCCTCCTATCTCTTTGTTAAGGGGTTTATCCACCACCTAGGATGCCCTTTGTAATAGTAGAGGGAATTTTCTCTGATACCAATTTTGACGTCTTAAGCGCATATACTTGAGTTGTTATGGAGGAATATTGGCCCTTGCAACTTGTTCTTGGGTTCAATTCAACCTACTGACCACAACCCAAATAGCCTAACAACTTAGGCATTTGGGTTGTGGTCAATGGGTTGAATTGGACCCAAGAACAAGTTACAAGAGCCAATGTTCCTCCATAACAACTCAAGTTATGCACTTAGACATTAAGCCAAAGTAATGCAGTAGTTAGTAATCCCCATCTTTTATAATCCACTCTTACACTCTATGAATAACAGATGTGTAACTATATTTAAGGTGTTTCAATCTCCATCATTTGTATTTTCAATGTGCTCATTGCAATTTGGTCCATTTCTTATTCCAATAATGGTAGATGACCTTCCAGGTAGCCTTTTCCTCTTTCTTTAGTTGGGAGGTAGCTTTACATGTTGAGTAGTTGAAAAACACCTTTCTATCTAGGTTAATTAACAATCAATATCGCAGTTTATACGAGGTTTTTTATTAAACTTGGGAAGCCCCATGGCCAGTCACAAGGAGGCCAAAGTATTTTAGTCACACAACAAGACAAACATGCACCATGTTCTCAACAATGTATTTTTTTAGTGCCTTTAGTTTTACATGAAATGTAGAAATCGAATAGGATTCAAGTGAATGTACCTCAATTAAAATCTTAGAATATAATACACATACGGATACATAAAAATCAATTCCAAAGCTTAGATTAAGGTTAAAAAAAATGGGGAAAACATAAATTTGTTGAGTATTTTTAAAAATTAGGTTAAACAATGATTAAGATTATTTGTAGTAAATTAAGAAAAATCAGAAAATAAAGAATGAGATAATTTTGTTTTTGTAGGTATGAAATTTTAAATATAGGAATTCATTAGAGCGAGAGGAATTATATGTAGCTAATAAAAAGTGGGGAAGTTTGTGGATTTTTATATAATTTTTCAAGCTACAACTATGAAAATGAAATATATTTGGCAAATAAATATATCTATACAAGATATGCATATTGTATTTTTTGAATTTCTTTTTGATAAATTATATTTTTTATGGCTTTTAGTGATCGAGATGATATAGTGTATCTAACTCATAAATTAGCAAACATTTTTGCAAACTAAAATTCTCACATGTTTAGAATGCAATGACAAACACAACATAATTTTTGAATTTAATAAGATTTAAACTAAGTATACACAATGCACAAAACACTCAAAAATCTATTCTAAGCATAGGAAACAATGTTTTTCAAATATTTTTCTCATATGTTGTAACGTGATCAACGGCACATATGATGATTCTTTGAGATGTTTTAGATAAATACCCTATTTTATTATGAATTAAATAAAGAAATTTGGAAATAATAAAAAATATGGGCAACAACATGCAATTTTTAAAATTGAAAAATGATCATAGTAAAGGTCCAAATTGCATGTCAAAGTCAGGGGTTTGAATGCAAAAAATAGCTAAACTAAAATGTATTAAATTTGTAAAAAATTAATTTAATTCTTACAATATGGCATATAGCATGCCTATAAATTTTCATGGTCCACATTAGTGTCAGCATATGCTTCGACAAGTAGGGGCTAAAGTACGTAATGGAGAAGTGACAAGGGCCTCGGTGCAAATGTACCCCTCACGTGCCTAACAGTCAACTATTGCGGTAGATCAATGGTTGAAATAGTGGGCACATGGGCTGATTTACTGGTCACGGATCGTCTTCTCCGGTGGGTGCAACCATATGTGTAGGCAATGGATGGATTTAAAGAAAGATTCCTCCTTCTCCATCAAGGTGTTATTTCAATGTTTCTAGTAGAATGTGATTAGAGAAGATCCTGAGAGATTCATATTGGTCTCAACTCCGTCGAAGGAGGTCAAGAGACGGGTGCATGCCCTTTGAGTTGTAAAGGAGCTCTGCTCGATCGATCCTGAGAGTCTAAACATGATGCTTTTCTTCTCTAATGAGTTACAGTTTTTCTGATCTATTTTACCTTGGTATGCTATGTTGTTAAAACACATACAAATGATAGTACAACTTTCTAGTGCCAATAGATAGGGTTAAGGGATGTAAGGCATCTATAATTGAATCTCATCGAAGAGAGGTGTTTCTTCTTCCATGCTCTATATTGAGTGGGGTTTTCAATGATGGGAGGCCCCCTAAAATGGTATAAAACAACAAAAAGGAAGCTCCTTAACCTGAAATGAACGTATACTATGACCAAATGTGAGCAAATAGGGAGAATCCGTCAAAGAAGATGATATGCAAAACATGAGTTTTTTTCCCATGGGAGAGGCCTAAAATTGGGAAATTTGATCAAAGGAATGGATAAATCGAAGCTAAAATTGAAAATAAGTGAAAATAAGTTACCTTATTGTTGAAGGAATTGATATGAATGGGTGAGCAAAAATAAGTTGTCTTCAAACAAATGAGTAGCTTTCTTTTGTCTTTCATTCTTAACAATCTACTATTTTATGATTCATGCTTAGAGAGAAATTATCATGACTCCTACAATAGTAGTTGTACTAAAATATTGTTATCATAAAAACAAGAACATAATTACCAAGCACAAATTTTCTTGTAATTTTAATATGGTAATATCGCTGATTTATGATGATCTCCAAGCAATTTAGGGTTAGAATCTTTGGTGTTATGTTAAGGTAAGAATAAGAGTGCCAGTTTGGAGGTATTTAGGAGGCAAAAAATAATGGTTTAGTGTATAAATTAGGTACTTTCAAGAGAAAAAAAGGTGTTACGGGTTGCTTCGGGTTGTGGGATAGGATAAATATAGGATTAGGTTAGGTTTACGTAAAATTTCTTAAAAGAATAATAGGCCAAAGAAGGAAGTGGAATCGGAAGAGGTTGGTGTTATGGGATTTTGGCCCGGTTTGAAGGCATGGATAGTTGTGAGTTAGGGTTTACGTTGTGAATCGGTAAAAAGGAAATTGAGATGAGATCAGGGATAAGGGTATAGAGGTAAGGAGAGGGTTTCGATTTGGAAAAAAGTGCGTGGATTGGGGATTTAAGGAAGAAAAGAATCTGAGAAAATCTAACATATGACCTGAAGCTTAGAAAGATGATAAAATATAAAATGAGGCCTAAAGGTTGTTAATTGTGCATGAATATAGATTTATGGCTTGTAACAAATCAACATAGAGATGGCATGCTCTACACTTAAGTTCAATCATCTTATGCTTGAAAATATTAGTATTTGAGCACATCGATGCGATGAATTATATAACCAATAGTACGATCAAAGAGCTTTCTATCTCCATATTCACATTAGATAAGTCATGATCTAAAATAAATTTGATCACTGCTCATAGTTAAGGTTGATTAAATTTCAAGTGATTTATGAAAGGAAAGTGGAGTTGTGGTGACCTGAGCTACATTATGTTCATGTCAACTAATAATTTGAGAAACCACAGGAGTTTGAGAACTAAAGAGAGTCTAGAGACCTCCTACGTCGAAGGACATTGATAAATATCAGTATATCATATGAGAAGAGTTTCAGGTGTTTTTTTACTATTAATTGTGATATGAAGTACAAGGCTCATGCATCAGATCTTATTGGTTCAGCATCATGTTTACTTTGATAGGCCAACTTTTTATATTAGGTTTTATTGAGGGAGGCAACTAGTTATTTGACTTCCACATACCTACAAAGGGGATCGAAGAACAAATCCAACCCTTAGATTGAGATGCTAAAGGGCCCCAATTAGTTCTTTGTCGATGACCATATGCCATATTGAAGAGCAACTCATTTGGGTAATGCATATAAGAAATTTGCACTTAGATAGAGAAAACCATTTATGCCATATTGAATGTGGAATCGCCCTTAAGCATAAATAAGTTTACAAGAAGAGAAGAAACGAGACTTCCCTTGCTTGACTCTCCCCAACTAGAGAGGTGAAACGTATGCGGTAGGTACTAAGTAGTTGGGCCAATAGTGGGATAAGAAATACTAAAGGGTGATGTTGATAGGGGTTTCGGAGGAATACAAATAACCTTTGCATTTTTTATGGTTTGGCGAGCATCCGGCATAACCAGTGAATTAAAACATGATTATACCTCAATCAATGCATTTTTCTACAACATTTGCTTTGTTGGTTGGTTCATTGTTACAAGTTAAAAATTAGCTTGGATGTATATATATTCTAAAAAGTAGAATCCTTGTTTAATTACCATAATCAACTCCATATATATATATATATATATATATATATATATATATATGGGTAAAATGGGGCTGCCCCCAGGGAGTAGCCAACTTGGCTACTCCCACCCCTATTTTCCCCTCATTTTTTTTATTTTTTTGAAAAATAAAAATTTGTATGTTCATCATTATATCCCTCTCACATTCTATTAAAATTTCATCAGAAACAGAGACTCCTAAGCCCTCCATCCAGACGTCATTTTTTTAACGGTCGCAGGATTTTTTAAATCGACCATGTTTGGATGGAGGTCGTAGAAGTCTCTGTTTCTGACGAAATTTTAATAGAATGTGAGAGGGATATAATGATGAATATACAAATTTTTATTTTCCAAAAAAATAAAAAAATGAGGGAAAAATAGGGGTGGGAGTAGCCAAGTTGGCTACTCCCTGGGGGCAGCCCCATTTACCTCTCTCTCTCTCTCTCTCTCTCTCTATATATATATATATATATATATATCTTACTGAGACTTTATGAAATCTTGTATTTTCAACCTATCTTATGGATTTTTTTTGACATCAAAAAAATTAAATGATTAAATTTTTCGTAGAGCTCATCGAGACCTTTCTAATAAACCCAAGAACATCAAATTATGAGCTTCCTATCTCAATATATTGATGTTTTAAGTTGAATGATCGAGACCCATATATGGGAATCAGATCTGAACTGGATCCGAATTTGGATCTGAATTTTACCTCTTCTTATATAAATAGTAGACTTCCCTCTCAAAAACCTAGCCACCAACAATTTTTTCTACATTGGAGCACCACCATTTTGGTTGGATTAGTCGTTGGAGGGACGACATCGTTGGAGAAAGAGCTCCAATCGAAGATATGTGACCACCATCGTATAGAGGAGCTCGAGGTCACCATTGTGTGTATGTTTATGATGCGATCGAGTGATGGAAAGATTGTTTCCGCGTGAGAGGAGATCCCGATGGAACATCCTCAGAGGTAATGATGTCCATATCCTCCTTGTTGTTGGTTTCATGTGGTTCTACTCTATCTACGTTCTTGATCAAACATAGAGCCGATGACACGCCCAAGCGACCAAGGTAAAGAGGTATCTCACTGGTCGTTGCGACCTCAACCACTCAGGCGAACTATGTCAATCAAGAAATAAGGAAGACCACCAATATCAACATCAAACAATCAAGAAACACGAAATAGCGGTCTAGCTATTTATTTTACCTGGTATAGCTACCAGGGTCGAACTCAAGGGGCATGTTTTGGAAAAACCTACGAAGTAGTCCGAAATAAACAAACAAGTATTTTTGGTGGACTTTTAGGTTTTAATTTTTTTTGTATTTTTCAATATTAGTAAGAAGGCTAAAAACAATAATAAAACCTCAATCAAACAAATATTAAATACCTCAAAATTACTCAGAAAATTCAAATAAAAATATTTTTGGATTTTAGAAATATTTAGATGTTTTTTTGGTATTTTTCTTGGATTTTTCTGATTTTTAGTTGATTTTATAAAAATAAAACAAGGACAAAAATGCAAGCTACTGTGCAGCCAGAATCTAAAGGCTATTTAAAAATATCTAAATAGATATAAAATTTCCACAACAAGTTTGTTGCAAACTAAAGATAAAACACTAACTACAGAAATTGGAAATGCATTTTTTTGAATTTTTGTGAGTTTTTAATGATTTTTCTAAGTATTTTAGTGTTTTTCAATTTTTAGGGTTTTTATAAATCATAATATGCAAAAAATTGGATTGAATAAAAAATACAACAAAACAAACAGACAATATTTTTTTGGATTTTTTAAAGGGTTTTTAATATTTTTAGTTGATTTTTGAAACTGGACAGAAGCAAATTTTTAGGTTTTTGATTTTTTTAAAAAATAGGAAATGAAAACAAAACGAGTCCAAAAATTCATATAAATTTTTACATCATGGCAGGAGCCATGTGTCCAAATTTCATGAAGTTTGGATAATGTTTGATATTTATTTCAACCAATCAAAACCATACAACACACAAGGACCTATATGTGAGAAAAATAAGTTCTAGGGGTTAAATAAGAACACGCGTTAAAAATCCCAGGGGCCTACTGCAATTTCTCCATTAATTCAAGCACATGTCCGAAACATCACGCACATGGGTATGGATGTAAATAGCAAAATTAATCATTCAAAACATAACGTCCCCTAAACTCAGGATAATATATGCAAATGTTCCAGCAAGACACGTGACGATGCACATGCAACCATACAAGAAGGACTGAAACGTAAATAATAAAAACTGTGGGGCTAACAGTGCAAAATGGTCCACAGAGTACTTTTTATTTTACAGACTGAATCGACAAATAAAATAAAGGCAGGGTAAAGGGAGCAAATTACTAAGGCAAGTGCGTGCGAGGTCATGTGGGTGACAAGTGGCAGGCGCTGAGTGGCTGGTGACGTGCAGTGATGATGCTGACACCTGGCGAATCCAACGGTCCTGACAAAGGGGCGAATGTGGGGCGTACGGGGCCGTTAGACGTCAGATCTAACGACCTATCAGGCTCGGGTGATGGACGGTTCAGATGCAAACTGGTGGTTGGTGATGATACGACGATGGAGAAGGGTCCTGGATGAACTCCTCCCTGGCAAAGTTTGCCGAAGAACTGGTGGCACTCCGGGCGTCTGATGATCGATCAGGGAGAGGGGCTCGACTCGTGACGCTCCTCCGCGTCGGGTGGTGGTGGCGGATGGAGCATCCACCGGTCAGATCTCTGGGAAGGTGGTGGTGACCTGGGATGGCTCCGACGAGGCTGGATGATGTACTCTGGGTGGTCTCCACGCGCAACGCGACCTGCGGGGTGACAGCTCCTTCCTAGAGGTTGGCTCCGGCCAAAGTTATTTGATTAAAAACTAAGGAAAATGATGGGGAATGGCGAGGGGAGGTTTTGGCGATGTGTGGGATGGAACCTAGCCTAATCTTGGCTCGGATAGCCAAGATCGGGACGATCACGATGCGGGGGAAGGATGATGGTGGACCAGGGAGTCTATCGGAGCAGGTATCGATGGCTGATGGGGCTCCGACCGTCGGGTCGGAACCGACGGAGGGCAGATGAAAGATCGGAGATAAATGGAACTAGGGAAGAAATGACGATTACCTGGTGGTCCTAGAATGATCCTTAGCTCCAGGGGGTGGCGTCGATGGCGGTCTTTGCCTCGACCATGCTGCGGAAGGAGGGGAGGCTTGAACGCGGCGGAGGTCCGGCAACGTACGTCGAGCGTCGGCTGCAGCCACCTATTCTGATCGCCAAAGGTTGCTTCCGAAAGTTGTCACCAATGGGAAGCTCTCTATGGCAAAAGGAGGCTATGCGGAGCGAGCTGCTGAGCTGGGGATTGAAATGAAGCATTTATAGCTAGTCACAGGTGATGAGGAAGAACGGGCACGGGCACACAAACCGAGGTAGATCCGACCTTCCCTAGGGATCTGTGAAGGTCATGGATCCAAGGGGAAGGATCGGACGAAAGAATCGGAGCAAGAGAAGCCAAGACCCGATCGAGAAAAATACGAGAAATGGGGCGCAAAATCGGACTCGGGTGAAAGTGGTCCTGGGGGGGGGGAGTTGACCGAGGTCAACAATCCCCCATGGACCAATCAGAAAAATCCGAGGTCAAACTTATTTGTAAAATAATTTAAAAATCGAAAATGATTTTATTTAAAAATATGTTCAACGTGAAAAATGTTCCTTATTTTCCAAACTATTTTTTGTGATTTTTATTTATTTTTTTGAAAAATAAATTAAGGTTATATAATATATTTATTTATTTTTATTTTTATTTTTATTTTGTTTATTTTTGTATAAATACCCAAATTTTATATTTTATTTATTTACAACATAAAATTTGGAGTATAAAATAATTTTTATTTTATTTTTATGAGTTATTTACAAATATTAAATAAATAGGTATATGTTACATATATACATGTAGTTTATACAAGGTGAGAGAGGAATTATTTCCTTTTTATTTTCTACTTTTTATTTTATTTTTAGGAATATATACAAGGTGGTATAAACATATTTTTATTTTAAGTTTTTGTGAAGATAAAATATATATATATATACATATAAGGGATATGTACAAGGATGAGTGGCCCTATCTCTCTCTACTTATTTTATTTGGCGATCAGGCCCATGTTGGACCCTCTCTTGGGTTCAAGTCACTCAATATTTATTCTAAATATTTCTAATTTTTATTTTATTCTTTATTCTTTTATTTTTGCACAAATACATGTTAACTATTGCTATTTAACAAATGCATGCATATTGATAACTTATTGTATTTACAGATATATACATTGTGTTTTGGCAAAATATCTAGCTAAAATAAAAGAATAAAGAGTGATGAATGGGGATTCATCAAGAGCCTAAGGTCTTTCATTTTCCTGAGTTGATTTCTCCCCTCTTCAAAATGTGGTGAATGTTCATATCTATATTGTTCTATCTCGTTTTTATTATATTCATTTGGTGGGGATTATCTTGAAGTTTTCTAATAAACAATTTCTATAATATGTGCATATGTCACTAGATAGAGTTGAGTAAGCATGTCTTGCGTACCCTTACATTAGTTATTATAGTGTTTGTCTCATTACCGGAAAATTTCTAATAGTATTACCCTCATGTGAACTCAATAAGTGTAGCTGAGCAGCAGCCGCAACAGTAGCATATTTTGAAGAGATCGGGCTATCTACATCATACTTGCACCAGTGATGGTGTGTTTTACTTAGAGTAATTTATTGCTTCTATATTATTTTCTGTTCTATTTGAGAGACAATGTAATGAGATATTTGAAGAGCTTCTTCTACACATTTTATACTTATATGGTGTATCTCAATTTGTGGATATGGACTTGCTAGATATTATTAATGAGAATGAATGGATGTTGCAGTTGCATTCCATTTAATATTATTTTCATGTCATTATATATAATTTCAAATGTTAATATAATGTGCATTACTCGATTTGCTGAGTATCAGAGATCATGGGTGTATGTGGATAGTGGTCTGACGCTCCTGGCCTAGCGGTTTCGATATCTGAAAGAGGCAGGGCATCACAAACTTGGATCTAGGACTGCTAACTTAACTGAACATGTTTGTATTTGATTAATGCTTGTTGAATAATAGTTCAAACTATATTCACTTGTTTCTAAACGAACTAAACATGAACTTCAAATTTTAGTTGGATATATTAATGAACCGAGCATAAATATAACATATATTCATTCGGAAAAAGCATATGTTCAATATGTGGTACTATTAGGTGAGATTTGTATCACTTCAACATGAATAATTTCTTATTTTTACAACTTATCTAACCTTGTTATCAAACTTCATTTTCCAACTTGGATATCTAAACATGTTTTAGGTAATTAAAATCATTAATGAACTACTACGAACCGAACTTGTATATTTATTTTCTAAATGAACTTGAAATCGAACAAATCCCTATCGAAATTTTATCAAACCAAACTCAGACTCAAATTTTCGAACTTTCTTATCAAATTGAACTCGAACATAGCTTCATTCATTACAGTTGGGTTTGATTAGTAGCCCTGCTTTTATCTCTTTCTTGTGTAGAAAATCAAAATACTCATTGTATAATTGTCCACAGGCTAACCAATTTCTCGATGTTGGAGTGGACCCTAAAGAGATACCACTTCCTCATGATTTCTCCTACATTAGTATCTTTCGGCTCCTCAAAAGGTCAATCCGACATTCGGGCTCACCCAATTTATCCAGTCTACTCTATTAGTTTACCACACAACTTAATACAGTAAAGCACACGATTCATGCATCAGGTCTTATTTATTATTAATGATTTACATGTGTGGAAAATATTGATTTTATTTCATACTTACTTAAGTTATAATACCAATATCATTTAATTATTTTTAATTTGATAGATATCTGAGCTGTGTTACACTCATTCTAATCATTTGATGGCATACAAAATCAAAGATGAATGGATCGACAATTAAGTTCTGACAAAAGTCCTTTCGATCTAGTTAGTACATAGGTACACTAATAAGAATCTTAGAGATCATTGAGATTTACTTTGGAAAGGAGTTTTACTTATAATTGTATCATCACTAGATAGTAGGTTGATCCAAATAGTACAAGATATTCATTTAACACATCAAGAACTTCAAATGTTGATATGATAAATTATACTTGCATTTTCATTCTTATATAAACAAAAATTTTAACCAACTTTTACTTGAGAGGATTGTATATTTCTAGTAGGAGGTCCAAATACTAATTTGGAGAAGAGAATCAGGACCATGATGATTGTGAGCTATAGGTAAAAGAATTCATAGAAGTCGAGTTAATGCAACAACTTTAATGGGCTTGGAAAAGGGAACATCAAGAAAATTAAGAGATTAATCCCAACTCCAACACAAGCACAACTAAAGGGACTCTCTTATAGAGCTTTAAGAAGCAAAGTTGATTTTTTGATGTTCAATACACATTGAAGTTGAAATTTGTAGTTGAAAGTTGGAGGAATCAGCATGCCAAATATGTCATGAACACTTAATATGAGAAAAAAATCAGCTTAGCTTAAAAGTTTGGGGACTAAGGTCAGACTTGACCTAATTTTATTCTACACCTATATTTCTCAAAGAATGATAGAGATTCATCATAAATCAAAGATGACTTTGTGAACCAAATCCCGGTACTTCTTTTGAGCGTGCATTTTTAATCTTTTGTATTGTGACTTCAAACTTCTTTAAGAGATGTTATCAAGTATACTAAAGTTTAGTTTCTAACATTTTTGTATCTTCTTTTTTATTTTTATTCATTCATTTAGTTTAATAAATTAATTTTATTCTTCAAGGATGCCAGAATTCATATTTAGTTGGGGACAATTCAAGCACATATGCATCAATATCCTTTACATTTCTGGTCTACAAACACACAAATATATTTTTTAAATTTAAAAAACTCTTTTATACTTATATTTTAATTCATTATCCAAAAATACCATTTCGAAGTCTAATATATACTCCGACGTATATATTTAGTATCAACAACAATAAAGCCTTTTCTCACCCTAAGTAGGGTCGATATATGGATTTGTTGCCTCCATTTGGATCTATCTTGGGTCAATATTGAGATTAGATTGAAAAAACTTGAAAAAACTAAGATCGCTTCTATAGTCTTATTTTAACACTTCTTGAGCCTTCTTAGCCCTCTCTTAGCCGGCTCAACATCCCAAAACTCACATCTCCTAACTTGTGCATCAGCCGACCTCCTTTGCAAATGGCCAAACCACCGTAAGCAGCTTTCTCACATCTTATCCTTGATCGGAATTGCACCAACTTTCCTTTTGAATCATTCCAAATCCGATCTTTACGTGTGTCGGCACATCCACCTCATTATTTTGATTTCTACTACTGTCGTTCTCTACATATAATTATGGTTCACATGCCAACAATAAAATCCATAGAGCATAGCAGGTCTTACAACTCCTTTGTAAAACTTTATTTTGATTATTAGAGGAATTTTCTTATCACAGAGAACAATGGAGGCTCCTACCACTTTAATCAACCTACATTTATTCTACTAGTAACATCTCCACCAATTTTCCCGCCATGTTTCAAAGTAGATCCCAAGTATCTAAAATAATCTCTTTTCTGAATATTATCGTCACCAATCTTCACCTTGATTCCTTCATTGTTCTTCCATCAAAAGTACACTCCATATATCCAGTCTTATCCCTACTTATATGAATCCTTTAGTTTTCAATGCATGTCTCTAGACCTCAAATTTATCATTTACTACATTTCTAGTCTCATCAATCAACACAGTATCATCAGCGAATAACATACACCAAGGTGTCTCATCCTTAATGTGACTTGTCAACTCCTCCATTATCAAAGTAAAAAGGAATATCCTCAAAGCTAAACTGTAATGCAGGACAATGTTGATGTCAAAATAATCAGTCTTCCCAGATTGGATCATTCCACGAGATGAAGCCATATCATACACATCCTTTATGTGGTTAATGTATTGGGCATATACTTATCTCTTTTCCAAAATTCTCCACAATATCTTCTATGGTACAAAATCATAAGCCTTCTCCAAATCAATAAAAGTCATATGGAGGTTCTTCCTTTCAGCTCTATAAATCTCCATTGTTCTCCTCACCAAGTGGATGGATTCAATAGTTGAGCTGCTTGGAATGAATCTGAATTGGTATTTTACTTTAGAAATATGCTCCGAAGTCTATGGTTTAGTTTTAGCGCATCATGAAAGTGTAAAGGTCGCATCAAACACGACCAGGGCAACTAGTCATACTAGTTGTAAGGGGTAGCAGGATTTTAAAAAAATAAATGATGAAACCACATGATTCGAGAACACTTCTCAAATCGTTTCATCAAGATCACATGAGATTAGGATTACCTCTTGAAGAATAATTGTAGTCCTTAGATATTCTAAAGAAATAAGCCTCCTGACTCAAGTCCGATCTGACGAGAGTGCACTTACAGGCTCGATGATGAGTCACGTGCTTCCTATAATCCCGAGCAACAATCCAAATAAGGAACCTCCTGATTTCGTCGCACGAAATCTGTTGTATTCTTCACAAGCACAATGCACTAAAGAAGACTGAGTTCCTTGAGTGATTAGTTCGACATCATAACGGCAACACAATGCCAATTGCGATCTCCTCCAAGGTTGTAGAGAGAGTGGACATGTGGAGAAATATAGAGAGAGTTTTGTTAGCGCAACCATTGCATTCAACTTCTTGTGTAAAGAGAGCTAGGGTTGACCTCTCTTTTATAGCATTTTGGATGTCCATATATCCCAATCCATATGCTCACACTAATCAATGGTTCTTTCCATGGATCACAATCTGTGTGCTCTCACTACTCAATGGTTAAGATTGATTTGTGTTTCCTTTTAGTTCACAATAAATACAAGAGACAATGTAAAGAGATAAATTTAAATAATTTCCAAATTATCTCAACTAAAATAATTAATCAATAAATGAAATATAATTAAGATAGCTCATCCATATACTAAAAATAGGGTGGATGGTAACAATCCATGGGTGTCCACTCTAAGGTGCAACAAGTCAAAAAATATTTATCAAATATATTAATTAATTAATTAATTGAATTATCACCAAATATTTCCAAATTATTTGTTATAATTGCAATTATACCATTGATCATTGAGAATTAATTTCTTCCAACGAATATCTAATATAAATCGTATTTACATTAAACTATGTAATGTGAATCCAATTCACATTGGCATATAAATTGTGAATCTCATTCATAATTAACTCTCTCTAGGATATTATGGATCATATCCATATTATCCATTATTATTGTGGATAGTGTTATCCACATTAATCCTATCCATGATAATTGAGTCTAATTTGATTATCATAGATATCATTATCCACATATTAATTATGATAATTAATCCTATGTAATCATCGAATTTCCCAATGCTTACATAATATTTCTCGTGGAACAATTCTTGAACTCTTTCAAGAATTGTGTGCCTTCCCCGCTGATACTTGGAGATTATTTCATGTATAGTGATTTGGATATTGAGATCATATCTCAAATACAGATCTTGGGAATCTCTCAAAGATGCTTGATTAAATCAAAGTCGTGAATCCAATCTTCTCGTTGCTTTTAAACCATATTCAGATCAATGTCCAACATTTGGACTATGATCGGATTACCTATCTATGAGAGGATTCACTAAAATCCAAACATGTTTCATCACTTTAGTTAGGTCATCAACCTAATGATCCACCTAATGTACACACTTAGACATATAGTGATACATATGTCTCAAGTTTGAGGATGCGCACGTATATTGTGATAGTATACAAGATAGATCTTTGGTTTTCTCAACCCCGTAAAGTCAACTCTTTGGCCTAACTTATCTGACACCTCTAAATCTTTATTCCTATGTAGAGGGCCTTCATCAAGAGGTCATACAGATGTCAGCCTTTAGAGAAGGATTGTCATCTTCTTCTTAGGATGGAGATCCTTTCTTGACAATCATATGACGGTGCTTGATGAGTCCTCAATCTAACTCTTTAGATATCATACAAGTACCAGCCTCTATGGTTCAACCATTCAATCAACAACTGTATGATTATTAAGATGGTCATGGTACATAACCCTAATTGTACTAAGGGAACTATTATACAAATTAGTTATTCTTCATTTCAGATTAAGGAGTGAATTACAATAACTTTTATTATAGAATGGATCGTCCTGGGCTCATATGTCCAACAATCTCCCGCTAGCCCAAAGAGACGGGCTAATCCTTAAACTCACTCTCATGTGCTAATCATAGGTTATTTATAAAAATATCTTGGTAAGCTTATTAGTCACTCTGTTCCTTAGAGACTATGGCAAGTCCTTTTACAGACTTATATACCTCCAAATAACAGTGTTGGCATATAATGCGAATGTTGCATCTTATGCAACCAATACTCAATATTGTTAAAGCAATTATAGTGCCTTTAGCACTATAATTCAATAATTATCATAACCACTAAGTAATTTCTATTATCCTTATTAAAATACTCTTATGCCCGGATATCTCTATCTCCTTATAAGACATCTGTAATTAAGTCCTTTTAGATTACTATCTATAAAGTCTTAGGTTGTTGAAGATAAGGCTTTAAGATAACTATATCTAAAGTCTTGTCATCTTTGAAGATGTTGTTATTTCTATAATTAAGTGTTTTATATCCAAAGTGTTGGAAATGCGAGCCCACGGCGAGCCATTATGCAATAAATGTTATTGCAATTCACTCCTTAATCTGAAATGAAGAATACATAATTTGCATAATAGGTCCCTTAGTACAATTAGGGTTATGTACCATGGCCATCTTGATGATCATACAGCTGTTGATTCAACTATTGAATCATAGAGGCTGGTGCTTGGATGAATATCTAATGAGTTAAATTGAGGACTCATCGAGCACCGTCAAATGATCGTTAAGAGATGATCTCCAGCCTGAGTAGGAGATGGCAATCCTTATCTCTGAAGGCTGATATCTGACCGACCTCTTGATGCAGGTCCTCTGCATAGGAATAGAGATTCGGAGGTGTCAGATTAGTTAGGTCAAAGAGTTGACTTAACGAGATCGAGATAACCAAAGTCCAATATCGTATGTTGTCATGATATAGGCACGCATCCTCTGACCGGAGACAGATGTGTTGCTATATGTCTAAGTATGTTCATTTGGCAGACCAATAGGTTGATGACCTAATCAAGGTCTATACACCGATGCGCTGGTGTGCATATAAGGGCATATGAGTAATACGATCTCTCAAAGGGATCATACAGGTTCAGTTACTGAACCGGAAGACATGAGCTCACTCATGAGATATTGGGAAGAATCAAATTCCATGCGCACGGTCGTCTCACTTTGGAAGCTTGACTGAATTTGTAGGTTTGATATATACTTTTGGAAAGTATATGATCAAGACCTGGGTATGATATACGCTTTTGGAAAGTGTATGATTTATACCAACTCCCAATGATCGAATGAGAAACTTACTGATAAAACCATGAAGTAGACAGTATAAAGTTGATCCAATACTTCAGGTTTAGTCTGAGTCTTCCAGTATGCAGGATGTACAGGTATTGGGAATACCTGAGGGTGATGTGATCATAAACGATTGTATAACCATGACGCTTCCATTCCTAGGGAGTGATGAAACGGGTCTGGATTTTAGTGACTCCTCTCAGTAGAGAAGTAATCTGATCTTGGTCCAAGTGTTGGACATTGATCTGAATATGATTCAGATGCAATAAGAAGATTAGATTTACGGTCTTGATTTAATCAAGCATCTATGGGAGGCCCGCGATCTGGATTTGAGATATGATCTCAAATATCCATGTCACTATACGTGGAACAATACAATCGCCTTGTCCTTATCTCCAAGTATCTGCGGAGAAAGCGCATTATCCTTGAAGGAGTTCATGGATAATTCTATTATTGATTTATGTATCCGAGCATTGAGAAAATGGATAATTAAATGTGATTTAATTATCATGAGTAATATGAATTTGATTCATATTATAAAGAGAGTTATCTGAGATATTTAAATGTGATTTGATTATCAAAGATGTGAATAATGTGAATGTGATTCATATTATTTGAGAACAAGAGAATAAAGATCCAAGATGATTAAATGTGATTTAATTATAATGGATATGAATAATGTGGATAGCAATATCCATATTAGTCATATATATTATAAATGTGATTTATAATATATAAGAGAGAGCTATTTGTGATTTACATTTGTTAATTAAATGTTAATGTGAATTGGATTCACATTGGACATTGAATTGAAAATGTAATTTACATTTTGTTTTGGGTTGTGAATATGATTCACAAATTTCCAATGGCATGATTGCAATGTTCACAAAATAAATTGGATTTATCTTTTGTGAAATAATTTGCAACAAAAGTTGTTGCAAATATTGGAGAGAATCATGAGATAATGTAATCTCATGTAATAGGAAAAGGGGCTCCACCTTCCTTATAGGAAGAGTGGACGGCCACAATTCCCATGAGGAATTGGTGGCCGTCCACCCTCCTTATGGAAGGAGGCTTGCCTCCTTTCCTATTTCTCCAATGGAGATTGATTTGATATAAATCAAATTATATTTGATATATATTTGATTTTTATTAAATTAATTGTTGTTGTGTTTTTAGCAACAAATCATGACCATTGAAAGAAACACAAATTAATGTGGACCATTGGATTTGTGTTGACACATGGATTGAGATCCATGGATCCCAAAACCCTATAAAAGGAGAGGCGCCCCATTGATCTTCTTAATACATAAGTGAGACAACAAGTCTCTCTCTCTCTCTCTTTCTTTCTCTTTCTCTCTCTCTCATGGCCGTCCACCATGGACGCCCTAAAGAGGCTCTCCATCGCCGCGGCACCGTCGTTATGCTGCCCGATGTTTTGCTCGTGGAACTCCGTATACTTCGGCATGCCTTGCTCGTGAAGAAGACGTCGGATCTCGTGTGTCAAGATCAGGAGATCCACCGCTTGGATCATCAACATGGATTGCGAGAAGCACGCGATTCATCCCCGCGCTCGCAAGCGTCTCCTCCGACGGGTCGGACTTGAGACAGGAGGTCTCTTCGTTTAGAGACTTGGTCGCAACCACGCTTCAAGAGGTAAACCTAATACTTGGTTGTGGTTTAGACGAAATGATCCGAGAAGTGTTCTTGGATCATGTGGTTTCGTCACATAAAAATTTTTAATTTCCGCTGCATAGAACAACTAGTACGACTAGTCGTTCTTCGTCGTATTCAATACGACGATCACGCTTCCGTGATGCGCTTGAGGATCTAATCATATCCTTCAAGTGGTATCAGAGCCAGGTTGTCGGTGATTTTGGATACGATCCATAAACCGAGGACGACTTGGGTTCATTAGGGTATGCGAAAGTTTTCTTGCATTTCATTTTCGCATCTCTGTTTTGATATTATTTTCGGCACTGTTTAAATTGTTTAAACACGAAAATAATATTTGGATTTTATTCCCCATTAAATAAGGAAACCGTAGGATCTGAGTTTGCGTGATTTCGATTCCGTTTGCTCTAGATATGCTCATTTTAGTGAACATGTATCCACTGTTTCGGGGACTGCGGATCATGACGTAATTAAGATGTTAATTGCGGATTTGAAGCGCCTTGAAATGCGTGCAAATCACTTGGGTTCTGTTGTAAATCAAGTTAGCAAACTTTAGAAATTTACTTTGCTTAATTTGGATTTAAATTTATTGAGATATGATACTTTTAGTAAGTGAAGGTCACTGCTGAAAATACTTTCCTAATCAAGAACCTAGTGATTGTCATTTAATTAATTAGTGAAATTAAATTGTTTAATTTCCTGTAATAATTATGCATAAATATTTGTGAAATATTTAATGATAATTATGTCCTTAAATGACTTTTCCCTAACCAACAAATGATTAGATGTGATCTAGATTAAGATTGCTTACATGATCTACATGATCAACATTTCAACAAACATGTTGCTTGAATAGGACTTGGGATTTGTTTAGCAAATCTCATTATAATGTTAATCAAAATTGTTTTTATTATTACTATATGGTATAATTTCGGTTGAAGAACCGATAATCATCTCTAGTACAAAATGATCTATTTTGCATTATCCTTTCCCAAGGTGGATATGGTGTCTAGTCGGAGAGCATTGGGGTTGCGGGTTGCTACGTATGTAGTCCGTCCCACTCTCGTCGGTACTGGCCATGACAACGGGTAGGGTTAGTATAATGCTTAAGAAATCATGATGTATTTCTAATTATTAAAATTCAAAATAATACGTATTTGAGATAATACCATAATTCAAGTAATAATTAAAAATTGTTTGTTGGATATTAATTGGATCATTAATTTAATATGATTAGATTAATTGGAATCCAATTAAAATTAAGACACTCTATTATAAATAGATGTGTTATTTCCCTTGGAAGAATTAATCATAATGAATATGATTCATAATGATTAATTAAAATTTGAATATGATATAGAGGATCACATAAGTGACATCCATGGTCTCCCGTCAAGGCGAAGGGTTCCGTCGCCAGGGATTGTATGTAGGAGACGCATGTCCGAAGTGACAGCTCATGTATGCAAGCGCATCTGGATCGGCCTCTTTGCTTCTCGAAATAGTAAGGTCGTATACGTAGTGACCCCAATATCAGATCCTCATATTATTGGGCGATATTGGATTGCGTATAGCGAGTACTATTCCTGTTGACGGTTGGTTCAATTAACGACGGGTCAACATCGCCTTAGGGGTGGTGGGCACGGGTGTTAAAGACCGAATTGGGAAATGCAAGTTGGACTTGCAAGGCGGAATGTGTTCTCGCTTCTTTTTATCCGAGTTGTAGGTTCTCATATTATTGGGATGCAACAAAGATAAGGAAGGAGATCCCAGATCTTGCTTGAGATATAATGGTAAGTATATCTCTTACGTTGAAAGTGATTAAGGGAATGAACTTTCAATGTTGACATGGCAAGACAACTTTGATATAAAAATCCTAAATCAAAGTAAAATATATATATGCAAATTTCTTATTTCAGATAATCCTTCATTAAAACCCACTCAATGATATACTCAATAATAACCAGTAAAATATCATGGATTGGACTCATGATCCAGATATTGTACTTGCAATTGGACACATAATGTATGTGGTTGCAATATGCAAGTTTCCTCATAATATTGAGGAATGACAATTAAATAGATAATATGACTACAACCCTAGGGTTTGTATGTCTCTATAGTCTTGATCTCTCATCGGATGTACTTTGGAAGTGACATGTCGATGATGATCGCAATTGTCAAATAATCCTTATAAAATTAATGAAGATATTCTGGCATACTTATGTGCTCTTGACATTTAACATGAATGAGATGGTTCACTGCATCATGCAGAATGGTGGCTCTATAAGAGATGATGTATTCTAATTGTTTGAGTACCTACCTGAACCTATGTTTTAAGAGTTTAGATAGATGTAGATGATGAGTGTCATCATTCTACTATCTATACTCTGGTCATTCATGAAGCTTCATAATATTCATATTGTATGAATTTAATGAAGCATGTATAAATGTTGAGATGCTCTTACATAAGAGATCCTTAGTCTTAAGCAATGGTTGCTTATAGATAAAGGGAGCTCAGTGGAAGCATGGGTTGGACCCGAGTAAGAAGTATGGTCAAAGAGTTGACTATACATCTATGACTTCCATATGTCATCCGAAGAGTTGGATGAATGCCAATACTACAATAAGTTGATGTGTTGATAGTATGACTATCAAGTCTATCTAGAATCCTTAGAGAAGGACTCGGATGGAGCATCGGATTAATCTACATAAATCATTGATAAGATAAAGTCAAATAATCGTATCTCAATCTTCTAATGGCATTTGCAATAGGTTACATATGTTTTAGAAGACCAGAAAATTTGATCTTAAGGACTATAGTTATCAACATGGATATTGATGCAATTGTTGCAACAATCTCTGCTGGATTGATAGACTTGTTAATTTCAGTGGGAGAGCCCTTAGTCGTAGAGAATGTCTCTATGACCTAGATATAAGAATGCACTCATTGTTTGTTTCTAAATGTTGGAAATAAACATGAATTTTGAGATAGAACTATCATAAAGAGTTATGATGAAGATATTTCAGATAGTAATCTAAAATCTAGTGGACTCCGCAAAATTAGAAAATTAATGAATGGTTCATTAAGATTTCTAAATACTGAAATTAAACCTTAAGATCAATAGGAGGATGAAGATCATTTGACAATGATCTAGCATCAAGCCTTGAACAGTTGTCTATTGATTTGATCAATAGACTAGTAAGAGATGAAACTTTAGAATGTCTAAAATTTCAAAACTTACATACTTATGAATATTGTATTCAAAGAAAAATGTCCAATACACCCTTCTTAGAGAAAGATGTAAGATGTCAAGGTATTCAGGATCTCATACATATTGATGTATGTGGATCATCTATATCATAGTAAACATTGTGGATATGTGATATCTATTGATGATTATGTATGATATGAGATTTCTTCTCTTCACCTAAGAAACCTTTGAAATGTTCAAAGATTTCATTATTTTTTGGTTTAGAACCAAAGTTTGAAGGAAGATAAAATGAATTTGATCTAATCTAGGTAGCAAGTACCTGTTAGATAAATTCAAAGAATACCTTATAGAGATATGAATATCATTTCTATCTCGATCCTCCTAACACATCTTAACTCAATAGAGTTATAGGGAGATACAATTGGATCATGTGTGACATGATCTTATCAATGATGAATTTTAGCATAATTATCCCTTAGTTTCCAGGTATGTATGTGTAGTAGAGACTACAATGTATATCCTTAATAAGGTTCCATGTATGTTGGAATCTAGCACTTGAGAGTGCTGCTTCATTAGGAAAATAAAGGATGGTATTGGATACCTACTTTATGACCTTGAGATTCTTAAAGTATCTCATCTCTGAGAATGTGATTCTTAGAGGTTGAGACTCTTGAGAATTAAGATGAAAATGAAGTGTAGGAACTCATTTAATCTTGAGAAGATAATGAGGCTCCTGAAATTGGAAACTAAAAAGGACAATTAATGATGAAACATTAATACCTCTTCAAATGAGTTTGAGGTTGTATTCCATGTGTCAGTTAAGTCTGACAATGATCGGACTTCATGTGATGAAGATCCTAAGGATCATGACATGGAAAGATGGATTTTAGCAATAAAAGTCTAATGTAGACTTCATATGCAAGTGTTGTATATGGACCCTCGTGGATCCATCTATATGGGTAAAACCTGTAAAGGTGTAAATGGATCTTCAAGAGAAAGGGAACCTGATGAGAAGGTAGAGACCTTCAAAGCACGTTCGTAGCCATGAGCCACACACCAGAAGAGAAGATATTGCTTGCAATGAGATTTGATCTTCGGTGACCATGCTTAAAATCATCAGAATATTGCTAACCTTAGCTACACAACTTGACTATTGCATCTTCAAGATGTAAGTCAATGTTGCATTCCTCTATGAATACCTCTTTGAGGATATTCACATGAGATAACCCCAGGGCTTCATGGTTGAGGAAAGCAAGGTGTGCAAACTAAGGAATCCATCTATGGACTCAAAGAAGTTTCTTGAATTTGGATCATAAGATTTGATGAAATTATAAATGTTATGATTTCAGATAGAATCTGGATGAGCCATGTGAAGCTTAGTGGGAGTGCCTTTGTGTTCATCATGCTAAATGTAGATAATATCCTAATCATTTAGAATGATATAAGGATGATAATAAGTGTTTTATAGACTGGCTATTCCATATCTTGAAATATGATTTCAAAGATACCTCTTAGATCTTAGTTCTGAAGTTGTTCAGAAGCCAAGAGAAGAGGATAATTGGACCGTCACATTTGTAGTACACCTTGGACATATTCTATTCATAGAAATTCCAAGAAAGGCTTCTAACCCTTAAGATATGGTACTGACCTATCTTAAGGGATAGCACCTCAAAGAGTTGAGGAAGTGAATGCTAGAATTACTTGCCCTTGGGCATCAGTTCTGAGAAGCTGGGTGTGTGCTATATGTGTACAAAAGCCAGATGGCTGCCATGCAATGGGAGTAGTAAACTGTTACTAATCCTACTATGGAAATAAAACACTTGGTTGCAGTAACTGCAAAATCTTCATAGATGACAAGATTTTTGAGATAGTGATCTCGAAGTCTTATCTTCAAAAACTTAAAACTTTATAGATAGAGATCTAAAAGGTCTTAATTGTGGATACCTTAAGAGATAGTGATCTCCAGGAATAAGGGTATTCTGATAATGATTATGGAAATACTGGTTATGATAATTATTAAGTTGTAGTGTAAAAGACACTGTAACTAACTAGATTGAGTATTGGTTGCATAAGATGCAACAATCGCATAAGATGCGAGCACTGTTACTGGGGATATGTAAGAGCCGTAAAAGGACTTGGCATAGTCTCGCGGGAACATAGTGACTGATCAGCTTACCTAGCTATTTTCTAAATAGCCTATGATTGTCACATGAGTGTGGGTTTAAATGATTAGCCCATTAATGGCTCTTTGGGCTAGTGGGAGATTGTTGGAAATGCGAGCCCACGGCGAGCCGTTATGCAATAAATGTTATTGCAATTCACTCCTTAATCTGAAATGAAGAATACATAATTTGCATAATAGGTCCCTTAGTACAATTAGGGTTATGTACCATGGCCATCTTGATGATCATACAGCTGTTGATTCAACTATTGAATCATAGAGGCTGGTGCTTGGATGAATATCTAATGAGTTAGATTGAGGACTCATCGAGCACCGTCAAATGATCGTTAAGAGATGATCTCCAGCCTGAGTAGGAGATGGCAATCCTTATCTCTGAAGGCTGATATCTGACCGACCTCTTGATGCAGGTCCTCTGCATAGGAATAGAGATTCGGAGGTATCAGATTAGTTAGGTCAAAGAGTTGACTTAACGAGATCAAGATAACCAAAGTCCTATATCGTATGCTGTCATGATATAGGCACGCATCCTATGACTGGAGACAGATGTGTTGCTATATGTCTAAGTATGTACATTTGGCAGACCAATAGGTTGATGACCTAATCAAGGTCTATACACCGGCGCGCTGGTGTGCATATAAGGGCATATGAGTAATATGATCTCTCAAAGGGATCATACAGGTTCAGTTACTGAACCGGAAGACATGAGCTCACTCATGAGATATTGGGAAGAATCAAATTCCGTGCGCACGGTCGTCTCGTTTTGGAAGCTTGACTGAATTTGTAGGTTTGATATATACTTTTGGAAAGTATATGATCAAGACCTAGGTATGATATACGCTTTTGGAAAGTGTATGATTGATACCAACTCCCAATGATCGAATGAGAAACTTACTGATAAAACCATGAAGTAGACAGTATAAAGTTGATCCAATACTTCGGGTTTAGTCTGAGTCTTCCAGTATGCAGGATGTACAGGTATTGGGAATACCTGAGGGTGATGTGATCATAAACGATTGTATAACCATGACGCTTCCATTCCTAGGGAGTGATGAAACGGGTCTGGATTTTAGTGACTCCTCTCAGTAGAGAAGTAATCTGATCTTGGTCCAAGTGTTGGACATTGATCTGAATATGATTCAGATGCAATAAGAAGATTAGATTTACGGCCTTGATTTAATCAAGCATCTATGGGAGGCCCGCGATCTGGATTTGAGATATGATCTCAAATATCCATGTCACTATACGTGGAACAATACAATCGCCCTGTCCTTATCTCCAAGTATATGCGGAGAAAGCGCATTATCCTTGAAGGAGTTCATGGATAATCTATTGTTGATTTATGTATCCGAGCATTGAGAAAATGGATAATTAAATGTGATTTAATTATCATGAGTAATATGAATTTGATTCATATTATAAAGAGAGTTATCTGAGATAATTAAATGTGATTTGATTATCAAAGATGTGAATAATGTGAATATGATTTATATTATTTGAGAACAAGAGAATAAAGATCCAAGATGATTAAATGTGATTTAATTATCATGGATATGAATAATGTGGATAGCAATATCCATATTAGTCACATATATTATAAATGTGATTTATAATATATAAGAGAGAGCTATTTGTGATTTACATTTGTTAATTAAATGTTAATGTGAATTGGATTCACATTGGACATTAAATTGAAAATGTAATTTACATTTTGTTTTGGGTTGTGAATATGATTCACAAATTTCCAATGGCATGATTGCAATGTTCACAAAATAAATTGGATTTATTTTTTGTGAAATAATTTGCAACAAAAGTTGTTGCAAATATTGGAGAGAATCATGAGATAATGTAATTCATGTAATAGGAAAAGGGGCTCCACCTTCCTTATAGGAAGAGTGGACGGCCACAATTCCCATGAGGAATTGGTGGCCGTCCACCCTCCTTATGGAAGGAGGCTTGCCTCCTTTCCTATTTCTCCAATGGAGATTGATTTGATATAAATCAAATTATATTTGATATATATATTTGATTTTTATTAAATTAATTGTTGTTGTGTTTTTAGCAACAAATCATGACCATTGAAAGAAACACAAATTAATGTGGACCATTGGATTTGTGTTGACACATGGATTGAGATCCATGGATCCCAAAACCCTATAAAAGGAGAGGCACCCCATTGCTCTTCTTAATACATAAGTGAGATAACAAGTATCTCTCTCTCTCTCTTTCTTTCTCTTTCTCTCCCTCTCATGGCCGTCCACCATGGATGCCCTAAAGAGGCTCTCCATCGCCGCGGCACCGTCGTTATGCTGCCCTATGTTTTGCTCGTGGAACTCCGTCTACTTCGGCATGCCTTTCTCGTGAAGAAGACGTCGGATATCGTGTGTCGAGATCAGGAGATCCACCGCTTGGATCATCAACATGGATTGCGAGAAGCACGCGATTCATCCCCGCGCTCGCAAGCGTCCTCCGACGGATCGGACTTGAGACAGGAGGTCTCTTCGTTTAGAGACTTGATTGCAACCATGCTTCAAGAGGTAAACCTAATACTTGGTTGTGGTTTAGACGAAACGATCCGAGAAGTGTTCTTGGATCATGTGGTTTCGTCACATAAAAATTTTTAATTTCCGCTGCATAGAACAACTAGTACGACTAGTCGTTCTTCGTCGTATTCAATACGACGATCACGCTTCCGTGATGCGCTTGAGGATCTAATTATATCCTTCACAAAGTAGGATTGTAACAATTTATTACTTCCACTACATGGCAAATATCTGGCTTTTTTACACATCTAGCATACAACAAGCTTCCTATAGTTGATGCACTAGGGCATGCATCTTTAGCATTTACATCCTCAACTCTTTGAGGCGATGTCCCTTTAGATAGGTCAGTACCATATATTGAGGGAAATTAGCTTTCCTTGGAATTAATTGAAATGGAATATGTCCAAGATGTACCACGAGTGTGATGGTCCCAATGCCCTATTATCTTTGCTTCTGAACAACTTCAGAACTAAGATCTAAGAGGCATCCTTAATATCTTTTATCTTAAGATATGGAACAACCAGACTATAAAATACTTATTAACATTCTTATATCATTCTAAATGATTAGGATTTTTATCTACATTTATCATGATGAAAATAATGGCACTCCCTCTAAGATTCACAAGGATCATCAAGATTCTATCTAAAATCATAACCTTTATAATTTCATCAAATCTGATATTTCAACTACAAGAAGCTTATTTGAGTCCATAGATGTGGTTCCTTTATCTTGCACACCTTGCCTTCCTCAACTATGAAGCCCTAGGGCCACTTCATATGAATATCTTCGTTCAAGTATCCATAGAGGAATGCAATCTTGACTTCCATCTTGTAGATGTCATAGTCAAGTTGTGTAGCTATAGTTAGAAATATTCTGATGATTTTAAACATGGCCACTAGAGAGAAAATCTCATTGCAAGTGATGTCTTCTCTTTGTGTGTAGCTCTTGGCTACGAGCCATGTTTTGAAAGTATCTAGCTTCTTATCAGGTTTCCTCTTTTTCTTGGAGATCCATTTACACCTAACGGGCCTTACCCTTATAGGTGGACCTCGAGGTTCCATAAATAACACTTGTGTATGAAATATACTTTATACTTTATTGCTAACATATATTTCCATGTCATGATCTACAGAAGCTTCATCATATGAAGTTCATTTATTATCAGACTTATCTGACAAATGGAATCCATACCCTTTAGGTGGTTTAACTACGTTCAAACTTATTTGAAGAGACCTGAGTGTTTCATCTTTAATTATCGTTTTAGTTTTCGATTCTAAGAGCATCATTATCCACTCAAGATTCAATGAGTCACTTTACTTCATTCTTATCTTGATTCTCAAAAAAAGTCATCCTCTAAGAATCATATCCTTAGATATAAAATATTTTAAAAATCTTTGGGTCATAAAGTGGGTATCCAATACCATCCTTTATATTCCTAATGAAGTAGCACTTTCAAGTGAAAGATTCCAGCTTTCTTGCATCCATGTTATGGCACGAACTAAGCAACCCATAAATCCTTAAGTGTTTAACACGGGGCTTGGTTCCAAACCATATCCTATGAGGGTCTTTGGGTTCAAATTTGTCAGAATCTCATTAAGGATATATATATATTGCAGTATCCACTACATATATACCTGGAAACTAAGAGGTAATTATGGTAATTATCATTATTGATCAGATCATGTCAAACATAATCCAATTGCATCTCTCTACAACTCTATTGGGTTGAGGTGTATTAAGAGGAGTGAGATAGTAATGTCATTCCTTTCTCTATAAGCTATTCCTTAAATTCATTTAATAGGTACTGGCTACCTGGATTATATCACAATTCTTTTCATCTTCCTTTTAACTTCGATTTATCAACCAAAATGTGAAATATTTGAACATTTCAAAGGTTTCTAATGATTAAGGAATAAATCTCATACTACAAATAATCGCTAATGTATGTCACATATCATTAATGTTCATTATGGTATAGATAATTCACATACATCAATACGTACGAGATCTTGAATACATGTGCATCTTACACCATTCTTGGAGAAGGATGCTTCGGACATTTTACTTTAAATAAAATATTCATAAGTATGTAAGCTTTGAATTCATATAATCTAAAGTTCAATCTCTCACTATTCCATTGATCTTATCAATAGACATATGTCCAAGGTTTGATGCTAGATCATTGTGAGATAATCTTTATCCTTCTTTTTGATCTTTTAAGGTTTAATTTCTCGTGTTAGAAATGTCAATGAACCATTCATTAATTTTCTAATTTACTTGAAACATGTAGGTGTTAGATTACTATCTGAAATATATATACATCATAACTCTTTATGATAGGTATAGTCCAGAATGCATGTTTATTTCCAACAAGCTTAGAAATAAACAATCAAGGAATTCTAACATCGAATTCATAGAGACATTCTCTAAGATTATGGGATCTCCCACTGAAAGTATGAAGTCTATCTACCCAATGGAGATTGTTGCAACAATTACATCAACTCCCATATGGATGTCTATTAAACCTTAAGATCACTTTTTTAAATCTTCTAAAACACATGTAACTATTGCAAGTGATAGTATAAGAATGAGATATAAATATCAGACATCAATCTTATTTAATAAGTAAGTCGATTCCAATTATGACATGTAGATGTAGAATATCCTGATGCACTATCCGGGTCCTTCTCTAAGGATCTTAGATAATCTAGATAGTCATATTGTATGTACATCGTTTTGATGCAGTATTGGCATTCATCCAACTCTTTGAATGTCATATGTATGGAAGTTACAGAATTACAAACAACTTTTTGACTCTCCTTCTTACATGGGTCGAGCCCACACCTCCACTACGCTTCCTTAACACGTAAACAACCATTGCTTAAGATAAAGGATCTCTTAAATTGAAAATGTCCTCAAGGGACTTCAATATAAGAGTCAACATTTATTATTGCTTCATCCCATTCATCAAATATGAATATTATGATGCTTCATGAAAGACTTGAGAAGAGATGGTAGAATGATGACATTCATCATATCCACATTCATCTTAACTATTAAGGTCTTTGGTTCAGGTAGGTACTCAAACATTTTGAGTATATTATCTCTTATCGAGCTATTATTCGGCATAATGCAATGAACCATATCATTCATGATTAAATGTTGAGAACACATATGTTTATCAAAACATCTTCTTCGGTTTTAAGAAAGATCTTGATAATTACGATTATCATCGGCATATTACTTCCAAAGCACACTCCATGGGAGATCTAGACTGTAGAGACACACAAATCCTAGGTTGTTGTCTTATGTCTATTCAATTGTCAATCCTCGTCATCGTGAGGAAACTTGCACATTGCAATCACATACATTATGTGTCTAATTGCAAGTACTACATCTTAATCATGAATCCAGTCTATGATATTTTACTGGATATTATTGAGCATAGATTTGAGTGCGTTTAATGAAGGTTATCTGAAATAAGAAATTCGCATATATATATATATATATATACTTTGATTAAGGATTCTATAACAAAGTTGTCTTACCTTTTAAAATCTGAAAGTTCGCTCCCTTATACATTTTCAAAGAAAGAGATATACCTACTGTTATATCTCTATCATGATATGGGTTCTCCCTTCCACCTTTGTTACATACCAACAATATGAGAACATCTAACTTGAGTGAATGAAAAAGGAACTCTTTCCGCCTTACAAGTCCAACTTGCATTCCCAATTCGGTCTTTGTCACCCGAGCCCACCACCCCTAAGGTGATGTTGACTCGTTGCCAATTGAACCATCCATCAATAGGAAGTGTATTAGCTTTGCGCAATCCAATGTTGCCTCAATTACACGGGGAACAACATTGGGGTCACTATGCATACGGCCCTATTCTTTCAAGAAACAAAGAGCATGATCCATGTGTGCTTGTATGTAGGAGCTATCACTTCGAATAGGCTCTCCAACATACAATCCATGGCGACAGAACCCTTCACCTTAATAAGAGACTATATATGCTATTTATATCATGTTCCATATCCCATTCAAATTTTAATTAATCATTATGAATCGAATTCATATGATTAATTCTTCCAAGGAAATTACATCTCTATTCATAATGGAGTGTTTATTTTAATTGGATTTAATTCGATTTAATCACATTAAATAAATTATCAATCCAATCAACTAACAAATATTTAGGGTTTGCTTGATATTACTATATAGTAATAGCTCTCGCAAGTATGCTTTATTTTGTATTTTAATAATTAGAGTACAACTTGACTTTTTTATATAATTCTTTCATCAAAAATAGATCCAGCCAGACACTCAAATATATGCTGAGAGGGAGCATTTCCTTGACATGCAAGGCGCCAATTAGTAACCAAGACAGCATAACTCGGTCTAGATACAATCATCATTTCGATTGAGAACAACACAAAATAATATCAAAGTACTTGCGATTTTATCGATCAACTTTTATGATTGGAATTATATTATATAGTAATCACTCAGAAATTTAGCCATCTTAAAACTTTTTATTTAACCCTAAATTTGTAGTCATATTAAGCAAACATGTTCATGGTTTTGCATGTAGACGTTTTTGTCCTACAATAATTGTAGGATAAACTCAGATTTTTGTAATGAAACTCTTATTCAATAGATGTTGATGTTTAATAAAATATCATCACAAATACTAAGCATCAATTAATCATGATAAATTCATAATTTCCTTTATTTTTATTGAATGATAAACACATTTAAAAAATATATTCGATGATCTCATCATCATCTGACCCTTCTCCAATAAATATGGAATATCTAGGGCAAATTGGAGTCGGAATCTTGTGAAATACAATCGTGTGGTTTGCTAGTTTAATTTTCTACTTAATTAAAATATTTATTTAATATTTTATGACAGGAAAATAGTAACCAAAAATTATTTTGTTACAGATTTGTGAATACATGCAAAACAATGTAACTGTGAGGGCTTTTGAATTTTTATTTATGTACCTTTGGAGCCAAAATTGGCTACTATTTTGTGGACGTATTTATACATTCTAAATATATTTTATTATCCAAAAAAATTGTCCAAATAATACATAAAAAATACCTTTTCATTTTAGCAAAAAATGATTCAAAACTCGCATCATATGCAAAAACTACAAGTCCTCGTGCATCTGATATACAAAACCTTGTTCCCGAAGGATTTGGATCACATCCAAAACCTTGACCAAGACTATAATACCACATGAAGGCTATGGTTTTGGCCTTAGCGCATCACAAAAGCATGAAGGTCGCATCGAATACGACCAAGGGCAATTAGTTATGTTAGTTGGAAGGGGAAGTGGAATTTAAAAAAAATAAATGATGAAATCACATCATTTGAAAACACTTCTCAAGTCTATTCATCAATATCACATGAGATTAGGCTTACCTATTGAAGTGTGATTATGATCCTTCAAGCTTCTTAAAGAAGAAGTCTCCTGACTCAAGTCTAATCCGACAAGAGTGCACTTGCAAGCATGATGATGAATCATGTGCTTCCTGCAATCCCAAGCAATGATCCAATCAAGGAACCTCATAATTTTGTCACATAAAATTTGTTGTATTCTGTACAAGCATGAGGCACTGAAGAAGACTAAGTTCCTTAAATGATTAGTCTAACAACACAACAGCAGCACGACGACGATCGCGATCTCTATCAAGGTTGTAGAAGAGTGGACGTGTGCAGAGAAATAGAGAGAGTTTTATTAATGCAACCATTGCATTCAACATGTTGTGTAAAGAAGGCTAGGGTCGGCCTCTCTTTTATAGCATTTTGAAGTTCATGGATCCCAATCTATGTGCTCATACTAGTCAATGGTTTAGATTGATTTGTGTTTCTTTTCATGGACCACAATCCATGTGCTCTCAGTAATCAACTGTTAAGATTGATATGTGTTTCCTTTTCATTTAAAATAAACACAAAAGAAAACACAAAGAGATGATTTAAAAATAATTTCTAAATTATCTCAATTAAAATAATTAATCAATAAATGGAAGATAATTAAGGGAACTCGTCCATATACTAAAAATAGGGTTGACGTCCACCATGGTTGAAACAACACATGGACGTCCACTCTAAGATGGAATGAGTCAAAAAATAAATTATCCAATATATTAATTAATTTAATAATTGAATTATCACCAAATAATTCCAAATTATTTCTGATAATTATAATTATATCATTGATCATTTTGAAGTAATTTCCTTCAATTAATATTTAATGTAAATCATATTTATATTAAATTATATAATATGAATTCAGTTCTCATTGACATGTAAGTTGTGAATCTCATTCATAATTAATTCTCAAGATATTATGGATTATATCCACATTATCCATGAATATTATGGATAGTGTTATCAACATTAATCCTATTTATTATAATTAAATCTGGTTTAATTATCATAGATGTCTTTATCCATATATTAATTGTGATAGTTAAACCCTATGTAATTATCTAATTTTTAAATTCTTAGATAACATTGATCATGGAAAATTATTGAATTCTTTCAAGAATTGGGTGCCTTCTCCTTAGATACTTGGAGATAGGGTCAGGGCGATTGTATATTCATGTATAGTAACTTGGATATTAATATCATATCTCAAATCCAAATCACGAAAACCTCTCAAAGATGCTCGATTAAATCAAAGATGTGAATCTAATCTTCTAATTGCATCCGAATCATAATCAGATCAATGCCCAACATTTGGACTAAGATCAGATTACTTATCTACTGAGAGGTATCACTAAAATCCAAACTTGTTTCATCACTCCATCGGAATGGAAGTGTCACGATTATACAATTGTTTACAATCACATCATTCTCAAGTATTCTCAATACCCATACATACTGCATACTGGAACACCTGGAATAAATCCAATGTTTTAAATCATATTTGAACTATCTCCATCAGGGTTTTATTATTAAGTTTCTCCTTTGAACGTTGGGAGTTGCAAGTCAACTCTTTGACCTAACTTATCTGACACCTTCGAATCTTTATTCCTATGCAGAGGACCTGCATCAAGAGGTCGATCAGATATTAGCCTTTAGAGAAGGATTATCATCTCCTTCTTAGGCTAGAGATCCTTTCTTAACAATCATTTGACGGTGCTTGATGAGTCCCCAATCTAACTCGTTAGATATCATCCAAGTACAAAACTCTATGATTCCACCATTAAATCAACAATTGTATGATTATTAAGATGTCCATGGTATATAGCCCTAATTGTATTAAGGGATCTATTATGAAAATTAGTTACTCTTCATTTCAGATTAAGGAGTGAACTGCAATGACTTTTATTACATAGTGGCTTGGTGTGGGCTCACATGTCCAGCTACCTCAACCTTATGTTGATCACATGTTCCCAAATTTTCATGTTGTGACCCATCAGCTTGATACCTCTGTAATTTGAACAATTTTGAATGTCTCCTTTGTTCTTATAAAGAGGCACCACAATGCTTCTCCTCCAGTCTTTAGGCATTTTCTTACTTCGCCAAATAAGATTGAAATAATTTGTAAGCTAAGTCAAATCACAGTCATCTAAAACTGTACATACTTCTATTGGAATGTCATCAGATCCTACATCTTTCCTAGGTCTCATAATCTTCAAAGCCTCCTCTACTTCCTTCCTATGTATCCATCTATAACTTGCACGATTCATGTAACTTTCATTACTAGATAGATCTTACAAAGTGACCTCTCCATTTCCTTACCCAATGAAAGCTTATGGAAATATTGCTTCCATCTAGTCTCTGTATCCTTCTGAGTACCAAGCATGTGACCTTCCTCATCCTAAATGCATCTCACTTGAGAAAGGTCTTTAGTCTTTCTTTCTCTTGCTTTAGACAACTTGAATACTTCATTATGGTCCTTTTTAGAATTGATATTTTTGTATAAAACTTCATTAGCTTTTGATTAGCTTTTCTTACAACGTTCTTTACTTTCTTCTTCACTATTTTGTAGTTTGTGATAGTTTTCTTTGTTCTATCCGTAGACATACCTTTAAAACATGCTCTTTTAAGTTTGAGTTTCTCTTGAACCCCTCCACTCTACCACCAAGCCTCCTTTTGTCCTGGATCTCATCTCTTTAACTTTCTTAGCATCTCTTTAGCTATCCTTAGTATACACAATGCTACAACCTCCCATATCTTATTTGCACTTATGTTACAATCCCAAGATAAATCTTCTAAAACATTCTTGATGAAGCTTGATTGCTTTAATTGAAGATTCCACTATCTAGTTCTAGTGATCTTGGAAACCCTCATTTTCTTGACCAACCCCTCTATTTGCATATCCATGACTAAGAAGCGATGTTGGGTTGTCAAACTCTCTCTTTGGATTACTTTTGCAGTCTTTGCAATGCAACCGATCTCTTCTCCTCAACGTAAAGTCATCTATATGTGTTCTAATCGGGCCACTCTTAGTAATTAAATACTCCTCTCTCTTCTTGAAGAGAGTGTTTGCTATGAAAAGATCATAAGTCGTTACAAAATCCAGAATGACTTTTCCCTCTTCATTTCTATCTCGGAAGTCATGCTCTCCATCAACACTTGTATACATTGAAGCATCCTTTTCCATGTGTCCATTAAGATCTCCACCTAGGCAAATCAAACTCTTTTTATGGGATCCCTTACATGATCTAAACCAATTTACGATGCATAAACTGAGATTATATTCAGAATTTCTTCTTTGAGTGCCAATTTTAGCAAAATAATCTGATCTTAGAATCTTTGCACCTAAACCGCACAATCCTTCATATCCTTATGAGTAATCACTCCAACACCATTTTTGACCTTATATTTACCCGAATACCATAGTTTAAAGCATATCTTCTCAGTCTCTCTTTCTTTCTCTCCATCTCGTTTTGTCTCTTGGAGACATAGTATATGAATTTTCCTTCTTTTCATCGTATCTACAATCTCCATTAATTTGTCAGTCAGGAAATATATAGTATATAAAATTATTTATTACTTTCAAAATTGATAAACATCACTTTCATATATTAACGTTATCTTGATACATAATTCAAAGCCTCCTTCAGTTTGATACTCCTTGACTTTTATTATACATGAACAAAGTAGATGTAAATTAAAGGTATTAACATTGAATTGAGTTGGAATCAACAATAAAAATCACAAATTAATACTTACTCAATTTGCCCATATCATCTACAACATCACCACTTCATTAACTTTTCTCATTGTAAAAGGACATGATAGGCCCCGTGTGAATAAATCAACCAATGATGAGCAAAAAATATCAGAGAAATAGTTTTTATCTATTCTTTTCTTTGCTCTTTGTATGTGCATATGTGCATGCGTGCATGTGTGTGTGTTTCTATTTTATAGCCAATGATCTTCCCCTTATTGCATGCCCGACCTTTCATCATCTGTCAAGAAACAAACCTATGTCAGTCATTCATTGCTAATCCACCTTTTGTCATTCATCCTTCATCCAATCGCAAATAAATTGTATAGAAACATGTTCCAATATGGTTGTGATCGCTAGATCATTAACATTTGTGTGAAATTAGGTGCTTACACCACATTGATGTTAATGTTGACATTAGTGCACATTATTTTTTTCCTTTTCTACATTTTAGCAGTTTTCTTTATTTTTTAAGATTTGTTTCTTTCAGAATTAATATATTACAAGTGTATTCTAATTCCTTTTCTATTAACTTGAGTCTGGAATTTTGATTTTGCTTTTAGACTTAGTAGTTGGTAATACCCATGTTTAGTTTGCTCTTAAATAACATTGAAAATCCAATTCTTTTAGTTTATTTGCATTCATTTGTTCCAAGTTCCAATTTAGTCCATTTAATTCGTACCTTATGTAATGTCATCTCTAAATTCTATTTTTCATTTACTGGAGATATCCTTATTACAAGTCACCTAAACAAAATATTTGGCATTCATTTCCTTGTGGATCGCCTTGGACTCCAAGAAAACTACATTTTTGCTTGGAATTCTATTAGATTTTGAAAATTTATGCTCTCCACATGTATAATTAAGGTAAAGAGATTAGGGAATATGTAAAGAATGGAATTGTGGCTCTTAGATGGGCAAGGATATGATCACAATCAAAGAGATAATAGTTATTGGATATCCTTTTGTAATCAGTTGACACCCCCCCCCCCCCCCGCCCCACAGCCAGGATTATGGATCTTGATCAACCCCTTCAAACTGGAATATATGGTCCACACGATGAACATACCTGAATTAGAGATACCCATAATGTCTCAAACCTCCATATCAAAGATCTTGAACCTTCCTTCTTTGCAGGTGCTCTTTTTAGTATTATTGTGGTTTCTTCACAAGGGTAGAACTTGCCTTATGTAATGTCATCTCTAAATTCTATTTTTCATTTACTAGAGATATGCTCAGTAGAAGTCATCTAAACAAAATATTTGGAGTTCATTTCCTTGTGGATCTCCTTGGACTCCATGAAAACTACATTTTTTTCTTGGAGTTCTATTAGATTTTGAAAATGTATGCTCTCCAAGTGTATGAGATTAGGGAATATGTAAAGAATGGACTTGTGGCTCTTAAATGGGCAAGGATATGATCACAATCAAAGAGATAATAGTTATTGGATATCCCATTGTAATTAGTTGACCCCCTCCCCCCCACAACTGGGATTATGGATCTTGATCAACCCCTTCAAACTAGAATATATGGTCTACACGACGAGCATACATGAATTAGAGATACCCACAATGTCTCAAACCTCCAGATCAAAGATCTTGAACCTTCCTTCTTTGCAGGTGCTCATTTTAGTATTGTTGTAGTTTCTTCACAAGGGTAGAACTTGCCACCTAAAACTTCAACAAAAGCTTTACGTTCAATTGAAGCCTGAAATCTCTCGAGTAAAGGATCAAGTGCTTGAGCCTTGTCGATTATATGCTTGTTGAACATGGCATATCGTCATTCATCTATGGATTCATGGCGTCCCATTGAGTTATATACAGAGCATCTGATGAACGTAAAGGGATGATTGATGAATCTCCATTTCATCACCATGATTCTATCATTTTGGCCTTAAAAAACATAGCTAATGTATGTAATTAGCATTACTTTGTACACATTAGCATTCATTATTTATTCCATTTATTGTACAAAAAATACAGTTTTTAATGCCAAAGTTATATAATAAAAGAAAGAAAAGAAAAAATAAAATATCATAAGCATTTTATGACTCTAAACCCTGAGACTGATAAATCTTATATTCATCGGGCTAAAATTCACTCCAACCATGCTCATCCCATTCCAACGGCTCCTCCCCATAATCGTTACCTCCCTCTTCCTCGCGCATCCAGTAATACCCACGCTTTCACTCTTCCATCACTCCTCCGACCATTTGAAAACCCCTCTCCACCCCGTAACATCCGCACATCCTCTCCTATAAAAGTCGCTCCCTGTCGCCAATCTTCATCTTCCACCGTTCTCGACATTCCCCTAGCTGTCCTCCTCCTCCTCCTGTGACAGTGGAGGAGGAGTTGATTGGTGACAATAGTGGTTTCTGCCCTTGGTATTGACCCATGGCTTCAGCCATTATTCAGCCGCTAATGCATGCCGACGAGCTCTGAGGCCTGGCTGACCTCGTTGGGCGACGACCGGAGCGCCTCCAAGGTGCTCAGCCCAACTCGCTGCCTCCACCAAGCACCTTGCTCCAGCGAGGTGATTTTTCTTATTTTTCTCCTAATTTTCCCATTGTAACCCGCCATCTTCATCTTCCACCGACCCCGCGATAACCTCTGTCCTAGCACCACTACCTTCGCCACTACCTACGATCGCCTCTCCCCTTTCTCCAGAACCAACCCCGCTCCGAACCCCTTCTTCCCTGCTTCGCTGGAGAAGAAACTTCAGGCCCTTGCATCCCTTCATCGCCCGACCTCCAATCACCTCACAACTCACTCACTGGACATCTCGTACGCCTCGTCTATACTCTGACATATGTAGGTACACGCTCTGTTAATGGTCGAATGTTGCATCTAAGCTCTGACATCAGGGTCCGTCTCCGATGGAGCACCATCGATATGCCAGTCAAGACACTCCTGGAGCTTCGACACACCTCCAACACCTTCGCTTGCCCCTCAGCATTCTTCTCTGACCTTCAGGCGAACGTGGGGTGCCCGGAGGAGATCCCAGTAGGTCACTGGAGCCTCGCCTTCTTTGGTGACCCCACGGTGGATGATGAAGCAACAATTACCGTCTGATCCTCATGATCGGACAATCGAGATAAGGGAATGTGGCGAGTCCAAGCCTCACGCAAAACCTTTAGGCTCGGGAGGATCGAGCCAAGAGTTGAGCCTCCATCAGAAGCCACGTGGCCCGAACCGACGATGCTTCCCGAGCCTAGCTCCTCACATGCCTTTGCACGTGAAGGGCCTGGAAAATTACAGAGAAGACCCCAGTCCTTTTGGTAATTGCACTTTGGTCCCCAGGAGCATGCTGCTCAAGTGCGTGCCTGGGTTATTTATAGGGATGCCCTCGTAGGTTTCAAGAATTGCAAAAATAGCCTCGCACGCAATTGGAGAAATTACATATGGGTGTAGGCGATTTTGCTTAATTGCAAATAGATCAATCTATTTATCACTTTATTTCCTGCATTTTATCTACAGTTATGCCCTTGCATTGTTTTCTTCAAAACTTAAGCATCGTAGGTTCGATCTGCATGATTTTAGTGTCATTTTGATCCTTGTTTCACCATCTACTTCATGACATATTTAATTTTCTTATCTGACACCATTTTAAATGAAGTGAATTTGTTATGTTAGATGAGTTCTTTTATCTACATGACTTTGCCCTGAATAGTTGATTGCTTGTACTTTTGTGCTCAATTCGACTCTGATTTCGTATTTTGATCAGTTGCTAAATTCAAGTTATATATGTAGGGTGTATTTGAAGTAGACAATTGCATACATCACCCTTGCATTTAATTTTGCATTATTTTCATGCACATTCCTCCATTTGCATTGAAAAATAACTAAAAAATGCATGCATCATTTAACTGCATTATAAATTGCATGAAGACCTTAGATTTGGAACTTATGCACACAAGCTCTTAATTGACCAAAATTCGATTGATAAAATAAAGTAGCGTGTGTCCCTGTATTGGACCTTGGTAGACTTGCCAAGTAAAATTATTTCACAACATTCAAAGATTATGGTTTTTGACGAACCAAATTTGCCTCTTGTACTACGACAATCATCAATTAATCAAGAGGAAAATTTAACTTTCATCAAATGGCGCCGTTGTCGGGGACACGACTCACCTTTATTATATGTTGAATTTTGATATATTTTTGTATTGTATAATTTCAAGATTCACTTGTCTTCCTTTCACGCATTATTTTTGCATCATTTCTGTTGATTTATTTCCTCTCTATTTCTAACATTTCTCTTTTGTGGCAGGTCCCATGAAGATCGAGGATGCTTGATCTCCATGGAGGCATGGAGTTGGGAGCTCCATCTGAAGAGGCCGCAAAAGAATTGATGGAGAAATTTTAGGATTATTTATCAGTCTGCTTGCATTTGCATACTGTAAAAAAATGTGTTGCATGTGCATTATTAACAACCCTCATTAGAGGGCTTGCAAGTTGTAAAAAAAGTAGATTACTAGATGATCTACCCCCCCCCACGCAGACACACACTTGCACATATACACTCACCCTTCCCCCCTTCTCTCTCTCTCTCTCTCTCTCTCTCTCTCTCTCTTTATGGGTGTGTATGTGTGTGTATTTCACATCTGCCCCCCTTCATCTGCCTCCTAGCCATCTGTGAAATTACAACCTCCCCCCTATATCTTAGTGTAATTACTCCTCCAAACACAGACCCCCCCCCCAACTCAGATCCTTTACATAGGCTATTTGTAGCCTAAGTATAGGGGGAACCAGTCTATTCATCCATCCCTTGCATTGTCTTCTTATACTTGGGTTAATTTTTGAACTAAGTATTAGGGGGGCGCTCCTCCTCAGTTCCTCTATATCACCCTATATTTGACCGGTCCATGGCTTCATATCACTGTGCTATGAGGACATAGCAAATGTTACATATAGGGGGTATACCGTATACTACTATATATCTACTTTAGCCATAGCCCGTATATTTTTAAAACTTTTTTGAAAAATCTTTTTCGGCTTGGTTTAAGTAAACATATGAATTGAGTTTTGTAGAAAACCTTGTAAAAATGTTTTCTTAAAATCGAGGGATTATCTTGTTGTAAATAAACCCTTTTTCAAAAAAATCCATAAAAGTTTGAAAAAAAAAATTTGAATGAGACTTTGACTACTAGGCTTAGTAGCTACTTTCAGTGAGGGAACTTCAGTCTCCCTTAGCAGAGTCAGTGGTTTAGAGGATATTGTATATGGCTCCGTCCTTAAGGAATACGGGTCTATCTAATGGTCCGTACTTACACCCATACTGGCTGAGAGTAAATACTTCTATTCATATGAGTCTGTTACAGTCATTGTCTCTTAAAAGAAATTTAAAAAATGAAAAAATCCATAAAAATCTATAAAATTCAAAAATCACACAAAAACCATTAACTAAGGAGTTGGTGTATTTCTAACACACTCACATTCACTCAAGGCTTGAGGATATTGAGGACACTTGATTTCTGTGATCTAAAGAGTCTGAGCTAACATGCCTTAGTCATTAGGGTTTTTAAGTTAAATTATGCACATGTCCCTAGTTTGAAAGATTTGAGCGTTATATTGCACTCTTGATCACTGCCTTGATGAGATGAGTTGAAGTATCACTTGAGGAACTAGGACTAGATATTTGAGTTTAGACCCGATATAATGATATTCGAGGATGGGATAAAGTTAATGAAGGCTTCAAAAAACCTGAGTGTCAATAAAAACTTTAACCAGTATGTGAACAAGTTCACGTGTTATCTTTTGATGTTTACCTATGTGCCAGGGTATGATGAAACACAATTAAATTGTTGATCAGTGTGCGCTAACTTTTAGTAAAAGCAGTGGAGCTAGCCAACAAACGAAATGAAATAAATGTCAAAGAAAAGCTCTATCCTCCAAAGTCAAATTATAAATGAGCTTCCACCAATGGCAAGCGCTCCCAAACGTTTTCAAAGCGCCCACTTGGACCAAGCACTAATTAGGACCAAGGAGTCGAGTTGACATCAAAAAGAGCTCTGCATCGTAAATGCTACAAGTCTGGGTGTCGAAGGAATCTTAGATACTCAAAAAAGACACACCCCGGTGTACTCTCAGAAAAACAAGTGCAGACAACTCCAACTCTCTTGACGGGCACATTGATCAACATGTTAAAAATCTGCATGTGTTGAGTAAAAAGGTACTCGAGAGACCCCTTGTTCCAATGTGAGGGAGAGAAAAATAGACACAATCCTATACCCTCCATCATCTGGTCGTCCATCTACATTTCTAGTCTGATGAACTAACGATACGGTTGACTGAAGAAATAATAGACTTATTCCCTAGGGTTGAGGATGAGGTCTAGAGGAGAGTCTCCTGAACTGAAACTTCGAGTGATGTCTCGACTCGAATCTCATGAAACGCAGTACACCAAATTTCATATCCTTGTATTATATGTACAAAAAGAGAGTTTGATAATTACAGAAGTTGGATTCCTTCTGACTAAAGCATGGATAAGCCCGAAATTTTAGGATCGCTTAAATTGAGGGTCTTTAAAAGATTGAGCCTTGAAATCTTCACTTCCACTGTCAGGAATTAATCCGACTCCTTCATTCTTTAGATGCTAGAGGACAAGCACGGTTTAAGTATAGGGATATGACGAATGCCATATTCATCATGTTAAAATCCACTAATTAAACCCCTAGCTTAAATAATCCAATAAAAATCACCAATAATTCTTCATTATTATATTGTATTATACTGTGTATAATTAACGTATAATTATTGTATATAGTGACTATTATTTAATTTGTAATTATTTTATTATCAAAAACTCCTAAAAATTAGGTTGATTAATTGTCTATAATTTTCCTAACCTTTAAAAAGACTAAAAATGCATCAAAATATCAAAAGCTAAAAATCGATGTTTTTAACCCCTTAAAAATATACCCAAAAATACTTTTTGTACAAATGACCTCTTTTGGCTCTTTGTCCAACATGAAACTTGTAGATCATATCGAGAGCTACAACTTTCATGTTTTGACTTATTTCTAATTTTTCCTCTAAATATTTCTTTTATATTTTTTCTTTATTATTACATTTTCTGAAGTTCTGATTGGGCCACGAGGCGCCCTCTGGGCTGCCCACGTGGCCCGCCTCTATGCTAGCCACCTGACACTTTTCCTGACCATTCAATGTCCACAAACTCGGCTCAATATTAGCAGCACAAACCTGCTCCATCTCCAGCCGTCTGATCTGATCTCAGATCAAATCTGAGCCACTCCCTCGTGGCTTGCTCTTAGCCACTCGATTCCACCTCTCATCCTACGTCTACCATCACTCCACATCATCCCCACACCCCCTGTCGTAGGATGAGACTCCAAAACTCATCCTAGCCATCCATCAACGCCTCAATCTCCATTATTCGATCTAATCCCTGATCTAATCTCCTCCCTCCGCCCGTGCTCCCATCCTAGTCATTGGATCATGAGATCTAATGGCTAGATCATCATCCCCTACCTCCCAATGCCTCCTCCCAGGCGTTACGGCTTGCTGCCCTTCGCCCCCATTCCATTTTTAGCCGCCACTCCTACAACGATCCTCCCATTCCAACGAGTCCTCCCCATTGTCGCTACCTCCCTCTTCCTCACGCAGCCAGTAATGCCCCCGCCTTCACTCCTCCACCATTCCTCTAACCATTTGAAAACCCCTCGCCACCTCGTAACACCCAGCCATCCTCTCCTATAAAAGCTGCTCCCCGCTGCCAGTCTTCATCATCCACCATTCCCGGCTTTCCCCCCTAGTTGTCCTCCTCTTCTTGAGACATAAGAGGAGGAGTTGATTGGCAACAATGGTGGTTTCTGCCCTTGGTGTTGACTAATGGATTCGGCCATGATTCGACCGCAAATGCACGTCAACGAGCTCCGAGGCTTGGCTGACCTCGCCGAGGTATGAATCTGTGATTCATCGCTCCTAAAGTTGAAAATAGAGTTTTGTTCCCGAGTATTTAGCAGCATATTTCCCTTTTTCTTACATAATTAGCAAACACACATGCATATATAATACATGCATTTTAGCATCCATATTTGCATTAATAAGAAGCCTAATTCACCTGTAAAATATTCACCTATTTATCTGTATTTTATACCACCTCCAAAGACAATAAAATTGACCCTATACTGTGTATATTACTAATTAATAATATAAGGAAAAGGCCAAAAAATTCCTAGCTTGTAAAAATACCCAATAAAATCCCAACCCCAGTTGGAGACCCCAGACCTTACAATGCAAATATCTACCTCATACAACCTCCGATCTAGGTCCACTTTCAGATTAATATACATTCAGATACCTTCAAAATGAGACCAATTTCATTTACATCGGAGCTCGTATGCAAAATTTGGGTTTTTCGGCCCCTTTGTGTACCATATGTATGTATATTTGCACCCTTGTACTTATTATCATATTTGATCTCATCTCCATTTTTGGTCAACATAAAACTTGTAGATCTCATTGAGATGTACAACTATCATGTTTTGAGTTTTTCCAAATTCGACCTCCTTCTTTCTCTAAATCTATATTATTTCTAACCATTCAGATCAGGCCACGTGGTGCCTTCTGGTTGCGCCACGCGGCCCGCTCCATTGCGTGCCATGCATCCCTTTTCCTCGACCGTTCGATGCTTCTTCTTCTCTCTTCATCTCCACCATTCATCTCGCCTTTAACCCCTGCCATCCGATCGAGCCCAGATTGAATCAGGGTCGTTCGCTAGCGCCGCTCCCTCAGGCTGCCACGCGTCACTTCCTACTCCGCCCGATCTTCTCCATCTCAGCCGCTCTTCTTCCCCAAGCCCTCCACCATTCGATCGAATCCCATCCATCATCACGACCATCCATCTCTGCTTAAGTCCTAGCGCGCCACATGGCATCTCATCGATCGCACGATCAGGTCCCCAAGACTTCATCCCGACCGTACGTCAGCGCCGCACCCTCTGCCTGCCACGTGGTTCGCCCTGCACCCTTGATCTCATCACCTCAGATCTAATTCCAACCTCTCATTAGCACCAAATTCTCAGCCGTTGGATTGCGAGATCCAACGACAGAGACATCGTCTTCTACCTCCCTCAAGGCCCACACCCACGTCGTCCACCTTGCATACAAGCCGCCCCCTTTTTATTTTTTTGGCACCACTCCGACCACCCTCTCCGCCTCCTGTCACCTCCATTTCGTGGCTCACTCTACCCTCATCCTCGTCGACCTCCATGATCGCCATAAACCGCACCCACGTCGTCCCACGACCTCCACCAACCTCGACCTCCATCACCTGGACCTTCACTTCCAACATATAAATACTCCATCTCCGTCGACCATCCACCCCATCCACCACTGCACAGAGAAACCCCGAGCTCCAACCTTCCTTTTGGTGATAGCAATTAGAAGAGACGTCGAGCGATGACGGTTGTATTTCTCCGGCGAGATCCACGGCTCCGCCCTGCCGTGCCGCAGCTCCTCCCGTGAGCTGCACGAGCTCAGGAACCCTGCCGACCTTTGTGCGACAATCAGAAACTCCACCTCGAGCCTCCATTCCCAAGTAGCACCTTCCATCTCCTCCTACAATCTCCTTCTTGATTTTCTTAGTTTTTCTCGAAATTTATTCGTCCTCTCCGCCCATCTTTACGATCACATGATCATCCTAGGAGCTCTGCCTTGGAGCTCTGATCTTCGCGACCTATTCCATTTCATCCTCCGCGTCACATCGAGCAACGCCGATTAAAGCTCTGCCACTTTGGCGGAGCAACACCACCGTACCACCTTCATTCCACGCCAGGCCTCCTGTTGCACTCACCTTCACCCCACGAGCACACAACATGTCTCGGCTATCGAGCTAACCCCTGTAGGTACACTCTCCTTGATTGGCCGGAAGCTTCAGCGGCGCATCATCGAGCTTCATCGTCGTTGTCTTCCAGGCTGCCCCAGCCTCAACTAAGACTACCGAACACTCCGCCACACCTCCACGACCTTTCTGAGTTGCACAAGAGCCTCCAGCACCCTTCACCGATGACAGGAGGAAGAGGCGGAGCCAAGGAGGCTTCGTCGGAGCCCAGCCACATCCATCGCTGGAGGTGGCAGACCGGAGGAGCACGAAGCACAGTAGTTGTCTGATCCTCATGATAGGATGGTTCTGAGCGAGCTATGTCGCCATCAAACCGCCGCCGTCGGATCAGGAGGATCCCACGCTCACGATCACGCCACATCGCCGATTCCTCGAGCTCCAGATGCCGTTGGATTCATTTTGATCTAATGACCCTCGTTCGTCCACGTCGCTTCATCTCAGGAGCCCTCATTCTCCGTTGGATCTTCACTCGATCTAACAGTCCCATGCACGCCACGTATCATCCTTTAGTAGTCGTTAGATCTCATCCATCTACCGGTCCAGCGAACGCCACGTTGACTCCTCCGAGCCTCCTCCCCGACCATTAGGCTTGGAGCTTCCGAAGTTGTCCCGAGCCACACCCGAGCCAGTAGCGCCCCCAAGCCGACCTCTGAGCCTGGGACCGCACGTGCTTCTCACATGCGATCTGGGCAGTTTTTAAAATTACAAATCAGTCCCTTCCAGGAGCACCACGTGAGGTACACGTGTTTCAGTGGGCATTTTGCATACATACACCCAGCATTCTAGGTAATTGCATTTGAGTCCCTATCAGCATGTTTAAATTTCAGTAATTTATTTTATGTATTTGCAATTTGGTCCCTATCTTTACACGCATATTTAGGTGTCCATTTGGCATCATTTTTAAGTTCCAAAAATTGCACTGTGTAGCTTAACTTGTCCTCTTTCGTATATGACACTTATCTCATTTATTTGACATCAGTGGATTTTATTATTATTAAATTGGTGAAATTTTCCATATTTTTCCCATTTGATGCCTTTTATTCATAGTAAATTCTCTGTTGCTCCAAAAATCATCAAAATTCAATTAGACTTAGGATAATTTAGTTTACATTGTTCCTAAAAATCTTTGCATTTGCACGTATCTCGAGGCCTGAATAAATTAAATTGTGATTTGCATAATTGATTTTTAATAGATCCAATTCACATAGAATTTTAGGTTTATCAATTTTCCTGGATTCATCATACTTAAATCTATCTAGGATAATTTTTATTTCTAGAAATATTGGATGTTGGTATTTATTAAAATTAATTTTGTAAAAATCACCTTGCATTCATATTTAATTCGCAGTAAATTCATGAAGTGTCAAAACATCCAAAAAATAGTGTAGCTTAATTTTATTGCATTCCACATTCTAGTTGAGTTTCATAATTTTTGGACTTAATTTGACTACATTTTTTATTTAATCTGTAAACTGGCCTGATATTGCATTATCTTTCTTTCAATTGCATAAAAATTGTTGAAAAATACCAAAAAGAATCTTCTAAAAATCCGACCTCTGAAATTTGCTTAAAAAATTTACCTAAGGAGATAGTTGCCTCCCTGAGTTCGACCTTGGGCTTTCCCAAGTAAAATAAATTTGTCGCTCGTGATTAACTCGACATTAATTAAAAGTGGTTTTTGATTAGTCCATATTTACCTGACTACAACGAACGACACAACATTAATTCTAATCATTAATTTGACTGAATTAACAAGGGTAGATACGTGTTTGTCAAATGGCGCCGTTGCCGAGGGAGGCACGGCTTAGGTTAATTTCTAGAGGATTTTTGAGTGTCTGATTTTCCATCCCCGAGTAGTCTGATTCCCGATTTTCTTGTTAATATTTTTCTGTCATTTAATTTTGAGTTTTTTTGTGTCGTCCTTTATCTGACCTTAATTTGTTTTTTTTTTGCGAGGAACACGAGGAGTCGAAGGCGCTTCGAGGAGCTTGCATTTTTGAACTTTTTGAGTGATTGTGAGGACTTGTAACTTTTATTTTTCATTATTTTTGCATTATTTCCAGCGATTCCTGTTTGGGTTCTCGCGTGTGTAAAAATAGTGGAAATGTGTCCCTGTGTGCTATGTGGATTGATTTTTAGATTAGGCTTGCACTAGCGGCTCCTCGAGCCACTCTAGGATTTGCTTGTGCTCATAACTCTTTAGGACCACACATCTCACATAAAAGACGTACTTAGACCTCCAATCTGGTCAAATTAAATTGGTGCTTCACTCGATAATAGAACTGTCTGCCTAGGAGCAGATGTTATCATCTGCATTTGCATATAGTGTAAAAAAAGCTTTCAATTCTGTTTTGCATCCTGCATAAAAGTGAAGGGATCTCTGTAAGTCTTCTTAAATCAGCATAAGCATCATTGATTTATCGTGCATCGGCTTTTCTCGACTCCTTTCTCTTGGTTTTTTAAAACTTATGTAAAAAAGGAAATTGGGACTAGATGATAGGCGTGATGTGTGGTTGGACCTAATCAGTGATAACTTAACTTAAAACTGGGACTGTTAAACATTATTGACCAAAAAATTAATAAAATCAGAAATTCTGCTTGCGGGAGATCAACCCTGATCTTGTTTTCACGCTGAGTGAGGGTACTTGAGTGTGTGTGAACATCTTAAGGCAGAACCCCAATTCTCACCTTCCAAATCACGTACCAACTGATCCTAGCATATATCACGAGTTGAATTTTTTTAGGTTCACTGACTAGTACCAAGTAACCTCCGCATGTTCACAGGTAGTCAGGGCTGAACCAGCGGTACTTCGCGACAAGTTGCTAGTAGCCCCATGGGGTGAAGTTCCAGCCTTGTCAGCCTCCACCTGCTTGCAGATAGATAGAGGCGGGTCTATGAATCCATCAACTTGGGATAGGAGAGAAGAAAGGAAGGACGTAGGTATCTTAGGCGACAGGTTAAACAGGGAAGACGCATCCGGCTCTGAGCCGACTTCCCTATAGGCCACGTAACCTTTGCTATTTGCTTGAAAATCACACTTAAAATCAACCAGACTAATCGGACTCGGTTTTGGGTCCTTCGCCATGTTGAGTGTGAAAATACAGAGTCTGGATTCAATTGCTTGCTTCAGGTAGGAGTAAAATCATATCTTCACTTAGAACTCCTGATTCTTCTTCTTCTTGCCAATCTAAGATGACTGACTGGGGGGGATATCAACTCCCGATTCACTAATCTTTCCTTGAGCCCCCCCACGAAGCTCATCTTCACTAGCCCAAGTGCAACTTGGACCAACCAGAGCTCATGACCCTCTTGAGTTCTGGATCCCACAAAACCAAGGTGGTTACTCTCAAACCAACCCTTTTCTCTCCTCTGATCTCACCAAGGAAGACCATCGCCTCGGTAAGAATCCCTTCCTTGATATGTCCTCTAACAAAGACCGTCTTCTTTACCCAGGGCTAGAGGATAAGATGCCATCTAAGCGACCCCCGGATGAGGAAGAACACAGAGATGACCCACTCCAGCAAATCCTTGCTCGTCTCGCCACATCCGAACAACATAATGCTGGATCTCATGGTAAGGATGGGACAGATTATTGCAGCAGGAGGAATTGACCGACCAATGGTTGATGCTTACAATCCAGCAGAAAATGAGATGCATAGTTGGTTGGTCCCAGCGGTTCCCCCTGAAGCATTTGAGCTGAAACCCCACTTCTGAGCTCACTGCCGAAGTTTAATGGAAATATAAACAAAGAACCATATGCCTTCCTCAGAGACTTCAAGCTGGATTGCAACAACCTTAGTCACCCTAGGGTTGGGCACGATTACATTAGGCTGAAGGCCACCCCGTTTGCCTTAGGAGATAAGGCCGCAAATTAGTTGAAGAATCTCAGGGTGAGATGTACTACCTGGGTGCAGTTCAAGGACCTATTCCTGAAAAAGTTCTACCCACTCAGTAGAACTAACCAGATGTGAATCAAGATCGCTGGTTTCTCCCAGGGACCCAATGAACCATTCCATGAAGCCTGAGATATATTTTATGATTTAACTCAAAAATGCCCTTGCCACGGCATTACGAAGATGATCTTGGTCCAAACCTTGTTCTGTGGCATGACCCCGGAGATGCATGGGTTAGTGAGTGCCGCCTGTGGAGGAAGCTATCTGAACAAAAATGAAGACGTTATATGGAAGATCCTAGAGCAGATGGCGGAAACAAGCAGATCTGAGGCCACCAAGGCCTATCAGTTGTCTCCTTCAAGCCTATATAAAGATAAAACCCAAAGGACAGTAGCGGATCTGATAGACGACCTCATCCCCAGCATGAGGATAATAGCAGACAAATTAACCATGGTCGCGCATATTCATAAGAGGGGCACATACCTTGAGGCACTCTCACGATTGCCGAAACAAGTAGAGGAACTAATTGAGAAGGTAGCCAAGATACGGCTGCATGCCCCTTCTGCACCACCTGCACCTGTACACCGAGTTCATCTTGTACAGGAACATGCACCAGGGCCTCGTAGTAGGTGGGTAGAGGAGCAGACTTACACTCAGCAGGACCAGTAGGCACCCCCACAAGTGGAAATAGGATACGAGGAACCTCCGCAGGTGTTCGAGATTAACGGGTTGTGGTACAGCCATGACCCCATCAGCAGACAGTCGGGAATAGGGAACGGTCAGCCACATTGACCTTCCCTAGCTTACCGAGAAAACGGCTCCGTCTCTGCACCATGCTTCATTCAGTCCAGGCCTGGACAATGGTACCAGCCTCAGCAGCACCAACAGTAGCGCACGTTCCACTCAGGCCAGCAGCCCCACCCTTACCATCAACAACAGCAATATCGACATGACCAGCAGGGCCAATACCGAAACTCATCCCCGCATCAGCCAGCCCAGCCCACCAGTGAATTGGAGTCCCTCACCTTGGCAATCCAAACCCTGAATCATAGGGTCCAACAATCCAGAATGACTATATGGATATGAGAATAGATTTGAATCGTGTTTCTCGTACCCAAGACTAGCAGATGGCGCCAAAGAACTCAATTGCCGCTCAGGTTCAAGCCAATCCGAACAGCTTAAATCAAGGTCAGAACCAACCACGAGATCAAGTATAATATTCAGATAATTCTTTATCTGAACATGATATCCTTTCATACGATAATGTCAATCATATGTCCCTCAGGAGTAGAAGGACCGTGATTGTACCTGATCGGGCACGGGCATCAGAGGAAGAAGCCATCAAGTCTCTACCTGAGGATAACTTGGAGGCAGAGGAGCAGCAGAACCACACCACCACCACCGATAGAAGAAGAGGACTTCTGAGTCCTCAAAGAAGCAAGGGAACCACACCGGTAGGGAGTCTAGCGAAACCGATGAAGAGCACACACCTCCATCTGAGGAGGATGTTCCAGCAGTCGTGGAGAATGCCATCACCAGTTTCGCAGCAAAAGTTTTTTTGCGTCTGAGTCAGAGTCAGCATCAGTCTCAGAGTCCGAGTCATGTACAGAACTTAGTTCCAATTTTGAATGAAAATCTTCCAGTTTCAGAATCTGAGTTGGAGTCAATAATCCCTTCCCCACGAGCTCTTAAGGGTGGAAAGAAGAAAACTAAAAAATTCAAAAAGATGACCTTGAGATGGCAGAGTTCTGCAATAAACACATCAAGGTCACAATCCCCTTTAACAAGTATGTGGAGATGACACCTGCATTTCAGAAATACCTTAAGGTGAGATGCACACCTACTAGGGTTAGCAGGAAGACCAAAAGTCGTGTTGAGAAACACGTTCTGTCAGTAGCCACAACTTGCGTAATTAAGAATTTGTTTCCAAGGAAACGAAGAGACATGGGTGCACATTATGTGGTGAGTCATGTCGATGACACTGCGTTTGCACGCACTCTCCTTGACAAAGGTTCCTCAATCAACTTAATGCCTACAACCCTCTATGAGCGGCTTAATCTCAGACCTCTTAGGAAACCCAGAGCTTTACTTTGTTTGCTGACAAATCAACCAAGAGTCCCAAGGAGAATTAAGGAATGTTGTCATAAAAGTCGAGGGTTAGGAGTACATGGTGGACTTCACCGTCCTTGATATGGAGACCCCTCGCAATTGGAGAGATTCCCAGATCATATTAGGAAGGCTCTTTCTCAGAATAGCAGGGACCTTGTTTGATTATAAGATTGGGAAAATCCAGTTCCCAACTCCAGGCGGAGATGAGGAACTTGAGATGAAGCAGACCCGATGGCAGAGACCGGATTCAGAATCCAGCACCAAGTACTCTTCATCCAAATTAGATTGCATTCTTGCAGACACTGTTGGGCCATGGAGACAGAACCCAGCTAACACCGACGAGTCCCTCACCTCCAGAGAAGATCTCGTCCATGAGTCAGTCTGCGAGGTCCTTAGAAATTAGTTCAGCTCAGAATATGCATCTTCCTACATCTTCGATGACTTAGAGGCTCAGTTGGGCCTATTAGAAGATGAGGATGATGAGTCGGACGTGGCTTTCATCGATTGCTTAGAAAACTTTGACGATCCGACTCCAGAGCCGAATGAATTGGTGGCAGCAATTTCAAGGACAGATCCAACCACTACAAGCACTGAACCATATTTGGTTGAACCAGACTTCCTCGATGATCACACATTACCTGAACTCAAACCCTTACCCACAACACTCAAGTATGCCTTCCTTGTGGGACAAGAGAAGAAGTATCCGGTCATCATCAGCTCGCGATTGACCGAGGAGCAGGAATCTCGCTTGCTAGAGATCCTAGAGAAAAACCGTAAGGCGATAGGCTGGAGCATCTCCGATATCCACGGGATAAATCCTGCTCTGTGTTCGCACCATATCTACTTGGAGAATGAGGCTAAATCTTCTCGTGAATTCCAAAGTCGATTGAATCCAAATTTACGAGAGGTAGTGAAGAAGGAGATAGAGAAATGGTGCAACGCGGGTTTTATTTATTCCATCTCCCATTCCAAATGGGTGGCCCCAATCCATGTTGTCCCGAAGAAGTCGGGAATTTGGACGACCACCAATGAAGACGGAGAGGAGATCGTGATGTGAGCATTCACGTGGTGACGTGTCTGTGTGGATTACAGACGCCTGAATACTACGATGAAGAAGGATCATTTCCCGCTACCCTTCATTGATCAGATCCTAGAGAGACTAGCGGGGAAAGAATTCTTCTGCTTCTTGGATGGGTTCTCGGGCTACAACCAAGTAGCCATAGCTCCAGAGGACCAGGAAAAGACAACGTTCACATGCCCCTTTGGTACCTATGCTTTCAGGCGCATGCCCTTTAGGTTATGCAATGCTCCTGGTACTTTTCAAAGGTGCATGATTGCTGTATTCGCCGAAATGGTCGGCGAATTCCTGCAAGTCTTCATGGATGACTTCTCGATCCACGGTGATTCGATTGATTCTTGTCTTAGGAATCTGGGTCGAGTCCTCAAACGATGTTGTGAGGTTAATATGGTGCTCTCCTGGGAGAAAAGTCACTTCATGGTGACGGAGGGCATTGTGTTGGGGCATGTCATCTCCAAGAAAGGGATGGAGGTTGACCCTGCCAAGGTGGATGTGATCCGACGACTCCAGCCACCAACCAACGTGAAACAGTTGCGGTTGTTCCTCGGGCATGTCGAATTTTATCGGAGGTTTATCAAGGATTTCTCTAAGACTGCCTGACCGCTAACTGAGCTTTTAGGCAAGGACATGGAGTTTATTGTTGATCACAAATGTCTTGAGGCCTTTAAGCTATTACAAGGAATGATCATGGATGCCCCGATCCTACAAGCCCCAAACTGGTCTCTTCCTTTTGAGATCATGATGGATGCATCAGATTTTATTATTGGGGTTGTGTTAGGATAGAGGAGGGATGGCATCCCGTTTGCAATACACTACGTAAGCAAAGTGCTTGATACTACTCAGCGTAACTATACAGTTACGGAAAAGGAGATGCTTGCGGTAGTGTTCGCCTTGGACAAATTTAGATCTCACTTAATCGGATCCAAGGTAATTGTGTTCACCGACCACACAGCACTACGTTATTTAATGGAAAATAAGGACGCGAAGACATGTCTTCTTAGGTGGATTATGCTTATCCAGGAATTTAATTTGGACATTCGTGATAAACCTGGAAAGAAAAACATAGTAGCCGATCACCTCTCCCGTCTCAAGGATCTTAATGTTTCTGAGGATTCAACGATTCGAGACTCCTTCCCCGACGAGTCGATTTTTGTTGTCGACTCACTCCCATGGTATGCCAATATCGTGAACTATCTTGTCTCCAAGAATGTTTCCGAGGATTGGCCCAAGAGCCACATAGACCGACTGAAGTCGGACTCTAGACATTACCACTAGGAGGATCCGATCCTTTTCTTTGAAGGACCGAATTGTGTCTGGAGGCGGTGTATTCCTCGAGAGGAATTCTAGAGTGTCCTTTCTTTATGCCACGGTCTGGAGGCAGAAGGACATCATTCCGGGAAGAGGACCGCGTGGAAGGTACTTCAGTGTGGCTTATACTGGCTGACTCTGTTTCGCGATGCCATCACTTTTGTGAAGTCGTGCCCAGTATGCCAGAGAATGGGAGGAACCGTTGGATCTAAGGATGAGATGCCAATGTGGCCTGTTGTCATTTGTGATGTCTTTGATGCCTGGGGCATTGACTTCATGGGCCCATTCCCTGTTAGCCACGGATTTGAATATATCCTTCTTGTGGTAGATTATTTGTCCAGGTGGGTGGAGGCTATCCCAACCCGAGCCGCAGACAGCAGGACTGTCTGTAAATCTATTAGAGATCGTATCATTTCTAGGTTCAGGATCCCCAAAATGTTGATATCAGATGGGTAGCCACTTTGTGAACATAGATGTGAAGAAGCTCTTGAAGGATTACGGCATCGAACACTATGTCGCTAGTCCTTACCACCCACAGACCAATGGTGTGGCTGAGGTGTTGAATAGGGAGGTGAAAACCATATTGTAGAAGCTTGTCCACCCAAACAGGAAGGACTGGTCACAGATCTTGGATCAAGTCATGTGGGCTTATAGGATAGCTTACAAGACACCGCTAGGAACCTCCCCATTCAGGATGGTATTTGGGAAGCCGTGCCATTTGCCCGTAGAATTAGTGCATAAATCGGAATGGGCGATCAAAAAGGTCGATTGGAACACGCACCTAGGGCAGAAACAAAGAGAAATGGATCTGAATGAGCTTGTGGAAGTCAGAAACCGAGCATATGAAAACAGTTTGGTGTACAAAGACAAAGTTAAGCGTTGGCATGATAGATATATCAGACGAAAGACCTTTGTTCCTAGACAGAAGGTATGGTTGTTCAATGCAAGGTTGAAGGTCTTCCAAGGCAAGTTGAAATCCAAGTGGACGGGCCCATTCATTGTCCGTGCAGTGCATGATAGTGGATGTGTTGAGATCTCAGACCTCACAGAGGACGCACCGACATTCCTAGTAAATGGTCAACTGTTGAAGTGTCGAACCCAATGAACAGTTAGTCCATGTTGAGGAGATTGTATTCATGCGCGAGACAGGTTCAACATATACACATTGAGCCGCGTATGAGACCTTGCAACAGTGAACTCTCACCATCAGCAGCATCTGGAAAGATTCAGACAACAATCCTTGTATACACCCATCATTCATGTACATTCTATTCCCCTCCCGTGACTCTAATCACTCACCCCAACTTCAAACATTTTCATCTACGACTATACTTAGGATAACCAGATCCTAAGTATAGGGGGAAGTCACCTATGTCCATTCACTGTACATCATCCACATCACATCGGTCCTCATACCACTCCAGTCTTATACTTAGGTTGACCTGAGCCTAAGTATAGGGGGGACCGATGCCCGCCTTGTACATATATTCATCCACTTCCCCTCTTGACCTCGTCTGCCATATTTTTGATCTTCTGCTACACTTAGGCTTACAAGAGCCTAAGTATAGGGGGTAGGATGACTTCTACACATTAATATTCCTTTGGCTCTCTTACGCGTAGCACGAGCTATGTCTTCTTCCTCGCTTTTCGTGCTCTGAGGACATAGCACACGCTAAGTATAGGGGGCGTGTATATATTACATGTATACTTTACCCATAGCTCGTACTTTCACGTATTTTTGTATATATTACGCAATAATTAGGATATGGGTATATGGGTAAAAATGGAGAAATGTTTTTTTGTAAAATACATGTAAAACACTTGTATAATATGTATAATACTCATAAAACACTTGTACCATAGGAGGTATACCAGAGTTTTGAAAAAAAATGGAAAAATCAAAATCAAAGGCTTCTTATTTCTTCTTGCACATCATCTCTGTATATGAAAAGAAAAGAAAGAAAAAGAGTCTTGCATCTATGTAGCGTGTCATCTGCACCTCATATGCATATCTTGCATATGCAAGGTGAAAAGCTAGTGGGTTCTAAACCAAGTTATGAGTAGATATTGAGGATGGACTTGATTTGATCTTAATCCACCTAATTTCAGAGGAACCTTATAGGAACTGGAGTTAAGATTTCTCAGGTCAAGTGACTTAATTCTTTGAGTCCACAAGTCTATGTTCACATGTCATCTTGATTAATCTAAGTAGAATATGTCGTGCGCACGCATGATTCTTTCAGACAGTGACCTAACTTGGACAAGCACAATGCACGTATCTCTTCATTGATGAGGTAGTGAGGAGGTAGAATCCTTTAGCTTGGAGTAGCACACGGGTGGAAACATCCGTCCTCCGCTAGGGAGGGTAGTGCATCTCAACCTAGTCTGGTGGTGTTGACATCTAAGGACGGGATGTTGTGGGTTGCAATAATGCTTCAAAAGAGGGATAGTCTACTGGCTCGAGAGGACAAACTCCTGATATAAATGCTGCACCTTGTATATAGTTCGAAAAAAAATGCAAAAACTCCAAAAAATCAGACAAGTCCAAGTGAAAATAAAATACCTGTCGGAGTATGTATACGAGCAAAGAAAATGTAGCCGGATGACTTGACTACACTGGTCAAGCATCCCGGGATAAGTAGCTACCATCCATTCTTTTCTCTACCCCCTCCTCTTGAGTTGGTCGCACTTGAACTTAGAAGGGAATACCCCGCTCCTCGAGGAAAGATTCACTGGACCGGGTAATTAGAGTTACCTTGTTAGAGGAGGCTAGTTCCGAGCCATTCTTGATGTGGAGAGCTATTTTGCACTTACACAATACAAGTAAGAATCATAGTCATCAGAAATTTGCGTCTGAGGATTTGTTCTGACATGACTGTTGAGGCGTCTTGAATAGAAGACTTGTGGAACTTCAAGTCTGTTAGGTCTTAAGTTCAGGTCTCAATGAGGTTCCGCCACCCAATTAATCCAAATGTCGAGTCAAGCTCCATTTTCAACTTTTGTTCATGACCTTGGTATGGAACCCAAAATCATTTCACTCTTGCATTTCATATTAGTTGCTCGGGGACGAGCAAGGTTTAAGTATAGGGGGTTGATGAATTTGTGATTCATCACTCCTAAAGTTGAAAATAGAGTCTTGTTCCCGAGTATTTAGCGGCATATTTCCCTTTTTCTTGCATAATTAGCAAACATACATGCATACATAATACATGCATTTTAGCATCCATATTTGCATTAATAAGAAGCCTAATTCACCTGTAAAATATTCGCCTATTTATCTGTATTTTATACCACCTCCAAAGACAATAAAATTGACCCAATAATGTGTATATTACTAATCAATAATATAAGGAAAGGGCCAAAAAATTCCTAGCTTGTAAAAATACCCAGTAAAATCCCAAACCCAGTTGGAGACCCCAGACCTTACAATACAAATATCTACCTCATACAACCTCCAATCTAGGTCCACTCACTTTCAAATCAATACACATTCAGAGATCTTCAAAATGAGACCAATTTCATTTAGATCGGAGCTCGTATGCAAAATTTGGGTTTTTCGGCCCCTTTGGGTACTATATGTATGTATATTTGTACCCTTGTATTCTTGTATCATATTTGATCTCATCTCTATTTTTGGTCAACATAAAACTTGTGGATCTCATCGAGATCTACAACTTTCATGTTTTGAGTTTTTCCAAATTCGGCTTCCTTCTTTCTCTAAATCAATATTTTTTCTGACCATTCAGATCAGGCCACGTGGCGCCCTTTGGTTGCGCCACGCGGCCCCCTCCATTGCGCGCCACGCGTCCCTTTTCCTCGGTCGTTCGATGCTTCTTCTTATCTCTTCATCTCCACCATTCATCTCGCCTTTAAAACCGCCATCCGATCGAGCCCAAATTGAATCAAGGACGTTCGCTAGCGTCGCTCCCTGAGGCCGCCACACGTCACTTCCTACTCCACCCGATCTTCTCCATCTCAGCCGCTCTTCTTCCTCAAGCCCTCCACCGTTCGATCAAAGCCCAGCCATCATCACGATCATCCGTCTCCGCCTAAGTCCTAGCGCACCACGTGGCATCTCATGGATCGCACGATCAGGTCCTCAAGACTTCATCCCGACCGCATGTCAGCGCCGCACCCTCCGCCCGCCACGTGTTTCGCCCTGCACCCTTGATCTCATCACTTCAGATCTAATTCCAACCTCTCATTAGCGCCTAATTCTCAGCCGTTGGATCGCGAGATCTAACGACAGAGACATCGTCTTATACCTCCTGCAAGGCCCGCACCCACGTCGTCCACCTTGCGCAAAAGCCGCCCCCTTTCTATTTTTTTGGCACCACTCCGACCACCCTCTCCGCCTCCTGTCATCTCCATTTCATAGCTCACTCTACTCTCATCCTCGCCGACCTCCATGATCGCCATAAATCGCACCCACGTCGTCCCACGATCTCCACCAACCTGCCCTCCATCACCTGGACCTTCACTTCCAACCTATAAATACTCCATCTCCATCGACCGTCCACCCCATCCGCCACTGCAGAGAGAAACCCTGAGCTCCAACCTTCATGTTTTGAGTTTTTCCAAATTCGATCTCCTTCTTTCTCTAAATCCATATTCTTTTCTGACCATTCAAATCACACCACGTGGAGCCCTCTGGTTGCGCCACGCAGCCCGCTCCATTGTGCGCCAAGCATCCCTTTTCCACGGTCGTTCGATGCTTCTTCTTCTTCTCTCTTCATCTCCATCATTCATGTCGCCTTTAACCCCTACCATCCGATCGAGCCGAGATTGAATCAGGGTCGTTCTCTAGCATCGCTCCCTCAGGCCGTTACGCGTCACTTCCTACTCCGCCCGATCTTCTCCATCTCAGATTCTTAGCCGCTCTTCTTCCCCAAGCCCTCCACCGTTCGATCGAAGCCCAGCCATCATCACGATCGTCTGTCTCCGCCTAAGTCCTAGCATGCCACGTGGCATCTCATGGATCGCACGATCAGGTCCTCAAGACTTCATCCCAACTGCACGTCAGCGTCGCACCCTCAGCCCGCCACGTGGTTTGTGAAGGATATGGTTAGATCCTCAAGCGCATCACGGAAGCGTGAGTGTCGTATCGGATAAGACGAAGAACAACTAGTCAGACTAGTTGTTTTAGGCAGTGAAATTAAAAAAATCATGCAACGAAACCACATGATCCAAGAACACTTCTCGGATCATTTCGTCTAAACCACAAACAAGTAATAGGATTACCTCTTGAAGCGTGGTTGCGATCGAGTCTCTAAACGAAGAGACCTCCTGTCTCAAGTCCGGTCTGACGAAGGAGATGATTGCGAGCCCGGGGATGAACTGCGTGCTTCTCGCAATCCATATTGATGATCCAAGTGGTGGATCTCCTGATCTCGACACACGAGATCCATCGTCTTCTTCACGAGCGAGGTACACCAAAGGAGACGGAGATCCACGAGCAAAGAGTCGGGCAGCATAACGATGATGATGCGGCGACAGAGAACCTCTCTAGGGCATCCATGGTGGACGACCACATGAGAAGGAGAGAGAGTGCTGACGTGTAGAGAGAAATAGAGAGAGATGTGCTTCTCAAGCATTGTAAAGAAGAGCAATGGGGTGCCTCTCCTTTTATAGGATTTAAAAAAATTGGATTCCACCCTAAGGGAAGCACTTGATGATGAATTGATCTTTAAACTTCCCTTAATAAAGGCCATAGATCACTTCCCCGACCTCAAGAGATTTGTAAAGAGTAAATTGATGCCCAAGAGGTCGGGTACTAAGAGAACAAGGACTGAAAGACACATAGTGTCTATGGCCACATCCTTGGTGATGGGGAGAAAGACCAAAAGCCGCAGAGTGAAGCGGTTGCCTAGGGTTGAATGTGAAATCAAAGACACCATTTTCACCCATGCGAGAATCGATGATGACTCACCTATAAATATCCTCCCGACCTCTGTGTTTGACAAGCTCAAACTCAGGCCAATCAGAAAGTCGAGAGAGATCGTTCTGCTGGCTGATCGATCCATCAAACGGTCTAGAGGAAATATTTCAGTCATCGTTACTTTCCAAGGTGCTCTACTCCAGGTCGACTTCACGATCATTGACATCGAGCACCGAGGAGAGTTTACCCAGTCTCTGATTATTCTCGGGAAGCCGTTCTTAGCCTCAGCTAAAGCGTCTATAGATTGCGAGACTCGGGAGATCGATTTATCAGCATTGGGAGCACTCCGACCTCACGCATTCTTTGATAAACTTTACTCTAAGGTGACACGCACATCCGCTGACAGTCGTGACCATCGAGAGGTACAAGAGTCCCACCTCTCTGCTACACCTGAGAGACCGACTGCCCGGACGACCATTGGTTCTGAGACTCCCCACGCCTCCACTTCATCAACTGCTTGCACCGCCACCATGACAGCTTCTAAGGAGGACTCACAATCAGAAGCTATCATTAAGTCGGACATGACCTTTGTTGACTGCCTTGACCATTTTGACGATCTGATACAAGAGCCCAATAATGCCAAGCCGATTGAGACCACTAGCACCTTCCCGAGCCGTGTGCTGACCCTTCAGGAATATTACAATCTATATGGTGACTCGTCTGATGAGGAACCCATGGTCAGCACCACACCACATCCCGGACCTTCAAAGGAAACAACCAAGACTAAATTGACCCCACATAAAAACACGGTTTCTCCCTCTTCTAGTTGGCTATCTGGTGAGAGGAAGTCGAGAATTGATTCCTCGAGATGTTCCCCCGAACCTCTCAAGGCGCGTCTCTCTCATCTCCCTCTCAATGATTCAGGTTCTAGAAAACCGACTAAGAAAGTTTCCTTCAACACACCGGAGAAGGAATTTTCAGAGGAGTCCTCATCTGGTCCAGACAAGATAATTTATATGAGTGAGCTCAGTTCGGATGTTCTCAAGCCTTATCTAAGCAAGCAGCCGTGTGTCGACCCTCGTTGGACGATCCCTACACCTCACTATTATTCATCTGAGGACGATTCCGACATCGACACATATGTATATTATCCACCTCCCCGCGTTCGCAAGAAGGTTCGTCACAAACCTTCTTAATCCTTGTATATTCTCACTCTTTCTTGTATATACTTTTTCTCCCTCCCCAGTGATTCGAATCACTCGCCCCGACTCATCTCATTTCATTTTATGACTATACTTAGGATAACCAGATCCTAAGTATAGGGGGGAGAGTGACCCGCATCCATTCATTGTATATCCTCCAGATCACATCGGTTCTCATACCTACTCATGTCCTATACTTAGGCTGACCAGAGCCTAAGTATAGGGGGGACCGATGCCCGCCATGTATATACTCATCCCTCTTGCCCTCGTCCGCCCCATTTTTTGATCTTCTTCTACACTTAGGCTGCCAGAGCCTAAGTATAGGGGGGTGGAGCGACTTCTATACATTTTGTACTTTTAGCTCTCCTACGCTTAGTCCGAGCTATGTCTTTTTCGACGCTTTTCGTGCTCTGAGGACATAGCACACGCTAAGTATAGGGGGGCGTGTATATATTACATATATACTTTACCCATAGCTCGTACTTTCGCGTATTTTCACGTATTTTCTGTATATATTATGCAATAATTACAAGGTGGGTAAAAATTGAAAAAAAAAGTGTACTATATGTATAATACTTGTATAAAAAATGTAAAATTCTTGTAAAACATAATTTTGTAAAATGTGTTGGATGTATACCGAAAAAAATTGTATACTATGTATATTATGTATAAATTAAAAACTTGTTGTAAATAATAAAATTTGTTGTATACCAAAAAAAATATATATGTTGAAAATAAAGGCTTCTTATTTACTCTTGCATATCATCCTTGCATTAAAAAAAAGTCTTGCATTTCATTCATAGCATGTCATCTGCACCTCTCATTTGCATATCTTGCATATGCAAGGTGAAAAGCTAATGGGTTCTGAACCGTGTTATAAGTAGATATTGAGGATGGGCTTGATTTGACCTTAATCAACCTAATTTCAGAGGAACCTTATAGGAACTGGAGTTAAGATTTTTCAGGTCAAGTGACTTAATTCTTTGAGTCCGCAAGTCTATGTTCACATGTCATTTTGATTAGTCTAAGTAGAATATCTCGTGCACACGCATGATTCTTTTAGACAGTGACCTAACTTGGACAAAGCACAATGCACGTAGCTCTTCATTGATGAGGTGGTGAGGAGGTAGAATCCTTTAGCTTGGAGTAGCACACGGGTGGAAACATCCGTCCTCCTCTAGGGAGGGTAGTGCATCTCAACCTAGTCTGGTGGTGTTGAAGTCTAAGGACGGGACGTTGTGGGTTGCAACAATGCTTCAAAAGAGGGATAGTCTACTGGCTCAAGAGGAAAAACTCCTAATGTACATGCTGAACCTTGTATATAGTTCCAAAAAAAAGAAAAAAATGCAAGAACTCCAAAAAAAATACAGGCCACAAAAAAAAATTTGCTTGTTGGAGTATGTATACTAGCAAGAAGTCTGCAGCTGGTTGACTTGGCTACACTGGTCAGGCATCCCGGGATAGGTTAGCTACACTAGCTACCATCCATTCTTTATTCTTTTCTCTACCCCCTCCTCTTGAGTTGGTCGCACTTGAACTTAGAAGGGAATACCCCGCTCCTCGAGGAAAGAGTTGCTGGACCGGGTTATTGAGTTACCTTGTTAGAGGAGGCTGGTTCTGAGCCATTTCTGATGTGGAGAGCTATTTATCACTTACACAGTACAAGTAAGAATCATAGTCATCAGAAATTTGCGTTTGAGGATTTGTTCTGACCTGACTGTTAAGGCGTCTTGAATAGAAGACTTGTGGAACTTGAAGTCTGTTAGGTCTTAAATTCAGATCCCAATAAGGTTCCGCCACACAATTAATCCAAAGGTCGAGTCAAGCTCCATTTTCAACTTTTGTTCATGACCTTGGTATGGAACCCAATCTCATTTCACTTCTGCATTTCATTTTAGTTGCTCGGGGACGAGCAAGGTTTAAGTATAGGGGGTTGATGAATCTGTGATTCATCACTCTAAAAGTTGAAAATAGAGCTTTGTTACCGAGTAATTAGAGGCATATTTCTACTTATATTGCATGATTAGCATTCATGCATGCATTGATAACATTTGCATTTTAGCTTTCATATTTGCATAAAATAAGAAGCCAATTTCACTTGTAAATATTCACCTATATATTTGATAAAATACCTTATTTGTATATATTTTAGACTAAATCAAAATCCAATAAAATCAACTCCATAGTGTATATATTACTAACACTAATCAAAGAAAAATATCAAAAAAATACTAACTTGTAAAATTGATCAATAAAACTCCAAGCCAAGTTTGAAACCATGAACCTTAAAATGCGCATATCTCGCTCATACAGCCTCCGAATTAGGTCTACTCACTTTTAAAGTAATATACATTCAGAGACCTTCAAAACAAGATCAATTTCACTAAAATCGGAGCTCGTATGCAAAACTTGGATTTTGGGCCCCTTTTGTATGTTGTACAAAATGACCGTTTTACCCCTGTATTTTATCCTTTTATTTTCTTCATTATTAAAAATCCAAAAAAAATTAGATTAAATTGTAAATATTCTTCTAACATTTTCTTTATTTTTATTTTAATTTTTCTCTCTTTTAAAAATGACAAAAAAATTACAAAAGATAAAATGCGGTATTTTATATCTATAAGGTACCACCCAAAAATACATTTTTGTACAGATGATTTCCTTTGATTTTCGGCCCTTCACGGAAGTTGTAGATCTCGTTGAGACGAGTAACTTTTGTGTTGAACACTTTTTGATTTAATCCCTTTTGTTATTTCTTTTTGATTTTCTTTACATTTAATCTTTGAATTCTCTGGGAGCGACATGTGGCAGCTCCTGGAGCCGCCACATGTCACCCCATTTTCTTTATTTTCGAATTTATTTTATTATTTTCGGATTTATTTTTCATTATTTTCGGATTTTATTATTTTTTTATTATTATTTTAATTAGTGTTATTTTTAGTAGCCTACTTATATTATTATTATTATATTATTTATTCCCCTTTTACCTCTTCTCCTTTCTTTTCCCCCACTCCAAGCCACATCTTCTCCACTTCCTCCACCATTTTCTCCACTCTCTCCATCTCTTCTCTAACTCCATCCATCCTCTTTATAATCTCCTCCACTCCTCCATTCACAATCATCCACCGATCTTGAGAGAGAGAGAGAGCCCCAGCCCTCGTATCGTTCCTGGTGACAGCACGGACGAGACGATCTGAGCGACGACGAGCTTGGCCATCTTCGGCCTTGGTGAGATCCAAGGAGCCTCACAACTCCTTGTTGCAGCTTCCAAATCCGCTGCCAAGCTTCGAAAACCGCCATCTCCTCGAGGCCATGACTGAAGCCGCAAGACGCGGCTCCACTTTCGGCAAACCACACAGGTAAGTATTTTCTATCATATCTTTTCATTTCAATTTTTTATCTAACATATTTTGTTCCTTGTTCGTCACCAAACATTTCACAAACATCAACAAAATCACTATCACCAACACACACACCACTTCATTTCATATATTTCACTTTTAATCTGTTGTTCAAACAAAGAAAATACAAAAAAATATACAAAAAAAATAAAACAGGAGCCGCAGCAGCCCCTCGCCGCCGGCGTTGTGCGCCCCTGCCCTCGCCGCCAAGCTCCAGGACGCCAGCGGCCTCACCGCGCCTCCCGCCCACGCAACGGCACCAGGCCGTGCGTGGCCGCCGTCTCCTTCAGCCCGACAGCCCGTACACACGGCTGGGCACCGATCCACGGCCGCCAACCGACTTCGCCAGCACAGCACTCCGACCACCGTCAACCGCTCCTCCTCCGCGCAGCGCGTGACCGAGCCACGCTGCTCCGCGTCGCAACCACGTACTTCGCTCCCCGCCTGGGAGCGGCGCCGCCCTATCGTGATCAAGGCGCGCGCGTCGACGCCCTTGCCCAGCCGCGCACCGCCGTGCTCCGCCCCCCCCCCCTCCTAGGAGCGGCGCCACCCTCCTCCGCCTACTCCACGCGCCGTCGACGTGCTGCCCAAGCCGCGGCCCTTGCAGCCACCTCCACGCACGCCGCCGTCCACGCACACTCCCTGTGCGTTGTGTGCCCTAGAAACAAAGGTCCACTTTCATTTTTATATTCTGCAATTTGCATTCTTTACCTTTCAAACTTTTGTAATCACAAAAGTGCCCTTAGGCACAATTTGAGTTGAATTATTTCATTTCAGTAATTGCAAAGATAACCCTGACTTTGCCTGATTATTTGGACAATCATGTAGCATCACTTTATTTAATGAAAAATAGCATTTTGATGAGCATCTAATTCTTTACCTCCTGGCTATTTATTTGTATTTTTGTGAGCATTAGATATTTTATTAAAAATCAGTGATTGAAATTGAGTGATATTTTGTCCATTTACGCTCTGAAATTCGCATAGGCCAATTATTGCTCCAAAAATTGTGAAAAAATTGTAAATGATGCATTTAAGTGTGCTGTAATTACTGTCCAAGTTTCGTCCAATTGGGAGTTGTCATTTGCATAAAATAAATTGTAGAGTGATATCTGTATTTGATTTTCAATTAATTCCACGAAATTGATTTTTGAGAAATTTCAAAGCTCCTGGATTCCTTATTACAATATCTATTTGAGATAAATCAGTCTTTGGATAATTTTATTTCGTGGATTTATTAGGAATTAAATACCAACAGTCACTCTGTTTTCAGTAAAATATTCATAAAAAATAAAAAAGTGTCAGAAAATTCCAAAAATATTAGCTTAGCTTAATTTCCTCATGTTTAACTTTCAGTAAATTTTTCATAATTTTTGCATGTCATTTGCACGAAAAATTGCATAAAAACCCCAAAAACGTTTGTATTTTTCATTTGTGCATTTTAAATCCAAAAAATTCAAAAAAATATATTTTGCATTCATCATTGGATTAGGTTTACAGGAAAAATATAACTTGGTCGATTTGAGTTAATTTGACATCAAAGATTAATTTGGCTAAGTGATCGTTTTCTTAATAACCTAGTTCATCCGTATTGTTGCATTTTTGGCATTTTTATCGCATAAAAAAATAACAAAAAAATCCCACTAGGAAAACCATAATCTAATCCATCTAATCTGATCCCGAGTTGTTCCTTTGCCTCCTTGAGTCGACCCTGGGGCTTGCCCAGGCTAAATAAACATAACACCGCATATTAAATTCATTCGACGATTATTCGAGTTGTGCGATTATTTTTGATCGACGCGGATCAATCCGACTGCAACGTACTAGTCAATCATACGACATCGAAAGGGTAGAATCCGACTCGTCAAATGGCGCCGTTGCCGGGGAGGCAAACGGCTTAGGATCACTTTAGAAAAATAAGATTTACATTTTCCATTCACTCGGGTAGTCTGACCCCCGAGCCGCATTATAATTATCCATTCTTCTTTAATTATTTTTCTGACCATTTCTGTATATATCTCATTCTGACATAATTTTTTATCTTTTTGTGCGAGGGCCCGGTGGACTTGGAGCGGCTTTCTTGAAGTCGACGCATCTCGAAGTGCATCGGAGGCCGACGATTCATGGATCAAGTCGGCTGTTGGACGTCAAAAAGATTTTTGTAAGAAAATTGTCTGCATCATTTACAGCGGTTCCCGTTTGGGTTCTTGCGATTGTAAACATAGTGAACCCGTGTCCCCGTCTGCTGTGTGGTTTGAATTTTAGACTAGGCTTGCACTAGCGGCTCCTCGAGCCACTCTAGGATTTGCTTGTGCTCGTAAATCTTTAGGACCACACATCACACATAAAAGACGCACTTAGACCGCAGGACTTAGCCAAATCAACTTGTTCTTCACTCGCTAATAGAACTGTCTGTCTAGGAGCGGCTTTTCATCGTCTGCATTCATTTAGTATAAAAATTTCAATCCAGTACTGCATCCTGCATTGTAGAGAGCTGGAGGCACTGTAAGTCTTCTTACTCAAGCATTCATCATCGTTTTCTCGATTGCATCGGCTTTTTCCGATTCTCTCTCTCGGTTTTCTAACCTAGGATAAAGGAATTGGGACTGGACGGTAGACGTGATTGCTTGTGTGGATTAATATCAGTGACAACTAATCTTTAAAATCAGGACTACTAATTGAATTTGACCAAAAAAATTGACTAAAACCCTTGTTTGCGGGAGAGTAACCCCGACCTTGTTTTCAGGCTGAGTTAGGGTACTTGAGTGTGTGTGAACACCTTAAGGTAGAGCCCAAATCCCCGCCTTCCATATCACGGGCCAACTGATCCTAACAAATATCACGAGTTGGATACTTTTAGCTCATTGACAAGTACCAAGTAGCCTCCGCCTGTTCACGGGTAGATAGGGGCGAACCAGCGGTACTCTGCGACAAGGCCTAGCTTTGTCAGCCTCCGCCTGCTTGCAGGTAGATAGGGGAACGTCTTTGAGTCCCCAACTCCGGATAGGAGCGAAGAAAGGGAGGATCGGCGGTATCTTAGGCGACAGGTTAAACAGGGAAGACGCAGCTGGCTCTGAGCCGACTTCCCTATAGGCCGCGTAAATCCTTGCTATCTTGCTTGAAAAATCACACTTAAAATTAACAAGATTAATTGGACTCGGTTTCGGGTCGTTCACCGTGTTGAGTGTGAATTCAGGGTTTGCTCTTGCATTTGTCATCGTGTCTGTCCGTGTGTGTTATCCTGCGTAATTGCGCATTTTCTACCTCGCTCTACTTACATTCATTATCTTCTCTTCAAGATGTCGGGATATTGGTCCCCATTCCCTGAGACCTCTGGTCATTCCTCATCGATCATATACCGATCATCTTCACCTTTTCATTCTTCCGTGTATCCTCCGCCGCCCACGGGAGACCCTTACCCGTGGTCAGCTCCACCTCAATCCGATTATGAAGTCAGAACTTCGACTGACTTCTCCACTTCTTCGCATTTCTCACCTACTCCATATTCTAGCACCACGGATCCACTTCCACCCTGGGCTGACTGTCCTTACTCCCGAGAGCTTGCAGGAACCAAAGACTCGAATGAAGAGCAAGCCACTGCTGAGACAGATGATTGGCAAAATTATATGCCCCCACATACTTCACCCCAAGTAGTGAGCACACCACAACTCATATATACACATCCCGACTTGAACTTAGGGCATAACACGGTCGATCGAACAAGCCGAATGGAGAGGCCTGAACATCATGATTTCCCAGACTTGATTGACTTTAGTGATCAAGCCTCCATTAACCAGCCTTCATTTGGAGAGCCTATACATTCACAAGATTGGACTCATGACCTAGACTTATCAGTCCCTGTTTCATTGACTCCGTCATTTGAGGCTCCGACCGATATTTGTCATTTGGATAGTCCATACTCAACCCAGCATTACATGCCAGAGTCAAGGTATGTTGAGTATGAGACTCCAATATCTCAGCAGTATCCTCCACTTGAGCAGAACTCTCCCATGATTTGTCATGAGAATTTTGTGGAGGATGACATCTCTAGACTTATTAAGAAAAATGAATCATTTGGTAACGAGTTGAGAGATGTCATGGGAATATTACAATCAATTTCTGCCAGCCTGGGTATAAAAGTGAGAAAAGACATGAGTAGTTTTGAGGTTGAAAACAAAGCAAACATCAGGGAACCCACACCGTCTGTACAGCTGGAGTCCATTCTATCTCCCTCTTCTACTAACCACTTGCCCTCCAATCAAGAGTCTGATCATTCATCCATTAAAAACACCAAAAAAATTGAAAAACCAAAAATTCACATAAAAATTGAAAATGAAAATGATTTAAAAAAATTGGATTCCACCCTAAGGGAAGCACTTGATGATGAATTGATCTTTAAACTTCCCTTAATAAAGGCCATAGATCACTTCCCCGACCTCAAGAGATTTGTAAAGAGTAAATTGATGCCCAAGAGGTCGGATACTAAGAGAACAAGGACTGAAAGACACATAGTGTCTATGGCCACATCCTTGGTGATGGGGAGAAAGACCAAAAGCCGCAGAGTGAAGCGGTTGCCTAGGGTTGAATGTGAAATCAAAGACACCATTTTCACCCATGCGAGAATCGATGATGACTCACCTATAAATATCCTCCCGACCTCTGTGTTTGACAAGCTCAAACTCAGGCCAATCAGAAAGTCGAGAGAGATCGTTCAGCTGGCTGATCGATCCATCAAACGGTCTAGAGGAAATATTTCAGTCATCGTTACTTTCCAAGGTGCTCTACTCCAGGTCGACTTCACGATCATTGACATCGAGCATCGAGGAGAGTTTACCCAGTCTCCGATTATTCTCGGGAAGCCGTTCTTAGCCTCAGCTAAAGCGTCTATAGATTGCGAGACTCGGGAGATTGATTTCTCAGCATTGGGAGCACTCCGACCTCACCCATTCTTTGATAAACTTTACTCTAAGGTGACACGCACATCCGCTGACAGTCGTGACCATCAAGAGGTACAAGAGTCCCACCTCTCTGCTACACCTGAGAGACCGACTGCCCGGACGACCATTGGTTCTGAGACTCCCCACAACTCCACTTCATCAACTGCTTGCACCGCCACCATGACAGCTTCTAAGGAGGACTCATAATCAGAAGCTATCATTAAGTCGGACATGACCTTTGTTGACTGCCTTGACCATTTTGATGATCCGATACAAGAGCCCAATAATGCCAAGCCGACTGAGACCACTAGCACCTTCCCGAGCCGTGTGCTGACCCTTCAGGAATATTACAATCTATATGGTGACTCGTCTGATGAGGAACCCATGGTCAGCACCACACCACATCTCGGACCTTCAAAGGAAACAACCAAGACTAAATTGACCCCACATAAAAACACGGTTGCTCCCTCTTCTAGTTGGCTATCTGGTGAGAGGAAGTCGAGAATTGATTCCTCGAGATGTTCCCCCGAACCTCTCAAGGCGCGTCTCTCTCATCTCCCTCTCAATGATTCAGGTTCTAGAAAACCGACTAAGAAAGTTTCCTTCAACACACCGGAGAAGGAATTTTCTGAGGAGTCCTCATCTGGTCCGGATAAGGTAATTTATATGAGTGAGCACAGTTCGGCTGTTCTCAAGCCTTATCTAAGCAAGCAGCTGTGTGTCGACCCTCGTTGGACGATCCCTACACCTCACTATTATTCATCTGAGGACGATTCCGACATCGACACATATGTATATTATCCACCTCTCCGCATCCGCAAGAAGGTTCGTCACAAACCTTCTTAATCCTTGTATATTCTCACTCTTTCTTGTATATACTTTTTCTCCCTCCCCAGTGATTCGAATCACTCGCCCCGACTCATCTCATTTCATTTTATGACTATACTTAGGATAACCAGATCCTAAGTATAGGGGGGAGAGTGACCCGCATCCATTCATTGTACATCCTCCAGATCACATCGGTTCTCATACCTACTCATGTCCTATACTTAGGCTGACCAGAGCCTAAGTATAGGGGGGACCGATGCCCGCCATGTATATACTCATCCCTCTTGCCCTCGTCCGCCCCATTTTTTGATCTTCTTCTACACTTAGGCTGCCAGAGCCTAAGTATAGGGGGGCGGAGCGACTTCTATACATTTTGTACTTTTAGCTCTCCTACGCTTAGTCCGAGCTATGTCTTTTTCGACGCTTTTCGTGCTCTGAGGACATAGCACACGCTAAGTATAGGGGGGCGTGTATATATTACATATATACTTTACCCATAGCTCGTACTTTCGCGTATTTTCGCGTATTTTCTGTATATATTATGCAATAATTAAGGGTGGGTAAAAATTGAAAAAAAAATTGTACTATATGTATAATACTTGTATAAAAATGTAAAATTCTTGTAAAACATATTTTTGTAAATTTTGTTGGATGTATACCGAAAAAAAATTATATACTATGTATATTATGTATAAATTAAAAACTTGTTGTAAATAATAAAATTTGTTGTATACCAAAAAATATATATATGTTGAAAATAAGGCTTCTTATTTACTCTTGCATATCATCCTTGCATTAAAAAAAAGTCTTGCATTTCATTCATAGCATGTCATCTGCACCTCTCATTTGCATATCTTGCATATGCAAGGTGAAAAGCTAATGGGTTCTGAACCGTGTTATGAGTAGATATTGAGGATGGGCTTGATTTGACCTTAATCAACCTAATTTCAGAGGAACCTTATAGGAACTGGAGTTAAGATTTTTCAGGTCAAGTGACTTAATTCTTTGAGTCCGCAAGTCTATGTTCACATGTCATTTTGATTAGTCTAAGTAGAATATCTCGTGCACACGCATGATTCTTTTAGACAGTGACCTAACTTGGACAAAGCACAATGCACGTAGCTCTTCATTGATGAGGTGGTGAGGAGGTAGAATCCTTTAGCTTGGAGTAGCACACGGGTGGAAACATCCGTCCTCCTCTAGGGAGGGTAGTGCATCTCAACCTAGTCTGGTGGTGTTGAAGTCTAAGGACGGGACGCTGTGGGTTGCAATAATGCTTCAAAAGATGGATAGTCTACTGGCTCAAGAGGAAAAACTCCTAATGTACATGCTGCACCTTGTATATAGTTCCAAAAAAAGAAAAAAAATGCAAGAACTCCAAAAAAATATAGGCCACAAAAAAAATTTGCCTGTTGGAGTATGTATACTAGCAAGAAGTCTGCAGCTGGTTGACTTGGCTACACTGGTCAGGCATCCCGGGATAGGTTAGCTACACTAGCTACCATCCATTCTTTATTCTTTTCTCTACCCCCTCCTCTTGAGTTGGTCGCACTTGAACTTAGAAGGGAATACCCCGCTCCTCGAGGAAAGAGTTGCTGGACCGGGGTATTGAGTTACCTTGTTAGAGGAGGCTGGTTCTGAGCCATTTCTGATGTGGAGAGCTATTTATCACTTACACAGTACAAGTAAGAATCATAGTCATCAGAAATTTGCGTTTGAGGATTTGTTCTGACCTGACTGTTAAGGCGTCTTGAATAGAAGACTTGTGGAACTTGAAGTCTGTTAGGTCTTAAATTCAGATCCCAATAAGGTTCCGCCACACAATTAATCCAAAGGTCGAGTCAAGCTCCATTTTCAACTTTTGTTCATGACCTTGGTATGGAACCCAATCTCATTTCACTTCTGCATTTCATTTTAGTTGATCGGGGACGAGCAAGGTTTAAGTATAGGGGGTTGATGAATCTGTGATTCATCACTCTAAAAGTTGAAAATAGTGCTTTGTTATCGAGTAATTAGAGGCATATTTCTACTTATATTGCATGATTAGCATTCATGCATGCATTGATAACATTTGCATTTTAGCATTCATATTTGCATAAAATAAGAAGCCAATTTCACTTGTAAATATTCACCTATATATTTGATAAAATACCTTATTTGTATATATTTTAGACTAAATCAAAATCCAATAAAATCAACTCCATAGTGTATATATTACTAACACTAATCAAGGAAAAATATCAAAAAAATACTAACTTGTAAAATTGATCAATAAAACTCCAAGCCAAGTTTGAAACCATGAATTTTAAAATGCGCATATCTTGCTCATACAGCCTCCGAATTAGGTCTACTCACTTTTAAAGTAATATACATTCAGAGACCTTCGAAACAAGATCAATTTCACTAAAATCGGAGCTCGTATGCAAAACTTGGGTTTTGGGCCCCTTTTGTATGTTGTACAAAATGACCGTTTTACCCCTGTATTTTATCCTTTTATTTTCTTCATTATTAAAAATCCAAAAAAATTAGATTAAATTGTAAATATTCTTCTAACATTTTCTTTATTTTTATTTTAATTTCTCTCTTTTAAAAATGACAAAAAAATTACAAAAGATAAAATGCGGTATTTTATATCTATAAGGTACCACCCAAAAATACATTTTTGTACAGATGATTTCCTTTGATTTTCGGCCCTTCACGGAAGTTGTAGATCTCGTTGAGACGAGTAACTTTTGTGTTGACCACTTTTTGATTTAATACCTTTTGTTATTTCTTTTTGATTTTCTTTACATTTAATCTTTGAATTCTTTGGGAGCGACATGTGGCGGCTCCTGGAGCCGCCACATGTCACCCCATTTTCTTTATTTTCGAATTTATTTTATTATTTTCGGATTTATTTGTTTATTATTTTCGGATTTTATTATTTTTTTATTATTATTTTAATTATTTTTATTTTTAGTAGCCTACTTATATTATTATTATATTATTATTTATTCCTTATTATATTATTATTTATTCCCCTTTTACCTCTTCTCCTTTCTTTTCCCCCACTCCAAGCCACATCTTCTCCACTTCCTCCACCATTTTCTCCACTCTCTCCATCTCTTCTCTAACTTCATCCATCCTCTTTATAATCTCCTCCACTCCTTCATTCACAATCATCCACCGATCTTGAGAGAGAGAGAGCCCCAGCCCTCGTATCGTTCCTGGTGACAGCACGGACGAGACGATCTGAGCGACGACGAGCTTGGCCATCTTCGGCCTTGGTGAGATCCAAGGAGCCTCACAACTCCTTGTTGCAGCTTCCAAATCTGCTGCCAAGCTTCGGAGACCGCCATCTCCTTGAGGCCACATGACTGAAGCCGCAAGACGCGGCTCCACTTTCGGCGAACCACACAGGTAAGTATTTTCTATCATATCTTTTCATTTCAATTTTTTATCTAACATATTTTGTTCCTTGTTCGTCACCAAACATTTCACAAACATCAACACAATCACTATCACCAACACACACACCACTTCATTTCATATATTTCACTTTTTATCTGCTGTTCAAACAAAGAAAATACAAAAAATATACAAAAAAATAAAACAGGAGCCGCAGCAGCCCCTCGCCGCCTGCGTTGTGCGCCCCTGCCCTCGCCGCCAAGCTCCAGGCCGCCGGCGGCCTCGCCGCGCCTCCCGCCCACGCAGCGGCACTAGGCCGTACGTGGCTGCCGTCTCCTCCAGCCCGACAGCCCGCACACACGGCTGGGCACCGATCCACGGCCGCCAACCGACTTCGCCAGCACAGCACTCCGACCACCGTCAACCGCTCCTCCTCCGCGCAGCGCGCGACCGAGCCACGCTGCTCCGCGTCGCAGCCACGTGCTCCGCTCCCCGCCTGGGAGCAGCGCCGCCCTATCGTGATCAAGGCGCGCGCGTCGACGCCCTTGCCCAGTCGCGCACCGTCGTGCTCCCCCCCCCCCCCCCCCCCCGGGAGCGGCGCCACCCTCCTCCGCCTACTCCACGCGCCGTCGACGTGCTGCCCAAGCCGCGGCCCTTGCAGCCACCTCCACGCACGCCGTCGTCCACGCACACTCCCTGTGCGTTGTGTGCCCTAGCAACAAAGGTCCACTTTCATTTTTATATTCTGCAATTTGCATTCTTTACCTTTCAAACTTTTGTAATCACAAAAGTGCCCTTAGGCACAATTTGAGTTGAATTATTTCATTTCTGTAATTGCAAAGATAACCCTCACTTTGCCTGATTATTTGGACAATCATGTAGCATCACTTTATTTAATGAAAAATAGCATTTTGATGAGCATCTAATTCTTTACCTCCTGGCTATTTATTTGCATTTTTGTGAGCATTAGATATTTTTTTAAAAATCAGAGATTGAAATTGAGTGATATTTTGTCCATTTACGCTCTGAAATTCGCATAGGCCAATTATTGCTCCAAAAATTGTGAAAAAATTGTAAATGATGCATTTAAGTGTGCTGTAATTACTATCCAAGTTTCGTCCAATTCGGAGTTGTCATTTGCATAAAATAAATTGTAGAGTGATATCTGTATTTGATTTTTAATTAATTCCACGAATTTGATTTTTTGAGAAATTTCAAAGCTCCTAGATTCCTTATTACAATATCTATTTGAGATAACAGTCACTCTGTTTTTAGTAAAATATTCATAAAAAAATCAAAAAGTGTCAGAAAATTCCAAAAATATTAGCTTAGCTTAATTTCCTCATGTTTAAATTTCAGTAAATTTTTCATAATTTTTGCTTGTCATTTGCACGAAAAATTGTATAAAAACCCCAAAACGTTTGTATTTTTCATTTGTGCATTTTAAATCCAAAAATTCCAAAAAAATATATTTTGCATTCATCATTGGATTAGGTTTATATGAAAAATATAACTTGGTCGATTTGAGTTAATTTGACATCAAAGATTAATTTGGCTAAGTGATCGTTTTCTTAATAACCTAGTTCATCCGTATTGTTGCATTTTTGGCATTTTTATCGCATAAAAAAATAACAAAAAAATCCCACTTGGAAAACCATAATCTAATCCATCTATTCTGATCCTGAGTTGTTCTTTTGCCTCCTTGAGTCGACCCTGGGGCTTGCCCAGGCTAAATAAACATAACACCGCATATTAAATTCATTCGACGATTATTCGAGTTGTGCGGTTATTTTTGATCGACGCGGATCTATCCGACTGCAACGTACTAGTCAATCATACGACATCGAAAGGGTAGAATCCGACTCATCAATCATGACCTAGAATAAACCCAAAGATCTGATCACATTTGAATTGTCTTCTTCAGGGCTTTATCATTAAGTTTCTCATTCGATCATTAGGAGTTGGTATCAATCAATTTCTTTCCAAAAGCATATATCATACCTAGAATCCTGTCATAATTCTGAAGCGAGACGACCATCGATGGAATTCGATTGGTCTCAATATCTCATGAGTGAGCTTGTATTTTCCGATTTAGATAGAAACTTTGTATGATCCCTTTGAGAGATCGTATTACTCATATGTCCTCGTATGCACACCAACTCATAGGTGTATATACATTGATTAGGTCATCAAACTAATGGGTTATTGTATAGAACTTACTTTCCCGAGTAAAAGTACAAAAGTAACTAGATATTTAAGCTTGTTTTCCACATCATTATTTTCTTATTTACCAAAAAGTATAGGACTGGATTTCGAATTAAAATCCATATTTATCAGCGAAGAAAAGAGTATATCATCTTATATTTTGATTAAGGGTGTGTAGTCGCATAGAAATACAAATGATCTTTAATTACAACATACGATCGTATATCTATTTAAAGAATTCAAGAAGGAGGATTTCCAATGCGAGATATAAAAGCATATTTCTTTGTGGAACCCGCGCTAAGTACTATATGGTTTAGGTCTTTAGCATGTCTATTGATAGAAATCCATCCTTTCTTCCCACACGCCTTGTCATTCTAGTGGGAAAAAATATAAAGATGCCCGTGATCAATTTCTTCTTCTTTTTCTGGTTGTTTTGTATGTGAAAGAAGAAAAATCAAATGATCCTCAACAACGCATCGAGTAGATCTAAGATTGAATTTGGGTGAATAGAAATGTAGGTCTAGGGTGGTACCCCCACAAAATCGTAGAATAGAAGATACTAAAGCCTAATATATGTACTTAGATATATAGTAAATAACAAAAAAATCTCGCCCACGCAGCGGCACCAGGCCGTGCGTGGCCGCCGTCTCCTCCAGTCCGACAGCCCGTACACACGGCTGGGCACCGATCCACGACCGCCAACCGACTTCAGCACAGCACTCCGACCACCGTCAACCGCTCCTCCTCCGCGCAGCGCGCGACCGAGCCACGCTGCTCCGCGTCGCAGCCACGTGCTCTGCTCCCCGCCTGGGAGCGGCGCCGCCCTATCGTGATCACGGCGCGCGCGTCGACGCCCTTGCCCAGCCGCGTACCACCGTGCTCCGCCCCCCTGGGAGCGGCGCCACCCTCCTCCGCCTACTCCACGCGTCGTCGACGTGCTGCCCAAGCCGCGGCCCTTGCAGCCACCTCCACGCACGCCGCCGTCCACGCACACTCCCTGTGCGTTGTGTGCCCTAGCAACAAAGGTCCACTTTCATTTTTATATTCTGCAATTTGCATTCTTTACCTTTCAAACTTTTGTAATCACAAAAGTGCCCTTAGGCACAATTTGAGTTGAATTATTTCATTTCAGTAATTGCAAAGATAACCCTCACTTTGCCTGATTATTTGGACAATCATGTAGCATCACTTTATTTAATGAAAAATAGCATTTTGATGAGCATCTAATTCTTTACCTCCTGGCTATTTATTTGCATTTTTGTGAGCATTAGATATTTTTTTAAAAATCAGAGATTGAAATTGAGTGATATTTTGTCCATTTACGCTCTGAAATTCGCATAGGCCAATTATTGCTCCAAAAATTGTGAAAAAATTGTAAATGATGCATTTAAGTGTGCTGTAATTACTATCCAAGTTTCGTCCAATTCGGAGTTGTCATTTGCATAAAATAAATTGTAGAGTGATATCTGTATTTGATTTTTAATTAATTCCACGAATTTGATTTTTTGAGAAATTTCAAAGCTCCTAGATTCCTTATTACAATATCTATTTGAGATAACAGTCACTCTGTTTTTAATAAAATATTCATAAAAAAATCAAAAAGTGTCAGAAAATTCCAAAAATATTAGCTTAGCTTAATTTCCTCATGTTTAACTTTCAGTAAATTTTTCATAATTTTTGCTTGTCATTTGCACGAAAAATTGTATAAAAACCCCAAAAATGTTTGTATTTTTCATTTGTGCATTTTAAATCCAAAAATTCCAAAAAAATATATTTTGCATTCATCATTGGATTAGGTTTATATGAAAAATATAACTTGGTCGATTTGAGTTAATTTGACATCAAAGATTAATTTGGCTAAGTGATCGTTTTCTTAATAACCTAGTTCATCCGTATTGTAGCATTTTTGGCATTTTTATCGCATAAAAAAATAACAAAAAAATCCCACTTGGAAAACCATAATCTAATCCATCTATTCTGATCCTGAGTTGTTCCTTTGCCTCCTTGAGTCGACCCTGGGGCTTGCCCAGGCTAAATAAACATAACACCGCATATTAAATTCATTCGACGATTATTCGAGTTGTGCGGTTATTTTTGATCGACGCGGATCTATCCGACTGCAACGTACTAGTCAATCATACGACCGAAAGGGTAGAATCCGACTCATCAATCATGACCTAGAATAAACCCAAAGATCTGATCACATTTGAACTGTCTTCTTCAGGGCTTTATCATTAAGTTTCTCATTCGATCATTAGGAGTTGGTATCAATCAATTTCTTTCCAAAAGCATATATCATACCTAGAATCCTGTCATAATTCTGAAGCGAGACGACCATCGATGGAATTCGATTGGTCTCAATATCTCATGAGTGAGCTTGTATTTTCCGATTTAGATAGAAACTTTGTATGATCCCTTTGAGAGATCGTATTACTCATATGTCCTCGTATGCACACCAACTCATAGGTGTATATACATTGATTAGGTCATCAAACTAATGGGTTATTGTATAGAACTTACTTTCCCGAGTAAAAGTACAAAAGTAACTAGATATTTAAGCTTGTTTTCCACATCATTATTTTCTTATTTACCAAAAAGTATAGGACTGGATTTCGGATTAAAATCCATATTTATCAGCGAAGAAAAGAGTATATCATCTTATATTTTGATTAAGGGTGTGAAGTCGCATAGAAATACAAATGATCTTTAATTACAACATACGATCGTATATCTATTTAAAGAATTCAAGAAGGAGGATTTCCAATGCGAGATATAAAAGCATATTTCTTTGTGGAACCCGCGCTAAGTACTATATGGTTTAGGTCTTTAGCATGTCTATTGATAGAAATCCATCCTTTCTTCCCACACGCCTTGTCATTCTAGTGGGAAAAAATACAAAGATGCCCGTGATCAATTTCTTCTTCTTTTTTTGGTTGTTTTGTATGTGAAAGATCAAATGATCCTCAACAACGCATCGAGTAGATCTAAGATTGAATTTGGGTGAATAGAAATGTAGGTCTAGGGTGGTACCCCCACAAAATCGTAGAATAGAAGATACTAAAGCCTAATATATGTACTTAGATATATAGTAAATAGCAAAAAATCTCGCCCATGCAGCGGCACCAAGCCGTGCGTGGTCGCCGTCTCCTCCAGTCCGACAGCCCGTACACACGGCTGGGCACCGATCCACGGCCGCCAACCGACTTCAGCACAACACTCCGACCACCGTCAACCGCTCCTCCTCCGCGCAGCGCGCGACCGAGCCACGCTGCTCCGCGTCGCAGCCACGTGCTCCGCTCCCCGCCTGGGAGCGGCGCCGCCCTATCGTGATCACGGCGCGCGCGTCGACGCCCTTGCCCAGCCGCGCACCACCGTGCTCCGCCCCCCCTGGGAGCGGCGCCACCCTCCTCCGCCTACTCCACGCGTCGTCGACGTGCTGCCTAAGCCGCGGCCCTTGCAGCCACCTCCACGCACGCCGCCGTCCACGCACACTCCCTGTGCGTTGTGTGCCCTAGCAACAAAGGTCCACTTTCATTTTTATATTCTGCAATTTGCATTCTTTACCTTTCAAACTTTTGTAATCACAAAAGTGCCCTTAGGCACAATTTGAGTTGAATTATTTCATTTCAGTAATTGCAAAGATAACCCTCACTTTGCCTGATTATTTGGACAATCATGTAGCATCACTTTATTTAATGAAAAATAGCATTTTGATGAGCATCTAATTCTTTACCTCTTGGCTATTTATTTGCATTTTTGTGAGCATTAGATATTTTATTAAAAATCAGAGATTGAAATTGAGTGATATTTTGTCCATTTACGCTCTGAAATTCGCATAGGCCAATTATTGCTCCAAAAATTGTGAAAAAATTGTAAATGGTGCATTTAAGTGTGCTGTAATTACTATCCAAGTTTCGTCCAATTCGGAGTTGTCATTTGCATAAAATAAATTGTAGAGTGATATCTGTATTTGACTTTTAATTAATTCCACGAATTTGATTTTTGAGAAATTTCAAAGCTCCTGGATTCCTTATTACAATATCTATTTGAGATAAATCAGTCTTTGGATAATTTTATTTCGTGGATTTATTAGGAATTAAATACCAACAGTCACTCTGTTTTCAGTAAAATATTCATAAAAAAATCAAAAAGTGTCAGAAAATTCCAAAAATATTAGCTTAGCTTAATTTCCTCATGTTTAACTTTCTCTAAATTTTTCATAATTTTTGCATGTCATTTGCACGAAAAATTGCATAAAAACCCCAAAAACGTTTGTATTTTTCATTTGTGCATTTTAAATCCAAAAATTCCAAAAAATATATTTTGCATTCATCATTGGATTAGGTTTATAGGAAAAATAAACTTGGTCGATTTGAGTTAATTTGACATCAAAGATTAATTTGGCTAAGTGATCGTTTTCTTAATAACCTAGTTCATCCGTATTGTTGCATTTTTGGCATTTTTATCACATAAAAAAATAACAAAAAAATCTCACTTGGAAAACCATAATCTAATCCATCTAATCTGATCCCGAGTTGTTCCTTTGCCTCCTTGAGTCGACCCTGGGGCTTGCCCAGGCTAAATAAACATAACACCGCATATTAAATTCATTCGACGATTATTCGAGTTGTGCGGTTATTTTTGATCGACGCGGATCTATCCGACTGCAACGTACTAGTCAATCATATGACATCGAAAGGGTAGAATCCGACTCGTCAATCATGACCTAGAATAAACCCAAAGATCTGATCACATTTGAACTGTCTTCTTCAGGGCTTTATCATTAAGTTTCTCATTCGATCATTAGGAGTTGGTATCAATCAATTTCTTTCCAAAAGCATATATCATACCTAGAATCCTGTCATAATTCTGAAGCGAGACGACCATCGATGGAATTCGATTGGTCCCAATATCTCATGAGTGAGCTTGTATTTTCCGATTTAGATAGAAACTTTGTATGATCCCTTTGAGAGATCGTATTACTCATATGTCCTCGTATGCACACCAACTCATAGGTGTATATACATTGATTAGGTCATCAAACTAATGGGTTATTGTATAGAACTTTCCCGAGTAAAAGTACAAAAGTAACTAGATATTTAAGCTTGTTTTCCACATCATTATTTTCTTATTTACCAAAAAGTATAGGACTAGATTTCGAATTAAAATCCATATTTATCAGCGAAGAAAAGAGTATGTCATCTTATATTTTGATTAAGGGTGTGAAGTCGCATAGAAATACAAATGATCTTTAATTACAACATACGATCGTATATCTATTTAAAGAATTCAAGAAGGAGGATTTCCAATGCGAGATATAAAAGCATATTCTTTGTGGAACCCGCGCTAAGTACTATATGGTTTAGGTCTTTAGCGTGTCTATTGATAGAAATCCATCCTTTCTTCCCACACGCCTTGTCATTCTAGTGGGAAAAAAATACAAAGATGCCCGTGATCAATTTCTTCTTCTTTTTCTGGTTGTTTTGTATGTGAAAGAAGAAAAATCAAATGATCCTCAACATCGCATCGAGTAGATCTAAGATTGAATTTGGGTGAATAGAAATGTAGGTCTAGGGTGGTACCCCCACAAAATCGTAGAATAGAAGATACTAAAGCCTAATATATGTACTTAGATATATAGTAACACGTCTGCCACTAGTCAAAGGATGCCTGCATGTATCATAACAACATACGATATAGATCACAGTTATCTCAATATTGTTAAGTCAACTCTTTGACTTAACTTATTCGACAGATCCGAATCTCTATTCCTATGTAGAGGAACTACGTCAAGATGTCGGGTGGATATCAACCTATTGAGTAAAGATTGTCATCTCGTTCTCAGGCTGGAGATCATTTCTTGATAATCACTTGACAGTGTGATTGAGTCCTCAATCTAATTCTTTGGATATTTAACCTTATATCAGCCTTTATGATTTAACCTTTGGACCAACAATTGTATGATAGTAAGACGGTCATGATACATAACTCTAATTGTTTTAAGGGCCATATTATGCAAATTATTCTTCGTTTCAGATTAGGGAGTGATCTGCAATAACCTTTATTGCATAATGGCTCGTTGTGGGCTCACATGTCCAATAGTGCTCATGACAACCCACCTTGTCTTTTTCCATGATTCACAAAGCTCCATCAATGGTCCCCAACTCTATACTATTTGCATTCCTTCCAATAGAACTTCCCCCTTGATTCGTCTCATCTGCGAGATCATGTTCTTTTAAGCATTTGTATCAGGCCCATTAGGCCCCAGACTTCAAGCTTCATGATTGGAACTGGATGATTTTATGGTATCTTTTTTAAGTTTTTCTTTTGACATATGTGAATCAATTAGTCACTCGATGGCTTTTCACCATTAGTCAAGGTGTCATGTTCCCGTAATGAAGAGTGTTTCTCTTTTTATTGTCATTCTACGTTGTTAGTTTCTTTTTCCTTCCCCATCATCTTTTGTTGCCCTCCTCTTGTTGGGACCATTTCTTGTGTACTCCATAATTAGTAAAACTAATCTTATATGTTCCTCTAAAGGTTAAATGCAATATATTCAATGGGTTTTTCTTCAAAACATAAGTGTATAAAGTATGAACACCTAAATTACATGAATGAAATATGTGCGCATAAGGTAAATTAAAAGGAATTGTACACCACAATCCTATATATAGTATGACAACTACGTGTGCACCCCTATATTCTTCATTTTTACTACTCAACTCCCGTAAATATACTATCTTACATCATGACCTTTGTGATAAACTCACATCCATTTGATAAGTAAAGTACATAAAATCTCAAAAATATGTAATATTTAGCCTCAGTATTGAATTATATGCATTTACTTCTCATTCATCATTGATAACTAGGATTTTTCGATGATCGTACTACCTCACAAGGCGAAACCGCAGTCGATTTGATGACTACTCAAGAAATCCTAGTTAATCAACAATTAAACCACGATATCAATTAATCAATGAGTAGAAAAAATATGGAGTTAAAATTTATTATACTCTACAATCCTAAAGTGTATAACAAATAAGCATGTAGAGATCGAACATAAGGAGCAAACCAGGTAACCTATGATTATTTCTAACTAATGCGTATTATGTCTATACTTGTCCTTTATACTTTTTATGTGGTTTTTAATTTCCTTTTTTTGTAAATTTAATTAATTAAATACAATAAATATATGTGTATAATATATAGAAATAATAATAGTAATAATATATATAGTTTTTTATATATAAATATAGAGATATACACATATATGGACAAAGAAAACAATCAAATATACATAATGAGTTTTTTTCTTTTTGGGTTTTAAATTTTTTAGGGTTTTTATTTTGCAAAATTTTAGTTTCTTTTTAGTTTTGGAAAATAAAATAATTAACGTATAATGTACTATATATGTATACATAGTTATATATAGTATCTAATACATACATGCATATATATAGACATAAAAACTTAAAAATATAGAAAATAAATTTTTTGTATTTTATATTTTCTAATATTTTGTGATTTTTCTATAATTTTACATATTTTTATGGATTTATAAATAATATAAAAAGTTAAAACATGGAATAAATAATATAGTCGAACGAGTTTTGGATTTGAAAATATTAAACATGTCACAAAATATCCATCCATATATACTATATGTAATTAAGAAAATAATAGAAGAAAATTCGATAATTTTGGATTTTCAAAACAAATTTTTTTTCTGATTTTTATAAGTTTTGGGTTGTTTTTCAATTTTTATGTTTTTCTTTGGAGATTTTTTATCAGTTTTAGCTTGGAGTGAAAACATAACATAATAAAGACAATAGACTTTTTCCGAAATTTTGAAATGTGTTTTCATTTTTTGTGATTTTTAAAGATAAATAGGGAAATTTCAGTCATTATTTAAATTTTAATAAATAATAAAATGCCTATAAATATAAATTAAAAATTATGGCAATTACCTACATCATCCAAGGCAACTTCAATAATTTTTGTAAAATAAAAATAGAACAGGGGCTTTTTTCACAAAAATCCCAAGAAAATACAATGCATTAATTGGCAAGGACCATTTTGTAATTAAAAATAAACATACATGTATTTCATAATGCTGTTAAAAAATCCAGGGGCCAACTTGATATTTTCACAAAACATATAAAATTATACGTGCCTAGGAAGGGCTTTTTGCAAATATACAAAACATTTGTCCTTTGTCTAAATTTTGCACAAAAACATACGTTGATTATACAAAAGTTGGGATAAAAAATACACAAAATTGGTTGGATGTGTGTGCAAAATGCACAACTCATGCGGGAACCTCACATGAGCTAAGCTGGCACGGGATTATACGCAATATCCATGAAAGTGCATGGGACTTATTGCAAGTTTTCCACAAATATTTAAGCTCCAACATGATGTTTGTATACTAAATAAAAAAACAGAAAAAAATGGAGGGGGTTCAGTGCAAATACCCTTTATTTTCTCACCAACTGACGGCTCAGATTACTTCACTTAACTCCATCCAACAATTGATGCACACATCACTTCGCTCGATGATCAGATGGTTAGGATATAAACTAGGGCGGAGACGTCGATCCAACAGATGTTGTTGCTCGATAAGAACGAGGAAGAAAATGTCTTCCCCCATCCTTCGATCACCATTATCTCACTCCTCTGGGGGTCTTTTGTGATGCTCCGATGCATTACACGTCCGGAGGTGATTCCGTCGCTGATGGTGCCCTCTAGAAGGTTGAGGACCCAGTGATGGGGTCTTGGCATGTCAAAGAAGTACATGTGCCTGGTGACCCTCATCCAAGTTCGATGATGGCTCAGAAGGGGTTCGTTCGACACGGATGTTGCACAGAAATGGTCTTGGGCTCGAGGCGATGTTCCTCGACCATAAATGAAGTTAGATGCATATGGATGAAGGTGGGCAGAGAGGATTCTACGGATGGTAGAGGGGGAACCTCGATTTGCCGATCTAACAAGGATCGGTGGGTCCATATGGGGTGGTCAGATGAAGAACACGAGGGGGAATGAAAAGGGGTGAACGTGGTGGTCGGAGACCGTTGGGAGCATGGTGGAATGGCTGGAGTCCTAGCGGCTCCGACGGTCCAAAAATGGGAAATAAAGCTACCTTAATGAATTAAAAGCTAAACTAATTGCAGAATTGAGAATGTGATAAAAAAATCTACCTAAGAAATAAAATGTGCAGTTCTTATACATGTTATGTCAGTAAGGAGTAGGGCAGGCTGGAGCACCACCGTGGATCACCTCTCCTCCTTGCTTCGATGCTTTACAAGCTTGGGGAAACAACCTCTGTCACTGGTGGTTCACGAACATATGCTAGGATGCACAATGGAGATCAAAGAGGGATCAAGAAGGGAATGAAGGACCAGGGGTATTATTCATAGAAAAAGTGACAGAGCTTATTGATCAATGAAATGCGGTTGAATTGAGGAGAGTTGATTAGATCTTTGGATAGAGTGTGATTCAAGGACGTTTAATCTCCATGAATCATGCATCACGCCTAGACAGAGCATCATGAGCGCTAGTGGAAAAATGGGCGAAATCCAGTGATCTGACATTCTAGAGACTCGAGGAAGAGAGAGGAGGCTGTTGACCGAGGTCAACAGTCCCAACCTCCTGATTGGTCCACCTCAGACACTATCGGACAAAAAGTTGGTTTTATTCAAAAATAATTAATTAACATAGTAAATGATTTTATTGATTTTTTATCATAAAATAAAAATATTTATTATTTTTTATAGTATTTTAATATGATTTTATCTATTTTTTGATTTTATTTATTACATGTTAATTTTTAAGGGTCTATTTATAGGTATATTCATCTTTGTTTTGTATATTTTATTTTTATTTTGTATTTTTGATTTCATTAATATATTTACAGATTTTATATATAATTTTAGGTACACAAATATATTTTTATTGTATTTTTTTGATGTATTGTGTACACTTACATAAATAGAGATAGTTATTATGTATGTATAAGTATATGTATTTCGTCTATATATTCATGTATAGAATTTTTTCTATGTTTTATTTGTGGTTTTATTCTATTCTAAATATTTATATATATTATAAATAATATTTACAAAATTATAAAAATATAAAATTGTAAAAATAATAAAGAATAAATAAAATGAATATTTTATTCATGTATATGATACAATAGAGGTCCAAAACTTAGCTTTCACACCTTAACTCCAAAAAATATGAAATCACCTTCATTAAATAGATTATTAAAAGTTATATACAATTAAATATGATTTTGATACATTTTGGATTTTTATTTAGGATATATGGGTCTGGGATGTTGAGATTTTGGATTCTTATTTTGAGTATTAAAGGTACACAGTATATTATTTTTGTGTAAACTTAATTTTGTATTTTTATATGTATTATTATCTACAAATTTCATGTACAAAATTTATAGATTTGATGAATACATAATACATAATAAAATGGGCCCAAAAAATGAATTTATTGATGAATAAAAGAATGGGATATTTATTGTGTATTTGGCCCTTATCTCCTCCTACTTTTTTCCTTGTCGACCAAATCAATTCTTGACTTGGTCTCAAGTTTTGGATCACAAAATACCTTTGGTATTTTATTCCATTTCTTTTGTTTCCTTTATTATATAATTTTGGCATTAAAAACTGTGTTTTATGTACAATAAATGGAACAAATATTGAATGTTAATTTGTACAAAATAAATGCTATTTAATGCATTGGCCAGGGTTTAGGGACAAAATGATAGGAATAAAGATGATGAAATAGAGATTCAACGCCTCCCTATATTTGCCTTTTCTAGTTCCTAGCAAACACGCATGCAATGAGTGCGAAAATAAAAATAAAGAAAAGAAAAAGAAAGAAAGTGGATTGAATTTAATTCTCAAACGTGTCTTTACAAATCAAACTTTAGAGCCCATGTCAGACACTGGTGTGAGAATGTGTGTGGAACCTGATTGGGATTCAGATTTAAAACGCAATAGCCTTCGAGAGTCACAAAACTCGGTTCAAACCATCACAATAGCCATGTCAGAACCAGTCTACATCATACGCAAACCCTTATGACTATGAAGCTGACTTGTACTATGTAAGTGATAGTAGCTCTTCGCAACTGAAATGACAAGAGAATTGACTTCTCCAATATGGTAACCCAATGATTCCCAAATCTAGCAACTCTTTCCTCGAGGAGGGGAGGTATTCCCTTCTAAGTTCAAGTGCATCTGACTCAAGAGGAGGGGTCAAGAGAAGAATGGGTGGTAGCTAGTGTAGCTGGCTATCCAGGGATGCATGGAAAGTGTAGTCAAATCATCGAGTTGCAGGGATTACAGGATTTTTGACTTTGAATCTCAAGCTTTCTTATTGACTATACAAATATGTACCACTCTGACTGGCATTTTATTTTAAATCAGCCCTGTCCACTTTTTTGGAGTTTTTGCGTTTTTATTTTTTTTAAATACCATATACAACAACATTTACATAAGGGGTCTTCCTCTTGATTTAGAAGACTATCCATCTTTTGAAGCATTATTGCAACCCATACTCTCCTCTCTTTAGAAATTGACACCACTGGATGGGTTGGGGTGCACTTCCCTCCTTAGAACGAATGTTTCCACTCATGTGCATCTCATACCGGCAAATCCAATCCCCTCACAACTCTAACTGAGTTGAGACAAATGAAAGGTGCAAATGTCCAAGTTAGGTCGCGACCAACAAGAGTCATGTGTGCATCTCAAAAAGTTCTAGTTAGGAAGTTGAGGTATCTTGAACCCAGTCTTAAGTCTCAAAGAATTAAGTCTGAATAGACCTGAAGTACCTCAAATCTACTTCCTATAAGGATCCAGTGAAGTTAGGTGCATTAAGGTTCAACCAAGCTCTAATCTTCGACTTTACTTAGACTTGTTCAATCATCAAACTCAATCTAAGAAATGCAAATGCTACTTACAATGCATTGAAAATCTTTTTGTGACGTAGTTTCCAAAATTTGAAGTTTTTATGGATTTTTGAACAAGATTTTGCAATCTTTTTGCAATTGTTCAAAAAGATTTTTCATAGGTCTTTGGGATTTTTCAAAATAAAAAGATTTTGCAAATGTTTTTGGGGTTTTTCAAAACGAAAGATTTTTTTGGAAATAGAACTTGTTTACAAGAATTGAGGTTTAAAGGATTTACAACGGATGTGTTGTTATTTTTATAAATACATATATATTCAATTTGGTGAAAAATGATGATTTATTTGTATGATGTATACATTCCTCAAACTTATTTAAAAATCATTTTACAAATAATTTTTGAAAACTATAGTCCAAAATAATTTTTGCAAACAATATTTACTAACATTTACAAACACTTGAAAATCATTTCACAAATATTTTTCAAACACTATATACATATTTTTTAAAATACTTTTTGCAACCGTTTTCTAGGCATTTGCAAATAGGTTTTAAAAACATTTTATTTCATATAATGATAAGAAATTTTTATAAACCAAACATCTTTACAAAGATTGAAAATATCGTATGCAATATTTTTCAAATAGTTTCAAAAGAATTTTCAAATATATTTTCAAATCATTTTTCAAACATTTTGCAAAACATTTTTGCCTAATTTAATAATCAGTATATACAAAAAATGTGAGGAATAATAAACATCTTTTTATTAATTGATTTAATCATTTGGATATGTATATATATATGGTAATTTTATTTCAAAAATATGAGAGTACGAGTTATAGCTAAAGGGTATACAGATATTTATGACCCCTATACTTAGCTTGAGATATGTCCTCATAGATGAAAGAGTGAAAGAGAAGACATAGTTTGTACTGAGTGTAGAAAAGTCTATACTATAATGACTAAAGAATAATAAATGAAAGAATGAGAAGTCGACCATCCCCCTATATTTAGGATCAAATAATCGTAGGTATAACAGACTGCATGTACATGCAGGGAGGGTTGAGGGTGAGCATGAAAAACTCACCGATTCACCTTGTCCCCCCTATTCTTAGGGTAAGATATCCCTAAGTATAGACATGAATATCAACAACAGAGGAAATAAGAGGTGAGACATGAAATAAACAAGTTACATCACTCATCCCACCTATACTTATGATGACGCAAATCCTAAGTATAGAAGCAATGAATGAGGAAAACAAAGAAGGAAAATAGGAAATACAACAGAAAAGGAGAAAAGAAGAGAACTAGAGAAAAAATTTTAGGAGAACATTATCTGAATCTTCTGATGCTACGGATGTTGTGGATGCTTCTTCATTGTGTATCACTTGGACATAATCAATAATGGCCAAGAAAGTGTCTTGCTCAAGGTACGGCTTCAGTAACTGACTGTTAATGACAAACGGTTGAGCGTCAGGAGATAAATAATATATTACAATTCTTCGTCATGCACTTATTGCAATCCGAATGGCCCATTCCATTTACTCTTTAGTTTGCCTGGAAATATCTTCAACTTTGCATCAAATATCCACACTTTCTGTCCAGTGTCGAAGGTCTTTCGTCTGATGTGCCGGCCATGCCAGCATTTAACCTTTGATGAATCTCATACTCATCATATTAAAATCGACTTACTAAACTCCTTGCTTAACGAATCCAATAAAAATCACTAACAATTCGTTCATTTTATCTTTTACTATATTGTACATAAAATGTGTAATTTACAATATACTTATTATATTTAATTATTATTATTATTTTATTTGTTTTTAAAATCTCATTAAAAACACTTAAAAATTTAGGTTAAATGATTATCTATAATTTTCCTAACCTTTAAGAGAGATAAAAAATACAAAAAAACTCAAAGCTAAAAATCTGTGTTTTTATCCCCTTAAAAATAACACCAAAAATACTCTTTTGTACAAACGAACTCTTTTGGCTTTTCGTCCAGCATGAAACTTGTAGATCCCATCAAGATCTACAGCTTTCATTTTATCTTTTTGCTAATTTTGCCTCTAACTAATTATTTTTTATTTTTCTTTAATTTTACATTTTTTTATTTTTTATTGGCCCACCTGGCGTCCTCTGGGCTGCCCACGTGCTCGTCTCTTCTCTCGCCACCCGCCTCTTCTTCTGACCGTCCGATCTATCTCAGATGCCTCCATCTTAGCCGCCCACTCCAGCTCCCATCCCGCTGTTGGATGAATCCCCTGATCTAATCACCACTGTCACCTCATGCCTTCTTCTCAGTCACTCGATTCCCTTCCCATCTAGCGGCTCTCCCTTGTCCACATCACCTCGTCTCTCATAGCCATTGGATGAGACCTTCCTTCTCATCTACACCACTCGCCTCCGCCCAAATCCGAGCTGTTAGATCAGATCTGATTAGTTCTTCCCCTCCATCCACACATTCATTTGGACTGTAGGATCAAAAGATCCAATGGTCTCACGTCATCTTCCTCCTCATATGCCTCCCTCTCCAGGTGTTACGACTCAAAACCAAGCCACCCCTTCCATTTCTAACGCCCTCCTCTGGTCACCTCCTCTCTCCCCAACGGCTTATCCCCGTAGCCCCGAGATCCACCTTCGTCGTGCACCTCTTAAACACCCTCCTCCGTTACTCCCCTGCCATCAAACCTCCTTTAAACTCCCCCACCACCACATAACCGACGACTACCTCCATCTATAAAACCTTCGCCTCTTCCACCGTACACCCCTATTCACCATCCAATGGGCTACGGTCTGGACTCTTCCACCCTCCGATGATAGAGGAGGGTGGCAATTTTGAGGCGACGATGGTCATTTTCCCATGGTGCGATCCATGGTCCTCCGACCATGTAAGCGGCGTCTCCACCGCTGCTGAGCTCCTCGGAGCGTCCGCCCGAGTACGAGCGATGACTCGAGGTCCCTTGGACCTCAGCCCAAGCCTACTCTGACCACCTTCTTTCTCCTCAAACCTCCAGGTATTACTTCCTTATTTCCTTGAATTTCTCCATTTTAATTCCGCATGCACGCACACCTTCACCATCAGATCGACAAGTCCACACCTTTATCAGTCCTCCACGACCTTCGTCGACTACTTCGCTTGCCCTCCTTATTTCTCCAAGACATCCCTCTGCTACGCCCCAACTCCCCTTCGATCCACCTGAGGTAGAGACCTGGTCTCCCACTCCTCCGTTCACATGAGACTCCACTCCACTCGACCGCATGTGTACATTGCTTCGGCTATCCCTAATCATTACAAGAAGTTAATGATCAGAGCTTTGCTACTCTCTCCGACCTCAAGCTTTCTCTCTGGCAAGGCAACGTCGATCACATTCTGTGGCTATCCTCGCGGCTTCTTCTCATTTTAGTTGTCACCGCCTGAAGATCATGGACATTCAGGGATCTCCCTTGGATGCTTAGGAGGCCGATGGACCTCCGGCGTGCTTGTTGGAGCTCCAAATACGTCGCTCCTCCTCTGGTGAGGATGAAGTGCAGGCTCTGTTGGATGGCGCCCTTGTGGCGGGCATCCAACAACCCAGATAGCACCATGTTGCCAGCACCAAAGCAAGAGGCTCGGGTCACTCGCCTTCGACACCATATCCAAACCACGTGCCTTCCGAAGCTGCGCTACCCCCGAGCCTGGCCCCTTACGTGCCATGCACGTACGAGGGTTGGGTAATTTGCAGATCTACCCCCAGGGCTTTATAGAATGATAAAGAGATCCATACGAGTGTGCATCATATGTGCTCCTGGTTAAATTGCAACAAGGCCTCCCCAGGTTTCCCAAATTACAAAATGGTCCCCTCGCTACTTAGAAATTTACAAAGGACCCCAACCGATTTTGCATAATTGCAAATAGGTCCCTCTAAGGACATATTTGTGATTATTTATCCTTTTTATTTCCCGTATTTTTATTACATTTATGCCCCTACATTGTTTCCTTCATATCTTGAGCATCTTTAATCCAAATTGCATGATTTTCAGTATCATTTTGTTCCTTATTTCATCATCTATCTTACGGCGTAGTTAATTTTCTCATCTGTCAAATGAATATATGATGAATTTTGAATGCAACATAGTGTCCTTTTTTTATATGTCTGCTATTCGTTGATGATTGTTCGCATTTTCTTAGTGCTCATTTGACTATGAAAAAAATCTATAATCTGATGCGCAATTATGTGATCTTTTTAGGGCATACTTGTATACTATATTTTGCATGTTTTTCCCTTGCTTCATCCATACATTATGTCCGTACATGCATAATCTTATGACTGCATTGAAAAATCAACTAAAAATACAGGCATCATGTACTTGCATTGTTCTGCATTGTAGTGTGCACATCTGCATGAAGACCTGAAATGAGAATTTATTCACACATACATCTAGTTGACCTATATTCGATAAATAGATTAAAGAAGCCCGTATCTATGTGTTCGACCTTGGTAGACTTGCCAAGTATAAATATTCCACAACATTCAAAGATTGTGATTTTTGCAGACCGAAATCTGCCTCCTATGCTATGACATTCCCTGTTTATTAAAGAGGCGGATTTCACGATCATCAAATGACGTTGTTTCCGGGGACACAACTCACCTTTGTTTATTTTTCGAATTTTGATACATTTTTGTATTGAATATTTTCTAAATTTGCATGTCTTCTCTTCGTGCATTATTTTTTTCATCGTTTTTGTTGATTATTTTCCTTGTTATTTTTCTAATGTTTCTCTTTTGTGGCAGGACCCATGAAGATCGAGAACGCTTGATCTCCATGGAGGCATAGAGTTGGGAGCTCCTGTTGAGAAGGCCGCACAAGAATTGATGAAGAATTATAGGAATTTTTGTCAGCTCTGCTTGCATTTGAATGTTATAAAAAGTTGTGTTGCATGTGCATTTTTAGTGATCCTCATTAAAGAGGTTGCGTGATGCAACAAAAAAAGGAAAAAAAAGAAAAAGACAGTAGATCACTAGATGATCTACCCCCCCTCCCATACACACACACTTGCACATATACACTCACCCCTACACGTATGCACATATCCATTGTATATTTCACACAATCACCCCCCCCCCCCCCCCTACATCCTAGTCTGTACACAATGCACAACCCCCCTCTCATCTTCTTTATAATCATATATAAAAACTCACCCCTCCTCCTACATCCCCATATATGAAAATACACTCCCCCCTCCTCATCCCCATGTATCTTTTTATGATTCAAACTCCTCCCCCCCCTGCTCAAAATTCTAGATCCTTTACATAGGCTATTTTCAGCCTAAGTATAGGGGGAACCCGATCATCACCCGTCCCTCTCTCTATCTTCTTATACTTAGGTCAATTTTTTTTGTAAGTATAGGGGGACCCTCCTCAGTTCTGCTATATCATCCTATATTTAACCGAGCCATGGCTTCATATCACTCGTGCTATGAGGACATAACAAAAGTTAACATTCGAGCCTTTTTTCATGCTTTTCCTGAAAGGTCTGGAGAAAGTGGCAATCAATAGGATTTTCCTAATCCTCCCTTCCCGAAAGGAAGAACGTGAAATTCTTTTTCCTTTCCATAGGGGCCAGGAGATTGGATCTAGCCATAAGAAGAATGCTTGGTATAAATAACTCACTTCTCAGGATACCCTTTTTTAGCTTCTAGGGTCTATTTCTTAGTTCAAGATCCCTCTTACTAACTGGAATAACAGAATTAGTAGATCTGTTCCGCCCAAAATGGGAATGGGTTGGGTTATGAACTTATAATCATGGTATCGATTCGATCATCAGATTATAAGTTCATTCCATACCGGACTAGACCGGAATAGGGTTATGCACATTCTCATTATGAGAAGGAGTCATTTGAGCATATGTAAATAGATACTATGGAGTATTATTAATTTTTTTCTAAGATGAAAATTTAATTGAATATGCTATTATCGAAATTATAAATTATATCATAAATACAATAAAAATCTCTTTTATTCAATTCATTCTTTATTCATTTTGGGACCTATTTTTAGTTCCACTTTTTATACCTCAAATAAAGAAACTTTGTACATGAAAGTTGTAGATAACTAAATATAGAAAAATACAAAATTGACCATGCTTTTACGATATGATAAGTTGTAGGCAACCTATTCAACATCACATGACAAAGTACGCAAAAGTGCTTCGGGGCTACTTTTTTGCACCTAACCACAATAACCCATGGATCCTCAACACCATAAGGACGAATGAGGTCGCATGCTTCCTCGAAGGACAACCCCTAAATGAAAGGGTTCCATACTAGATACCCAGATTGTGTTGCTGCCAACCACTAACTGCTTCAAGATCAAGGAGCCAGATTTAGCCCGAGATACCTCACAAAAGAAGAGTCCCTTAAGGTATTTGTCACTCATATAGAAAGCCCACATAGAAGAATCTAAGGTGGGGAGACACCAAGACCAAGGGATATCATTTCACCACATATAATATCAAGAGATCGCAACCTAAGTCCACCCTCCTCTTTAAGGATGCAGATAATGCTCCAAGCAATATCATGTCGATCATAGCCCCACAGGAAGTCGGCGCAAAGCATGTCAATCTGCCTGACCGAAGCATGAGGGATCAAGGTACTGGTTGCCTAGTAGAGAAGCACACCAACAATGACAATTTGTAGTAGTTGCATTTGGTCGACCATTGAAATGTCTTTTTCTTTTCATCCACAAATGAAGGCGCTATCCTTATTCTCCAAATGGCGAGCCACTTTATTCCTCCCCGTAGGAGGAAGCAGCGGAAGGCCCAAGTAGGCCGACACGAGTGAGTGCCTCAACATACCCATATGAAGTGTCAGACCAAGGTCATCAGTGGCGTACTTGGGCCTAAACAGCTTGCTCTTACGAGCATTCATCATTAGGCACGAAATCCGAAAGAAGTTGTCTAGAATATCCTTGATAGACAACAAAGAGATAGAAGTGACTCTGTAGAAGAAGAGGATGTCGTTTGCATGGATAAGATGAGTAGAATTAGCCCTTTGGCTTCTCCCCAATGGCTTGAGGCGACCCCTAGCAACCATCCTCAAGAAGGCATGAGAGAGATTCCACACATATCCAAAAAGTAAGGGACTAAGAGAATCCCCTTTCTATAGCCCACGAGAACCACAGAAAAATAAAAAAAGGGAACCATTAATAAGACAGAGAAGGAGGTGGTGGAGATACAATACGAGTTCAACCAATCCAAGTAGAAACCCGTCAACTCCAAGTTCTTCACCCATCGTCAACTCCTCCCTCCACTAATACCACCCTCCAGGGTCCGCTTTGTTACCAGGTTACTTCAGGGTAACCCGATTTACCCCCCTCCATTCATGGGTTGGAATTCCATCACAAATCAATGTGGCATCACACCACATTCCTTATTCCAACCCTCTCCAGCCCTCATAACCATCCAAACAACTTCTATTTACAAGAGGTTACCCCATCCCACCCTACCCCATCCAAGTAACCAAACAAATCCCTATTGTCCTCTTTCGAGATTACCCGGATCCTCATCTTTTCACAAATTGCAAACCTGATTTTGTCAAGGCTACTCTCCCCCCCATCACCTCTTCGCCACACCCCTCTGCCTCCCATCCCAACGGATGCTCCCATCTCCGCCCACTCGACTGCTCCCCTCTTCGCAATAGATGGGAGCTCATAATCCCTCATCGTTCTCACATGAATCGTTCAAAGACCTCTTCATCCGTGTTTTCTCCTTGCAGAAATGTTCTACATCCATCAACCTCCCCCTTCCACTGCCACAGGGAATTCTTCATCGGTGATAAGAACACTCGAAAATCTCAAGATGGCACCATGTCTACTTGGGACATTGATGGGGACACCACCTTCCATGACAAAAATCGAGATATCTTATTCATTGATGAATGCGATGACGTCAACCTCTAACATAAACTCTGCTTGAGAGTAGGGCTGCTAATCGAATCAGACATGTTCGTATTCGATTAGAGTTTGTTCGATAATAGCACGAGAAGTGATTGTCTTGACTCAGTGAAATGAACATGAACTTTAAATTTTACTGCGACAGCTTTACGAACCAACCATGAACATGATATAAGTTCGTTCCATAGATGCCCGCAAACCAACCATGAACATAATATAAAATCGTTCCATAGATACCCACGAACCAACCTTGAACACCCGCATTCAATAACACACTTGTAAATTATTTTTCATATTCACAAATATAATAAATATAATTTATATTTCTGATACAACCAAATTTCCATCTTAATACCCTCATCATTCAGAAATTACATTTCCACATCCCATTTCTCAATTATTGATACTCATTCTCTGTTCTCCATTCCAAATCTCTTCCCAAACCCCCTTTTCCACTCTCTCGAACGCCCAACTCCCCCCTTCCCAAAACCCCTTCCCCCTCTCCAGAACGCCCAACGCCCGCCTCTCCTCCGCCGCTCCGCGGTTCCCGCCGGTGAAACATAAGAGAGGAAAAAGAAGGCCACTCCCTTCCCAAATCCCTTATCTCCTCTCCAGAACGCCCAACTTCACCCAAATTCTATCCCTTTCCCCCGAGTCACCGACGCTACACCTGCCTCTCCTCCGCCGCTCCGCGGTTCCCGCCGGCCAACTCCATCAAGGCCGTCACCAGCTTGGCCCTCTCTATCGCCACACTACCGCTAGTATCCCGCTAGTATCGCCGCACCACCGCTTAGACTGTATACCAACATTTTTTTAAAACTTCAGTGCCAATTTCTCGGTAGATGGCAGCATTCTAAACTTGAGCTTGCGGTATACTAAAGGTATCATAGCGCTTTCATCTTCACATTCAAGCTGCTCTTAGTACCTTGATAATGGTCGAAGTTGTTGATACCTTAGTTTTAATTTTCCTTCGCATTTAGTCAGATAAGAAGGCTTCCCATACATGTTAATTAATTCTTTAGGAAAATCTAGACGCAGTAATGATGATGTCCGTTTCATATACTACTTGCTTTCCTATAAAAGTTACCACAACTATTCCTATAAATATTGCATACTGCACCTCGGATCCTTCCTATAGAGTTTTGTTGCATAGTTGACTCTATATACATGAGATGCATAATTTACACACGCACCCTTTCCAGTATTACCTTCTCATATGACCCATAAATAATATCTACTAGGTCTACACACTTACAAATATTATGAGAAATATACATACATTGTGTGAAATATGCATACACTAAGTATGCTCTTATTTGATGGTCTTTTTCATAAATTTGGCACATGTATGAGTTAACATTTTACTCGTATTTGCACGAGGTGTGCACTGGTTTATAATTAACCATTTGTTTATCATGAATTTAAAAAACCGTGCAACTACAACCCTATATATAAGCCCAAATAATTGCCTGCATGCTCCATTGCACGCGTGATCTTCTGAACATTGATATTGATATGGATGTCGGTTCCTTTCTTTCAGGTTGTACATATCAAGGCAAAGAAATGAAATAACTCATAGTTCTATGGCACTAGTTGTTAATGCACTCCGTTTGGGTGAAAGGAAAAGAGCTTCCGTCTTACTTTCAAGTCTTGTATTTAAAAAAGAATGCATAAAGCATGAAACTTTTTCCTATATTCTTGACTTCTGTGCGAGAATGCCCGACCCAATGGTATGTACATCAATAACCTATGACTCTTTGCTTTTATTTGGCATTTTAATACCTTGTTTCTGGGTATACTTCAAAAAATGAAAAAAAGTTTTTGATTAAGTCCAAGTGAAGCCTTTCTTGTCATATAATGACAGAGTTCAATTATTTATGCTGCTTTCCTTGTTGACTATGGATGTTATCTTTGTTCTACGCTGAAAAATGTCGAAGGCCTCATTCCTTTTCATGCTTGGGTTAGGCATATCTAAATAATGGAATTGATAGAGGGAAAGTGTTTTCAAAAACTTGTTATTCCTGCAATTATTTTTACGTTAACGATGTTTAGATCCCGTGTGCATTCTAACTTGTTATAGGCCATGAAATTACACATACAATTGCCAAACAATCTAATACGTATTTGAGTTATTTTTATTCTATTAAGATGTTGTATGAGCTGACGAAGGAATACCATTATTTTCTTGGGTTTGTTGAGGAGTTTTTTGATTCTTTTAATCAAATTGTGTATTGCTTATGCAGTTTGCCATGGAAACTTGGAAGTATATCGAAGAAAACAAAATCAAGATGGATGATAAATGCTGGAAATACATTATCAAAGCATTATGTAGAGGAGACTATTTCAATGAGGTTACCATAACAAATATTTTTTTTCACTGCTTCTTTTAGAATACTAAACTTTTATCTTCTGTTACTACATCATGATTTATGTTGTATCATCACGACACATTAATGTCATATCCATAATTTTTGCTGACTTTTATCACGAGGAATGCCAATGTAATCATGTATAAAAGGTTTTTGAGAACATTATGTAATTCTTCTTTAAGTTGGTTATGCCGGTGCGTGACTGTCTTCCAACCGTGCTCCTCCAGAACCTTAGCTTGGTCGGGTGCCCTCGGTCGGGAAGATGGTCCATTACCATCTGCCCTACACTTGAGAAGTTGCGAGATCCAAAAGGAGAGAGGAGGATCTCCCCTCGAACCCGAGACACCAGGTGGAGGCGGAACTGAACACCACTCGCATCGCCTCCATATGGCCTTCTTGCGTCACCTTCACCCAAGCCTTAAACCCATCGCCTTTGCCCCCATTGGAAAAAAATAAGTAGCTGATTGAAAGGAATTAGACAGTAACTCCTGGAAACATACTTATTCGGCTAAGAAAAATATTAGTCTATTGGCCAGATTAGTTAGTCGAATAAAACTTACTTGGCTTATCAGTTGCCAAAAATAGTCGTTGGTTAAATATGAACATTTAGTGACTGTTTAAACTTCTAAGAGATGTTAGTCCGAGTGAAAATTGGTTAATCCCTTCGTCGACTAAAGAAATAACTAATCCATTGAGCGTCAAAAAAAAAAAACTAATCCATTGAAAGTCAGATTTGTTGACTATTTTGTTTAGAGAACTTGGGTGAAGCCTATGATGCATATAATGCTTGATCTTTACTTCTAATAGAAGTTGAAGTACAGAACACAGAAATTCTTTTAAACTTGATCTTTACTTGATCATTATCATCTTCGTCAAAGCTTGATCTTTTGCTTGAACATCTCATTATCTTTCTAGTAGCTTGAACTTTCAGGTAGCTTGACCTTTTAAATAGCTTGATTTTATAGAAGCAATCTTTGTTGGAGCTTGATTAGCGTTCTTAGCTTGCTCTTGCTTGGAATCTAAACTTAAGTTAACGTAATGCAATAAAACTATTGTCATAAATAAGACATGCATGTTTGTGTATGACCTAACAAGTATTTCTAGAGGTTTCAATCATATTAACTATATGCTTTGTAGCAACATGCAACGTAGCTGGATTTAACATGCTCTTCAGAAAATCTTGTTCTTTATGTGATAAATGAATGACATATTCATTTTTTAAGCCAAATGCAGTAACTGTCTTAGTATACTGTGGCCAAAGAGTCCTTTACATAATTGTAAGAAGAAGCGAGGTGGGCCCATGCAAGCTTCCCGAATTTATCCCAACATATGTTGTAAGAGTGGTTTGTGTGCTTGCAATACATATACGGTTAGGTAAATTATCCAGGACCATGGTCCCCACACAATTGCGCACCCAACCAAAGGAGCGACCTCAATGGCTAGAAATGTTGTTACCTCGACCAAAAGTATCAAGAACAATATGTTTTTGAAGTAAAAAAGGGGGAAACACGCTATGGTGTCCGTCCCAGATATATTTAAAAAGTTAGAGGAAATACTTGCAGAAGTCAAGATTCGAAAAAGAATCTTAGCATGGAAAAAATATCTTTAAGATAAAATCGTCACTAACAAAGATAGTGCCATTTCTAGCTAACTGATGGACCATAAAGTTGCGATCGGTCGGAGGAGTTATTCACAAGGCCTATTTCTTTCCTCATGCATAGATTCCCAAAAAATCTCTAGGCTCTGTGTACCAAGCCGCTCTAATATCCTGCCAGATTGGGGCCATTTTGTGACAGTGGAAGAACAGGTACTTAATAGATCTACTCTCAATGTTGCAGAGTGGATAGAGGTCGGTAACACCAGAGAACAATCTAGAACAACGACCTTGAGTTAAAATATGCCTCCTTCGCAGTTGTCATAGGAAAACACAAATTTTGCTTGGGAGTTTCAATTCCCAAAGAAGTTTGTAGTCTCGAACAAGGATGGCATCAAATGTTCCTGGTGCAGTGTCAATAGCCTTGTAGGCACGTCCAACTAAAAAATCTTCAATAGCCTTGTAGGCACGCCTAACTGAAAAATCTTTGCCTCTCCACCTCTAATGATCCCTGCCCCTCGTCGGGCCTCTGATTTGATTTAGTGAGTCCAGTAGAAGCAGGAATTCCTCCAAGCGTTGATCTGAAAAACCTGAACGAAAAGTAAGCATCCATACTCCACCTTCCCAACAGTTCCTCACCCTTACAGTCTTAGAGGATGAAAGAGCATAGTGTCACGGGAATCTAGATGCCAGAGTGTCAGTATCTGTCTAGTTGTTGGTCCAAAAAGCAAAAGAATCTCCATACAACCTGAAGAAATCATGAAACCATGGCATCATAGAACGAATGCCTTTCTAAAAAGCTGAACAAAAGGGAGGATGATTGTGTACTAAAGTCTCACGTACCTATAAATCATAGATTTTTCTGATAAGTCTGAAACAGAGGTCATCAATATCTCACAAAATTTTAGCAACCCATTTCAAAATGAGCGCCTTGTTCATTAAATCCATGCGCAAAATGCCCATTCCTCCAAGAGTTTTAGGTAAAATAACAATTTTCTAGTCTATCAGATGAATTCCCATGCCACTTGGCCTAGAATTGGACCATGCAGGAAGACATAAAGAAGATCGGGCTACCGACATGACTGCCTTTAGTAGCACCAATCGTCCGCCTCTTGACAACATAGCTCCTGATGCAAATCGAATTTTTGCGCGTCGACGAAAATTAAATATTTTGAACGGTGGATTTTTGTGGAGAAAATAGAGGGCTTGAGGAGAAGAAAACTCGTCGGAACGAGGGGCTTGAAGAGAGAGAAGCGCGAAGATCGCACAGGGGAGAGAGGGAGAGACAAGAGAGAGAGAGATAAAATCTCAGTTTTTTTTATAAAATACTGAACTGACTAAAACAATGGACCACCATCCCTTTATATAGGAGGGACGAGATTACAAAAATAGAAATCAAATTCAAATTGAAACTAATCATCCTAATTTGACTCTAACCAATTAACCGACTAATTTTGAAAATCAAATCTCTAACTAATTGATTGAGATCACAGGCGATCTCGTTTATTTAATTAAAATTGCGACAACTCAAATAAACGTAAATAAAATTAACGGCTAAAATTAAATAGATATGCGGACCTATATTTCGGTTCCACGCTGCATCAACTCTCCGGTTTTAAGAATTCGTCTTCCGACGAATTGTTGGATCTGCAGGCTTGGAGGTTGATACTTTTGAATCCGCGGTCTCGGTCAGCCCATGGAGGAATTGGTGTGTAGCGAATGGCGGAATCCATACTTGCGTGACGCGGCCGTTGGCGTCGTGGGCTTCGTGGTGGAAGAGCAGGTGCGGCGCATAGGCGGGCGTCCATCTGATTTTCTTCCCGTTGACGTGGTGCTTGAAGGATTGATGAGGCATTTTCATGACGATCAACTCGGCTCGTGGAGAGTCCACAGAAAAACAATAGCACAAGGAGAATAGAGGAGGAGATGTGTCCAGGGAATTAAGCCATGGGGCCTTTAAATAGGTGAAACCCATGATCCTAATCCTAATAGGATAAGGAGGCTTTCCAATTTTTTCTTTTCCAACCCTTCTTTTAAAATATTTCTGCAGCAGGGGGTTTGGGCACAATTTTCGTACCCCTTCAATTAAAGAAAATCCATATCATGTTTTATCCTGCCAATGACCTTGTTGATATAAGCTTTTGGGACAGGGGGTCTTTATGCAAATGTTCCAGATTAGTTACTCATCCCCGGTCTCATGGGATTCGAAACCCTTAGATGCCGCGTCCCTTGTTAGGGTTAGGCATTTTGTTCTCTGGCAGTGGCGACGGCAATCGCTAGATGGGAGCACGGCCCGATGGGGCTTGCGGGAAGGCCGGTGCGTTCGAAGGGGGTGCACGGGATGCACGTTGGGGCGACACGGGCAATAGGGGGGAAGGTGGCGATAGCGAGCAGCGACGGCGGACGCTGTGTGAGTGATGGCTCGTGATGCGCAAGGGTGTGGTCGGGAGGGGGGTTTGGCTGGGGGTGAGGGTGTCGTGGCGGAAGGGGACGTGGGGTCTAGGGGATGCGCCGCAGGAGTTGCAGGGAAGGTGGGAGGCGAGCGACAACGGATAGCGGCGGCGGAAGGGGGTGTTGGTGGTGGCGCAGATTGGCGTGCAGGAGGGAGTATGGGGGCAGGGGCTTGCACCGCACGAGGTTTAGGGGTGGCGGAAGGGGCTGGGGTTGCCGGTGCAGGGGGTGCGTCGGTGGCAAGGAGGGAGAAGGGCGGCGGTGGTGGGGCAGGGGGGCTCGTAGGTGCAGGGGATGGCGGTGCGGGTGTAACAGGAGGAGGTACGGGTGCAGTGGGTGGGACGTAGCTCGATTTCGGGGGGTTCTGCAGGTCTGAAAATACCTGGACAGCAGGCGTTTCGGCTTTTTTTTCTTCCGGAACGGGCTGGACAACGAATAACTCCTTGGCAACGACATCTTTTCCCTCTGAGATGGGCTGGACAGCGAGCAGTTCGTCGTTTTTCTCCTCTGAAACGGCCTGGACAGCGATCGAATCTTCCTCCACAGCGAGGTTTTCTTCGTCAAAACTCAGGACAACGGCTTCGGTGGTTGGATGCTTTGATTGAGCGGCGAAGAAATCGGCCATAAGATCTCGAAAATGGGAGTGGAATGTGGTTTGTAAATCAAGTAGCATGCGCTTCATCTCCTTGTTGTAGGCGTCGATGACTCGTCGTTTTTGTTCGGATGAACGATGGTCCCTCGATGCATGTCGGTGCGAACGTCTGGACGGATCGTCAGATCGTGAGGACGATCTGTAGGCCATGCTCTGATACCAATTGATGCGGATCGGATTTTTGCGCGTCGACGAAAATTAAATATTTTAAACGGTGGATTTTTGTAGAGAAAATAGAGGGGTTGAGGAGAAGAAAACTCGTCGGAACGAGGGGCTTGGAGAGAGAGAAGCGCGAAGATCGCGCAGGGGAGAGAGGGAGAGACAAGAGAGAGAGAGAGATAAAATCTCAATTTTTTATAAAATACTGAACTGACTAAAACAATGGACCACCATCCCTTTATATAGGAGGGATGAGATTACAAAAATAGAAATTAAATTCAAATTGAAACTAATTATCCTAATTTGACTCTAACCAATTAACCGACTAATTTTGAAATTCAAATCTCTAACTAATTGATTGAGATCACATGCAATCTCGTTTATTTAATTAAAATTACGACAACTCAAATAAACGTAAATAAAATTAACGGCTAAAATTAAATAGATACGCGACCCTATATTTCGGTTCCACGCTGCATCAGAAGATCGGCGATGGCGGGAAATAAAATATTTGAACGGTGGTTTTTCGGTGGTAGAGAAATAGAGGGGTTGAGAAGAGAATTCGTCGGGAACACGAGGGGAGGGGGAGGAGAAACATGAAGATCACGTTATGGGAGAGAGAAGGAGAAGGGCGAGGAGAGATAAAATCTCAATTTTTTTATAAAATACTGAACTGACTAAAACAATGGACCACCATCCCTTTATATAGGAGGGATGAGATTACAAAAATAGAAATCAAATTCAAATTGAAACTAATTATCCTAATTTGACTCTAACCAATTAACCGACTAATTTTGAAATTCAAATATCTAACTAATTGATTGAGATCAAAGGTGATCTCGTTTATTTAATTAAAATTGCGACAACTCAAATAAACGTAAATAAAATTAACGGCTAAAATTAAATAGATATGCGGCCCTATATTTCGATTCCACGCTGCATCAGCTCCCTTCCAACCTGCCATCCTTTTCTCCATCTTCTTTATTAAGGTCAACCAATCAGAGGTTTTCAGTCACCCACTGGTGAGTGGAAACCCAAGGTACCTGATAGGAAGAGTGCCACAATATGTACCTAGTTCCGCACAACAAGGAAAGGCTTCATCATCAGGTAGCCCAAAAGGAACCACTGTGGACTTGTTATGGTTAAGAATAAGACCCGAGGGCTCACCAAAAATCTTCAAAGTCTGCGTCATACCTTTTGTTTCAATATTCTACCCTCAATAAAAAAGGTATTGTTTGTATATAGGAGAAGAGGTACAAAAATATCATCTCTAGAGTAGTCGAATGTGATCTCCTGGGAGGTAACTTGTTGAACCATGCGGTCCAGAACATCCGTTGCAATGACGAATAACAATGGAGCAAGTGGGCACCCCTGACGAACTCCTCGCTAAGGTTGAAAGAACCCCCCCTCCGGTTGGCCATTCACTATTGTTGAGTATGAAACCGAGGTAACACATCTTTTCATCCATGATATCCAGGTATCAGGGAAACTGCGACGAGCAAGTGCATACCACAAGAAGTGCCAATCCAAAGTATCATAGGCCTTAGAGAAGTCTACCTTCCATAGGATTCCTTTTCTACGGCTTCTTTTCCAGTCTGCGAGGATCTCTGTTGCCACGACCATGCTATCATCAATCTGCCCACCGGGATGAAAGCCGATTGAAATGGTGAAATAATATGATCTAGTACAACATTGAGCCTATTTGTCAAGACCTTCGCGACAATCAAGTATGTTGGAGTATAAGTTGTATGCGTCACTTATGTGGGAGATGGGTAAACTCTCCAGGATCCATTTACCCTATCAAATTGTTTAGTCCTACATATACCAGTTGTGGGATGTGCAGACTCAGTGAGGGCTATATACGAAGCCTCTCATCCCCTTTATCCAATGAGAAAAAGCAATAGACTATCCGCCCTTTGTGGGCATCACATCTCTAGGCGCCGATGCTCTCCTCCAGGCAACGTGAGAAGCCCTGCACGACTCAACTCCAGATGCTTCGACGATCTCCAGGTAGCAGACCCCCTCTGCCCGCACAGGCGGTGCCCCAACATTACCTCTAGGTGGTGAACATCCTGTCCTCTCCAAGCGGTCACATCTCACACGGTGCACCTTCAAGTCGTAGGCAGCGCTACCTGCAAGTAGGGCTGGCTATTGAGTCACAGCTCGATGAGCCAGGCTCGAGCTCGGCTCGATAAGGGCTCGTGAGCCTGGCTCATTAAGCTATTGAGCCGAGCCCGAGCCAGAATTTTGGGCTCGATAGCTTAACGAGCCGAGCCTGAGCCGAGCCCTGCTCAGCTCGATAACTCGATAAGGGGCTCGATAATTTAGATAAGGGGCTCAATAATTTCACATAGTGGATTCACATTGAGCTTTATGAGTTCCAAGGAAGATTAGGGGTACATCCATAAATTTTCCTACACGTGAGGCAAATTACATGAACGGTCTTTGTATTTCCGTGTGGTTCCGGGACAACAAATCACGTGATGCAAATCACTACAGCAAGGACCGATATCCGTCCTTGGACCTCACGATTCTTGCCTTAAGGTCTGCTTACACGAGTCACACCCATCTTTTCTCCCTAAGGTCTCCGTTGGGCTCCCCAGACGGCTCTTCCTCTTGTCGCCACCCTCCAGGTTCTACTGTTCAACCCATGACCAACACCTGACGGCGGTCGCCGACCTGTACTTGTAGAACCTATCCACGAAAAGGAAGAAGGAGAAGTTGGGAACGTTGAGCATCGCGAAGAAGGCATAGTAGTAGTCGAAGTGGGACTCGTTGAGGTTGTTGAGGATCCATCCTCGGTGCCCGCCCCGCCTCGCGACCTTCACGGCGGTGGTCAGCATGAAGCTGCTGAGCAAGTTGTCGATGCCGAGCGTGGTCATGGCAAATGACGTCTGGAGGCTCTTCATGCTCTCTGGTGCCTGGTTGTAGAAGAACTCGATCTCCCCGACCTCCAGGAATGCATCGGCGATGCCCATCATCATGAATTGCAGCAGCAAGATGAAGATTGTCAATGGCACCTGTTCCATAAGTATTCCCCATAAGATCGAATGGTCATAACAAACTTCTAAGTTTATGAAAATTTTGTTGCAATGAGCGGAAGTGGTTGCTGACCTGCATGTCGGTGGTCGTCGTCCCATTGTCCTCTGAAGTAGAGAGATCCCACGGGGGTTCTTCGTCCACCGTCGCACGAACGATACAAAGTAGCGGTCGTAGAGCAGTACATAGATGAGCATGGAGATGGTGACGAAGGCAGTGAGGCATACGAGAGGTATCTTGAAGCCATGCCCCATGATCCAGTTGAGGGCCGTACCCTGCTTCACGAATATGGTGTTGATCTGCGCAAGCATCGTGCTCGACACGAAGGTCGTTGCCAGGATCCGCAGCACGCAACCTCCAGGAAACCCCATCTCAAGTGATCCCAGGTGACGTAAGGAGATGATGGCCCGAGATCTCCATCCTTTATCGCCTAAGGAGCATTACTTCACTAGTCACGCAAGGAATATGAAACCCTTCACGCATCATGCCTCCGTGGCGGCGACACTTCCCTCTTGGAGCCCTTGAGAGTTGAGATGGCTATGGCCTATAGGTTCTCCATGCACAACATTACTTTAGTCCCACATCGGTGGGTGATGTGCAAGGATCGCGTGGGCGTGGATATAAATGGGTCTATGGGCGATCATTAAGATCCATGGCCTGTAGGGGCGTTCTCCATTGAATGTGGAGGGCTATCCTTCTTAATTTGGCTCGAATCTTATCGAGCTGGCTCGATAGAGGCTCGGTTGCACGGAGCTCGAGCTCGAGCCGTGTTGTCTAGGCTCGAACGAGCCCGAGCCCATCTGGGCTTATCGAGCTTGAGCCCGAGTCAGGGTTAGGCTCGGCTCGTTAGGCTCGATAGCCAGCCCTACCTGCAAGCAGCGATCCCATCAGCAGGCGGCGGCCCGCTTCCTATCTCCAGGCGCGCAGCTGTGCGCCCTTATCCAGCCGAAGAATCCTCTCGCAAGGATGGCGGCCCTAGCCGCAACAGGCGGCGGGGTTCCATCGTGCCGTCCCTCTGATGTTGCCCCTCTTCTCCCGTACGTGCAGGCAGCGGGATACTCCATCGTGCACGCTCCAGGTGCTTCCAACAACCCTTCTAACATCCCATGCGATGCCGTACTCCTGGAGACGACACCCTTCTCCCTCGCAACCTCCAGATCGGCAACAATGCTGCCCCCCTTTCATCATTAGGTGGCGGTGTCTCTCCCCTCGCGTGCACCAGCCTTTAGGCGACACTGCCTCCTCATCCCATCAGATGGACATGCACCACTCTTCTCATTCCAAGCGCACGATGACACATCTTCAATGCCTCCAGGTGGAGGTGAAAGCTCCTTCGAGGGAAAAGGGGTTCCCACGAACCCTAAATAAATAGAAGAAAAGAAAAGGTGGAGGGTCCATTTGGGCCATGCGTTTTTTTAAAAAGAAAAAAAAGGAGGAAGAGAAGCCCAAGTAGGCTGCCGGCCTGTTAATAAAAAATATGTGAATAAAGAAGAAGAAGAGAGGTCAGATTAAAAAAATGGAGAGAGGGTCTCCTAGCTCATGTTTAGCCCAACAATGGGCTTCGGTTATTGTAAGGGCCCAGTTGAGCTGAAAAAAAGGAAAAAAAAAGAAAAGAGACACATATAAAAGAAAAGGCGTATGCAAGAGGAAAAAATTTGCAAAAAAGGGAAAGCCTTAAAAAATTTCTAAAAGGAGGTGACGATTATTTAAAAAGGGGGGGATGAAATAGCCGGAAAAAAATTGATTGAGAAAAGCCAGAAAAAAAAATCGATATCGACTTATGTGATTTGTTTTCTCCTCCATTATCGTGTCTTCTCCTAACTTGGTCGATGTCTTCATTCCGATAAAGTAGATGTCATTCGAGAACACAATAGGCCAAAAATCTTCAGCCTGTTTTGATACGTCCTTCTTTGGAAGAAGGCAAATGAGTGCTCTGTTTACTCTTCCGAAACCCGCATTCATCGTTGTGAACTCCTCCATGACCTCCAACACCTCTTTACCAACTAGAGGCCATAATTCTTTAAAAAAGAACACTGGGAACCTATCCGGGCCAGGAGTCCCATCGACATTCAGGTTCCAAACCACATTCTTTACATCCTCTGAAGTAAAGCTCTGTACCGGATGAGTTCCATGTTGACTAGAGATGACACCCCCACCCCATTCCATCTCCAAGGTCGGCTAATCACATGATCAAGAACAATATTATCTATGTATATATGGTAGATGGATGGGCTATAAATATATTAATAACATTGATCTATTGAAAATGACATTAGACAGACTTCATATTCAAAATGGACTTGGATGCTCATAATTTAGTAACTAATGTGTAGCGGTATAATGTCGCCGACTAAGTCTATCCAAAAATATGTAAATGCCCCTCTTGGCTCTTTAAGTAGTTAACTTGTTAAAAAAGACATGTTTAAAGGTGATTATTCATTTTTCTTTTGAAAAAGGGTGATTAGTTCCTCGAAAACAGACTTCATGATAGTGAAGTAGTTAATCAAGGTCAAGTTTTCTCGTTGGAAGACCATATCCTTTGATAAATGTCAGTCAATTGGACCTTAGTGGACTTCTAACTTCTAAGAATACTTCCTTTATACAAGTTTATGGGTGAGCGTCTTCTCGACGACACACCTTTTTCCTAAAAAAAGAACATAGAGCAGATTGACCACAATGTTTTCTCTATGTTGTTTATGAACCTAGTCTTGACTAGATAGTTATTTGGCTCCCTCTTCTTGAAACCCTCATCACTAGGCTCATGTATGCTACTTGTAAGAAAGTAAAGCTTCTTCTGATCTCCCATGGACATCTGAAAATCATGTGATCTAAAAGCAATGTAGGATACACTGTTTAATTTGATGGTAGTACCCTTGATCATGTAGGAGGATAACATGATCCATGGCTTAGTTTGAGGAGTAGTTGAGTAGTCAAAGAAGTTTCTTTTTTTAATGTCAAAGAGGGGGGTAGTCTAAGGTGCCCACTCCAAATATACTAAATCATAATGAGAAAGAGATACTTTCACGAGCTAGGACACGAGGAGGGGCCTAGCGTTGGAAATTACATTATCAAGGTATAACTGCTCAGATGTAAAGATACCACCATTTCTAGATGACCATAATGCTCAAATAGTTGCAATAGGGAGAAGATGTTCCTCGTTTGGACGATGTTTATTTGTGTGCATCAAATCCCAAAAAGCCTTTATGCTTAAAAGATACGATCATGTAACGCCAAGCTTCAGCCAAACAGTGGAAATCTTTTCACAAATCACAACGTAAGAGAAGATGTTCAATTGTTTCTTCATCATTGTCGTAGATGGGGCAAGGAGAGGTCCCTACAAATAACCTTGAGCAACACACCTTGTTATAACACGCCTTCGTCGTGTCAACCACAAAATATGCCAAATAACTGCTCAGATGTAAAGATACCACCATTTCTAGATGACCATAATGCTCAAATAGTTGCAATAGGGAGAAGATGTTCCTCGTTTGGACGATGTTTATTTGTGTGCATCAAATCCCAAAAAGTCTTTATGCTTAAAAGACACGATCATGTAATGCCAAGCTTCAGCCAAACAGTGGAAATCTTTTCACAAATCACAACGTAAGAGAAGATGTTCAATTGTTTCTTCATCATTGTCGTAGATGGGGCAAGGAGAGGTCCCTACAAATAACCTTGAGCAACACACCTTGTTATAACACGCCTTCGTCGTGTCAACCACAAAATATGCCAATCCTGCCTGGTACCTTCTGGTCCCAAATAAGCTTACACTCACAAACCACAAGGTTGGTTGCCACAACAGACGATCTATTAACCGCCTTATAGGCATGTTTCATCGAAAATCAGTCTCTCCAAACCCAATGATCTCTACCTCCCATTGGCTCATGGAATCAAGAAGAGCAGGTACATCACCCAAGCACCGATCTGAGAGGTCTGACAAAAAGGGTGGCATCCAGTTGCCGTCATTCAAAAATCTGCAATGTGCTTCTCAGTTTGAGGCAAACACTCATACCTTTCGGTCTTCATGTTCGATTTGATTCAGTTCAATTCTTTTCATCTCCTGTTGGATACCATATTCATACCTTTCAGTATTCGTGTTTGATTTAGTTCGAGAACACAAAAGCGGTGTTGAGATTCGACTTGATTCAATTCGATTCAATCTGGTTCGTGTTGGATTCCGAAGTTCTAAAATTTGATGTAAACATTCATACCTTTCAGTCTTCGTGTTTGATTTGATTCATTCGATTCAATTCGGGTCGTGTTGGATCCCATCTTCGTACCTTTTGGTCTTCGTGTTTGATTCAGTTCGAGAACACAAAATTGATGTTGAGATTCAACTTCATTCAATTTGATTCAATCCGGCTCGAACTGGATTCGTGATGTTCTAAAGTTTAGCATAAATATAGTAAATAATCATTCAATATTTCCATGCATGCATGCCTTTCTTAACTTCCAATCGGGTATCCGTGGGTATCCATTGGGTTTTTTTGTATGCGGCACATGTCATAGCATAGCGGGTACCTGACCTATTATTTTTAAATGAGTACCTGAAAGTTTAGAGTTAAAGTGAACAGGTCAAGTCGGGTACCCGTTGACTCGGATATTTTTGAACACCCCTACTCAGATCTGTCTGCCTCCATGGTTTGCCCACATCCCTTTATCGTGTTAAAGAAGTTGACACAACAAACTAGTACTAGGAAGCGAACTGCACAAATGACAATATACAACTTACGTTAAACAAAGTCACAATAGGACAGTACAAGGGATGCAAGATGTTTGAAATGCCTATGTAGGTAGCTAAATCATATTATTGGCAAACATCAATAAGATGAGCTGCCTATATGATGTGAAGAACTCGTTAGAGTGGCTGGAAGTCTAGGGTGACATGACTGGGAGCTATTTTGTAGCTACCATCTAAAGTGATCAGAAGCCCAGGGTGACACTGTGGGGAGCTATTGTGTAGTTGGAGGCCTTTGGAGTAACGGGCAACACTAGATACAATGCTTGGTTGTGATACTGATAATGAGGTTGGTGAAGTAGAATTCGATGATAAAGAGTTTCAGTGGTGAAAGAGAATGGGAGACCAAAACTTTGATTTAGATTTGTTCTTTTGATAACATGTAGGTGAGATACTTTTTCTCATCGAACAATAAAACCCTAATATGATTTCCAAGACTTGAATTATCTCCGCTATTCATTTTCTAAGTCTCGAGGCACATTCATGTGGATTTGTTTTTACGATGAAAGATGTTGTGGATTTCTTAGGAACTCAAGACCATTTACAGATAAAATCATTTTCGTAAACCTTCAACCAACACTTTCTTCTACAATCTTATGCTTGTCACTGATCGTCTCTATATGGGATTTGGCTTATTTCTTTAACTCCAAGGAGACTCATTTTACTCATGGCAACTGGTATTTGGCAAACACCATTACTTAACAACACATGTGGATATGTTACAGAGTGTAGATGAACCGATAGTAGGACTATCCAGCATTTGCCTTTGCTTTAAGTGCACTGCGACTTCTCTCTTGTTGCATCCTGTGAGACTAAATCTTGTTGCCATCAAGATCTTGCTTCTTCTTGCACTTTCTCAGGTACCATCAACTGAGATCAACACTTTCTTTTTGAAAATACAGAGGGTGGAGTTCCAAGACAGGATCCACCACATGAAACTATATTCGACAAATCTGAAAATTCTTACAGTTGTGTTTGAGTGAGGGCTCTATAATGACCAATACATTATCTGGATAAAACACCTGTCTTTGGAAGATAGATTCATTTTGTGCACACTAGATGGCCCAAAGAAGGAGAAAAGCTTTTGAACTATCCTCCTGAGAGTTATCGCAATATGATCTAATGGAGTTCCAAAAGGATTCACCACTTTCGGTATTCAGCCAAGTGATTCCAGCCCGTGACCAATCCGAGGACGACATCCCGCATCCGAAGAAAAGGTGCTCCATGTCTCTCTTTTCCTCATCTATTGCAGAGTGCATCCCCAATATGGAATAGTCTGTCCTGACTCCCGATGCACTTTAGTAAGCAACCTACCATGTAATGCAAGCCAAAAAAAACCTTGATTCTTTGCTGAATTCTGCTGTTCCAAATGATCTTGTAGTCTCTGTTGGAGGAGGTCTGCTCGGTATTTTGATGTCGCATAAAGAATTTGTATGCCTTTTTGATTGAGAAGCTACCATCAGTCCATATAAAATGATCTCTGCCCTGGGTGATTCCAACTACATCCCTCAAGTCTTCAAGCAAAGCCAAATACTCTTAAAGTCTCCGCTCTGAGAAATTTGTCGTGAATGTTGGAAGCCAGGAGCCATTCACCCATGCATCGCCAACCCTTAAGTTCTGACTCTCTGCAAGTGTAAACAGATGTGAGTACCTCTCACTTACGATCCTGAGGCCTTTGGAAGGTGGACTTTGCAAAGGCGTACGATAGCTTTGACTGGAGGTTTCTGTGGTCGGTGCTGCGGAGGAAGGGTTTCCCGGACAAGTGGATTTCTTGGATGAGGCGCTGTGTCACCACGGCTTCGTTTTCGGTCACATGATCAATTGTAGGCCGGAGGGGGGTTGGATCCAACCTCGTAAGGGGGTGCGTCAGGGGTGCCCCCTTGCACCGATGCTCTTCATCCTTGCGGCCGATGTGTTGTCAGATATGGCGTCTCTTGTTGTGATGCAACGCGGAACATTAATATAGGGCCGCATATTTATTTAACTTTATCCGTTAATTTTATTTACGTTATTTAAGTCGTCATATTTTTAATTAAATAAACGGGATCGCCTGTGATCTCAATTAGTTAGAGATTTGAATTTCAAAATTAATCGGTTAGTCAGTTAGAGTCAGTTTAGGATAATTAGTTTCAATTTGAATTTGAATTTGATTTCTATTTTTGTAATCTCATCCCTCCTATATGAAGGGATGATGGGGCTATTGTTATGGACAGTTCATTGATTTATAAAATTTGAGATTTTATCTCTCCTCGCCCTCCTCCTTCTCTCTCCCATCACGTGATCTTCACGTTTCTTCTCCCCCTCCCCTCGTGTTCCCGACGAGTTCTCTTCTCAACCCCTCTATTTCTCTTCTCCACCTTCAATTTCACCGCTCAAATTTATTTCCCGCCATCGCCGAATTCGATTTGCATCATTTGGTATCAGAGCATGGCCTATAGATCGTCTTCACGATCTGACGATCCGTCCAGACGTTCGCACCGACATGCATCGAGGGACTATCGTTCGTCCGAACAAAAATGGCGAGCCAACGACTCCTACAACAAGGAGACGAAGCGCATGCTACTTGATTTACAAACCACATTCCACTCCAAGTTTCGAGATCTTATGGCTAACATCGAGGCCCTATGCGCCGCCAAATCAAAGTTGTCCACTACCGAAGCCGCTGTCCAGATTGTTGACGAAGAAAAACTCGCCGTCGATGATGATTTACTCCTGTCCAGGCCATTTCGGAAGAAAAAAAATGACGAAACGCTTGCTGTCCGGGTATATCCAGATTCGCTAAAACCGCCGGAATCGATTTTCTCCCCCCCTCGCGACCTTCTCGCGGACCCCCACCACCATCCTCGCAACTCCGGGCCCCCATCTCGCTGCAATCCCAGCCCCAGTCCCTTCCCCGGCATGACCCCCAGCCCCTGCCCCCGCTCCTTCAGCAACCCTGAAACCCCCTACGATGCCGCCGCAACACTCACACCTCCAGCCCCACCATCGCCGCAGACCCTTCCCTTTCCCCAAACCTCGTCGCCGCCACCCGCCTTTCCCACCCCAACGCATTTCCCAGCCCCACCGGCCTCTTCCACTACCCCCACGCCTCCTGCAGACCCCCTCGGCCATGCACCACCGCCAACTACTGTTCCCACCCCTCACACCACCACCCATCGCCTCCCAAACCTTGGCTCCCATTGCCACCAGCCTACCCCCTCTCTCGCTGCCCCACTTACCCTCTCTATCCAATGCCACCCCCTCCAACTTGGCCCCGTACCACCCCTCCCCTACATCCCTTCCTGCCATCCACCGTCTTTCCCCCTACCACCGCACCGAAGGAGTACACTGCGAGCCCCTCCTCGTTGCCCTCCCCGAGAGCGTGGCCATCGGCCCCACACACACGGCTCGAGTGACCTCCGCCGCCGCCGCCAACTGATCTCGAGGCCCTGCTGCTGTCACGCGCGCTTCTGGCGCGATTGCCGCCTTCACCGCCAAATACATCGCCGTGTCCATCAAGAGAAAGAAGACCGAGTCCCGCGGACTCCTGGGTTGTTTCCCAAGAAACAATCCCGCGAGGTATGGGATTTAGGGAGAAATTGCAAAAGAATACCCCCTGAAATCCCTATTTGCAAAGAGGCCAGAATTGACAGGAATTTAAGAAGGAATGAAGGGGTACGAAATTTGCACTTCGACCCCTTGGAGCAGAAATATTTTAAAAGAAGTGCTGAAAAGAAGAAATCTGGAAGATCTCCTTATCCTATTAGGACTAGGACCATGGGTTTCACCTATTTAAGGGCCCATGGCTTCATTCATTGGACACCTCTCCTCATCTATTCTCCTTGTGCTATTGCTTTGCTATGGACTCTCCAAAGGCCAAGTTGATCGTCATGACGATGCCCCATCAGTTCTTCGAGCACCATGTCAACGGGATGAAATCCGGCTGGAAGCCCGCATATGTGCCACACCTGCTCTTCCACCACGAAGCCTACATCGCCAACGCTCGCATCACGCATGTATGGATCCCGCTATTCGCTCCAAACCAATTCTTCCATGAGATGACATAAAACGCGGATTTGAAATTATCAGCCTCCAAGCCTGCAGATCCAACAATTCGTCGGGAGACGAATTTTTGAAAGCGGAGGAGATTGATGCTGCGCGGAATAGTAATATAGGGCCGCATATTTATTTAACTTTATCCGTTAATTTTATTTACGGTAATTAAGTCGTCGTATTTTTAATTAAATAAACGGGATCGCATGTGATCTCAATTAGTTAGAGATTTGAATTTCAAAATTAATCGGTTAGTCAGTTAAAGTCAATTTTGGATAATTAGTTTCAATTTGAATTTGAATTTGATTTCTATTTTTGTAATATCATCCCTCCTATATAAAGGGATGATGGGGCTATTGTTATTGACAGTTCTGTGATTTATAAAATTTGAGATTTTATCTCTCCTCGCCCTCCTCCTTCTCTCTCCCATCACATGATCTTCACATTTCTCCTCCCCCTCCCCTCGTGTTCCCGACGAGTTCTCTTCTCAACCACTCTATTTTTCTTCTCCACCTTAAATTCCACCGCTCAAATTTATTTCCCGCCATCGCCGAATTCGATTTGCATCATGTTGTCAGCTGTGGCTTCTCTGGAGACTACTCAAGGGAGGGGGTGCGGGTACCGATCATCCAATACGCAGACGATACTTTATTCCTCATTGAAGGGGGAGTCGAGGAGGTCATTGGCATGGCTGCGGCGCTGGAAATTTTTGCCGAGTTGTCTGGTTTGTTTAAGAACGACAACAAATCTATGTTCGTCCCTTTCGGGCATGCGGAGTAGTTTGCAGATGGGCTGGCGGTGGTTTTGGCTTCTGCCTGTGTTGCCTTGCCTATTGATTACCAGGGCATGCATCTGGCTCTGGGGAGAACAAGGCTCTGTGATTGGTTGAGGGTGGTGGAGAAGGTTGAGATGAGGTTGGCAGGGTGGAAGGCTGCTATACTTTCGGGGGGGGGGTAGATTGGTCCTGCTGAAGGCCGTCCTTTCTTCCATCCCAATTTATTTTCTTGCTAACCGCAAGATGCCGAAGGGGATTCGTGCAAGGTTGGAGAAGCGAATGCGCACGTTTTTGTGGGGAAGCCATATGACTGGGCATGGAGGGATCCATCTGGTCGGGTGGGAGGATATCACGTGCATAAAGAATCTTGGGGGTCTGGTGGTGAAATTGCTCGAGCAGATGAATGAGGCGCTTTTACTTAAATGGGCTAGCAGGGTTTGGGGCCCGGGGGAAGATCTCGTTTGCACGGTGGTTCGTAAGATTTATGACATGAAGGGGGCGCGTTTTCGCAGCAGGGTAATAACGCCGCCATGATGCCCTTCTGGCGGGGCGTGGTGAAGACCTTCGTGAAGAATTTGGCCCTCTTTAGTGAAGCAAAATGGTTTTCGGCGACGGCGAAAAATAAAATATTTGACGGTGGATTTTGGTGGAGAAGAAAATGGATTGCGAATAGAATGGAGGGGTTGAGAGAAGAAGAACTCGTCGGTAACGAGGGGTTGAAGGAGGAGAACCGCGGAGATCGCGTGGAGGGAGAAGAGAAAAAGGGAGATAATGAGATAAACTCAAATTTTCATAATACTTGACTGATTAAAAACAATGGGCTACCCTCTCTTTATATATGAGAGAGGGGTTTACAAAAATAGTAAACTAACTTAATTTGACCACTAATTATCCTAATTGGACTCTAATTAATTAATTGACCCAATTAACTCTACGAAATAAACGTTGAGATCACATGCGATCTCAATTATTTAATTAAACAATTACGATAACCTAAAAACGTAAATAAAATTGCCTACTATTTAATTAAATAAATGTGGCCCTATAATTTGGGGTCACACTGCATCAACTCTCCACCGCTTTAAAAATTCGGCTCCTGACGAATTGCGTGGACTGCAGGCTTGGAGGATGATTCGGCGCATTCCGTCGTCTTCTGGAAGAACTGATGTGGAGCGAACGGCGGAATCCATACGCAGGCGGGGGTGATGCGGCCGTCGTGGTTGAAGAACATGTGTGGTGCGAATGGCGGCGTCGTCTTGATTGTCGTCTCCTTCCTGTGATGTTCAAAAAATTGATGCGGCATGGAGAATATGGTCCTTGAATAATCCATAATGAAGCAATGGCACAAGGAGAGGAGAAGAGGGGATGTGGCTAAGGAATGAAGCCATGGTGTCCTTAAATAGGGAAAACCCAAGGTCCTTGTCCTATTTGGATAAGGAAGATCTCCTGATTTCCTAATTATAGCCGTCTTTTTAAAATAATTCCGCCTCCAGGGGTGTGGGCGCAATTTTCGTACCCCTTCATTTTTCCTTACTTCCTTATCACTTTGGGCCTTACTGCAAATAAATACTTTAGGAAATTTCATTTTGCAATTTTTCCCTTTCAATCTCCCATCCCACAATTTGTGGGGTTGCCATCCCGTAAGACTCGGACCCCAAATTAGGGCTCCCTTCTTCGACTTCAAAAGGCGGCGGGGTGGGGCTTGACGGAGGTGACGCCGGCGGGGTTCCAGGTGTCCCCATCGTTCTCGCGCAGGAGGCGCGACCGCGGAAGGAGGGTGCGATCAGGGAGCCGCTGGGAAGAGGGAGGCAGGTGGTGGGGACGCTGGCGGAGCAGGCGGCGCGGGGGTGCTGTGCGAGGCGGCGCGAGGGGGAGTAGAGGGTTGCGGGAAGGGGCGGTGCGGTGGGGAGAGCGAGGCGAGATGGGGGAAGAGGCTGGAGTGGGGAGGGTGCGCTGGGCGAGGCGACGCGGGGAGTGGGGGAAAGGCGATGCGGGGATGAGGCCGGAAGGGGAAGGGTGCGCTGGGCGATGTGACGCAGAAGTGGGGAGGAGGTGATGCGGGGCTGAGGCTGGAGCGGCGCGGAGGGGGAGGTTGGGAGGATGGGGGGTGTTGGCGGCGGTGTAGGTGGGCGTGCGGGAGGGGATCTGGGGGCAGGGGCGTGGGACGGCAGCGGGAAAGGGTTGGGTGGTGGGAGTGGGACACGGGAGGAGGGAGAGGGGCGGCAGGGAAGATGGCGGCGCTGTGGCCGGGAGTTGCGCCGTGGGAGGGTCTGGGGCTGTCTGAGGGGTTGCCGGGGTGGGGCTGACGGCCGCGCGGGCCGGGGAGGGCAGGAGAGGTACCTGGGAAGGCTGGGGCGGCGCCGGGATGGTTGGAGGGGGCAGCGGGGTCGCTTCCGGCGACGGATTTGGTTCTGGAAAGTGCTGGACAGCGGCCGATTCATCTTCTTCGGCGACGTTTTCTTCGTCCAAACTGGCGGTAGCGGCTTCGGTGGTTGACGGCTTTGATTGGGCGTCGCGGTATGCCTCAAGGTTGGCCATGAAGTCCCGAAACATTGATGACATGGATCGGAAGTTGTTCTGCAAATCACGTACCATGTGCTCGGTCTCCTTGTCGTAGGCGTCATTGGCTCGCCTCTTTCGTTCGGATGAACGATGGTGTCGGTGCGGACGCCGGGGCGGATCGTTAGATCGTGGGGACGATCTAAATACCATGCTCTGATACCAAATGATGCAAAATGGTTTTCGGCGACGGCGAAAAATAAAATATTTGACGGTGGAGAAGAAAATGGAGGGATTGCGAATAGAATGGAGGGGTTGAGAGAAGAAGAACTCGTCGGTAACGAGGGGTTGAAGGAGGAGAACCGCGGAGATCGCGTGGAGGGAGAAGAGAAAAAGGGAGATAACGAGATAAACTCAAATTTTCATAATACTTGACTGATTAAAAACAATGGGCTACCCTCTCTTTATATATGAGAGAGGGGTTTACAAAAATAGTAAACTAACTTAATTTGACCACTAATTATCCTAATTGGACTCTAATTAATTAATTGACCCAATTAACTCTACGAAATAAACGTTGAGATCACATGCGATCTCAATTATTTAATTAAACAATTACGATAACCTAAAAACGTAAATAAAATTGCCTACTATTTAATTAAATAAATGTGGCCCTATAATTTGGGGTCACGCTGCATCATTTAGGCTGGTCCTTGGGGGGGGGGGACTTTCTCTTTCTGGGCGGATGATTGGTCGGGGGCAGGAGTTCTATGCTCTCGTTTCCCCCGTTTATATGTCCTGGCGGAGGAGAAGCTTTGCTCGGTGGCGGATTGCTGGGTTGATGGGACATGTTGCCCAACCTTCTCCGCTAACTTCTCCGATCAGAGATTTGATGAATTCCTGGAGCTGCTTGACGCCGTGAGGAAGGTGGGAGCTCCTTGCGGGGGAAGGGATCATTGGTGCTGGAAGGAGGGGCCGTTCTCGGTTAAAGGGGCCTACGGGGCCATCTCCAGGCCGCTGCCGGCTAACTCGGAGCTGCTGAGCAGGGATTGTGCAACTATTTGGGCTCTTAGGCTTCCTGAGAGAATCGGGTTCTTCCTGTGGTTACTCAGGAGGAAGAGGCTGATGACGCGAGATCGATGCGTCAGGATCCTTGGCATCATTGCGGATAAGTACCTAATTTGTGGTGACGCGATTGAATCTGTGGAGCATCTCTTTTTCTCTTGCCCCGTGGTCTCTTAGATATGGCAGGAGGCTGCTGTAGCTTGGTGCCGCTTCGACGACTTCCAGGACTTCTGGAATTCGATCTACACAAATATGACTAGACCAAGGAGGGAGCGACTTTATCCCATCCTCTGGGCGGTCTGGCGCGGAAGGAATGACTTACTGTTCTCGGGTCAAAGATTTTATAAGGAGAACGTGGGGATGTTTGCAAAACGCATGGTAGAAGACTGGGTGTTGTAGTGTTCCTGTACTGCCGGTGCGTGTGGTGTGATGTAGTTTTTTTTCTCCCCTGCTGTTACTTTTGTTATTTTGGAATAAATTTGATGGGGCGGCCACCATCGAGTGTTTCCCCTACCTTTCAGACTTCAAAAAAAAATGATCCTGAGACCGGTCCAATCGTCCAACCAAAATCAGGTTTCGCCATATCCAGTAGAGGCCTTAGCATCTCCCCCAACCTTGGTAGAATTTGTGTAATTCCCCTCTAGAGTGAAGAAGGGAAACGAGTACGATTACCAGCCAAATCGCCATGCACTCCATAAATCCTCCCCATCAACACTTATAGCTCTCCATCATTATGATGACTCCGGAAATCTTTCAAGCGCCGACTTTTCTTATTTTGAAAGGAAAAAGGGCACCTACTGTTAAGGTGTGTGCCCAAAATATTCACCATTAAATCACAAATTTAAAGGTGCACATCTATTTATAGCCAAAGTTAATTACATAACAGAACTCTTCGCTATCACTTTAGCATGCACAATTACATTTTCTCAATAGAAATGATCTTGACAGATTACCACCTCATTTCTTGCAAGCCATAAGGCCCGCACCACAACCATTACAATGATTCTCTTATAGTCTTATCATATGAGCCCCACCAATGGTCCCAATAGATCCCCAAAATCTCTGTAGAAGTGAGGTCATCTTAATCATCGTGCTGACAAAAATCATACATACCCCCATGAGCCCTCGCAAGTAAAGAAAAAGTGATCCACACCCTCAACATTCTACAAACTTCGAGCGCACATAGGATTCACTCTCTGGAATCGTCGACGTCTCAAAAGTCGTAAGAAAGCTTGTTCCGCGCAAGAACTTTCCAGCTTCAAATCCTCCTGCAATCAACCACGGAGGAAAGGAGGAAAATAGACTCAATTTTGAAGACAATACGAAAGTCTCAATTTAATTGATATGCCAACAAATGCTTCCATTGCTTGAATTTCTGTCCACAAAATTTTTTATTTAACATAACTTATGAAAAAGTTGAAAATTCCTGTATTGAAATCATTTTTTGGATCCACACTTGGGATAAGTTTAAAGGGAAGCTAATTACTACGTTAGTGTTAGTTCCGTGTTATATTTTTTTGGGGGCACTTCTCCCTATTGACAACTTTACCCATGTTTCATTTGTTTTTTTGTCGAGCTATAATTTCATCACATGCGGATTTGCTGATTTTTTAATGTAGGCATATAGCTTGCTTAGTTCTCTTGATGAAATGGATCGAGTTATGATTCCTTTGTGCAACTCTTTTTTAAGTGGATGTTCACGAGCAGGGAATTTGCACCTGGCTAACAAATGTTTGCAATTTATGGAATCTCGTCTGATAGGGAAATCTGAAATCACATACAGGGAGCTTCTTAAGGTATGGATCTTTAAGCAGATACATTGAAAAAAATGTTTCAGTCCTTGGTCTTATGGTTATTCGTCTCTATTTTGGTCTTAATTTTGTTTTATGAGGGGTAAGATTTGAACCTTATTGCGACTGAAAGGCCATCTGCCAAATCAATAGGGCATGCAAATTTCTGAATATTTGCAGTTAATTTCTTGCTACATCAGGTTGCACCCTTCCCAATGTCAAACATGTTAAAAGAAGGATATCTACATAAATGCCTCGCAACTCTTTCTAAAGAAACATTTTCTGGATATTATGCATAACACCATAAAACTCTGCTATTTTACAGATATGCCCGCCTATTAAGTCTTTTTAAGCGCCCCCTTTTACAATTTCATAGTAACTTGTTATGTTGGGTTTTGCATGGATATTTTATAGAAATTCTACCAAAGTTCCTTCGTAGTCATTGTCACCACCACCACCACCATCATCTCCTTTTTCTTCCCGTAGCTTCGCTCTTCCTTCCACTTAGATTCCTCCTCCGGCTACATCACCTTGTCCCTCATTGCTTGCCCGCAACCCTCCTTGGCCCATGACCTTGAGCTAGAGATGCAAACGTCTAGGTGTTACCATCCTTATCCTTTTTTTACATATGAATCCATATGCATATCTAGATATTGAAGTATATAAAAATTGTGTTTTCATATCCTTAAAACGGAAATTGTTCGAATTTGGATAGTCAAATATATATGTATTGGAAGACTTATGCATGATAGATATACACTAAATGCATTTATTTCGTAACAATCATATGATATTTATTTGGTGAAAGAATGTACAAAATTTTTGTTACACGTAGGCGAGAGAATGTACATATATAGATACATATATTTGTAGAAATCAATGTGACATTCGTATTTTATCCATTTTAAATGTATACGGATCTCAAAATCTTTATAAAACACATATAGTAGTGGAAATTCAAATGGTATATTGGAGGGATATATAGATGAATTAGACGATGATATTTTCCAAAAAATAAAAAATGTGGGAGATATAGGCCCCGATGCATGTAAAATTACATGCACCAGGGTGCATACTCCCCATCCTCATATATATATGGATGTGTGATGGGATAGACATGCCCATGATTGAAGTTGGAAATTCCTATCAAAGATGTAAATACAAGAAGGCTATTCATACAAGTACCGGAAACTCTTCTTACCATCGATATCATGGCTAAGGATGGATGTAACACTTGCATAAATGTTGTTGAAATATGAAATGCAAAAGCAGAATCAATAATAAAGAAATAATAAAACATTCGACGCTGGGATTTTAACGTGGAATCCTACTCCGCGAGGAGCAGGATGAAACCATGAGAACCACCACAAAGGTCAGATATTTTATTCAATTTCTTATTGCATACGGGGGGTGTGGAGCACCTTATATAGCCCCACAGATAGTCTGGAGTTCTACAGATAGACGATGTGGGAGTCATGGGACTAAACATGAGAGGGGCAATTGGATCTTGTAGATATCCAATTACTCATCTATTACATTCTCTAACACTCCCCCTCAAGCTGGAGCTGAGAAAGATGCAACTTGTAACAAAAGAAAATATGCATCTTCACTCGAAACATCCGGGAAAGTTCGGAGGAGACCTGTTAAGAGTAGTCGATGCTTGGGAAGGTGGCTAGTATGCAATAGTACTATCGAGCGTATTCCTTATGACACAGATGAGCAACAAAAGTTTGAGATGATTCCGAGTAGAGAAGTCCATGTTGATGTTTGGATCGAGGATATGTACCAATGCAATGATCGTCCTTTTAATGTCGGGGATAGACACCTGACGGTTGGGGGTAGGCATCCGATGCAGAGTGATCGAGGATAGGAACACGATTACTTTTGTTGAGGAGCCATGAGTAGAAGAACTTGATAAAAATCTTTTAGATACATCTCAAGTAGAAGAATGTGCCCTGCTCTCACTCCCGCTTTCTCCCATACTTGTCGGAATAAGAACATGGATGATGAAGTTGGGAACAAAAATAAAAAAACATTTTCTCTCTCTAGAAATAAGCTGTTCTGGTTTTTTTGAGCAACCTTCTTTTTATTTGTTTTTATGCCTTTTTTTCTCATATTGCAGCACTCCAATTGGGCCAAAATATTTCTCCCCTCACATGTTTTCTTTCAAACAACAATACAAGATCCCTTTTTTTTCGTTGATCCTCTCCTTCATTTTTCAACCCATTTCATTTTTTTTGTTTCAAATAGAGTCTACTAGACCTGGACAGAAGGGGTGAAAGTAGGTGGGAGATAAAAAAATGGGCTCGGGAGCCCAATGTACAAGGGCATCAATCCCACTGTCTCCCCATGCCTTTCATTTATAGGACTCGTGCAACGGAATCCATCAATATATGGAGTCCCACCGCCTCTGCCGTAACATCCCACGGATCAAGATACTCAACAACTATCCCGTAAACACCACATTCACATTCAGAATACACACATTTTAACAAATGTATCTATTGGAGGAAAATAAGCAAGTAAAGATTGAAACACATGAGAATAATTCATTCCATTCACAACATGATATATCGGCAAGATTCAATAGCACAATGTCCCGAATTATGTACGGATCATAAAACTGTCAATCAGAGTGCAAGTACAAAAACTGTCTCTTAAAAATACAAAAGCATGAGTAAAAAACTACTATAGAAGAACCATCAAGTACGCACCCTGTAAGTGCAACTGAAATGCTCAAGAACACCAAAACCACACTCTATTGCTGCAGTGGGTCCTGCGAACCTGTTTGATCACACAAAAAAGGGTATGTTATGAGCAAAGTTGCCCAGTACAGATATACTTAAATGACAGGTAAAACAACAGGTAACCAAATACAAGTAGCAAGCAATCTTCCTACTGAATTGAAGCCTACAAGTGGAATCTTATCCTCTTATTACTATTTGTTTTTAAGTTGATATTTTCTTTTAAGGTTTTCCAACACAACTATTATCAATGGAAATAGTCCGTGGTCTTGACCACAACGGTCTCATACTATGACTTTGATTATTCGCTAAACGACTATGCTAATATCAATTCGTTGTAAAATGGCCGTTTAAACAATTTATCTGAACCGAGTAGAATCTCTGTCAAAAGTGACTCGGTTTAATTTACTTGGATAAGTCCAAGGTCAAATACAAGGACATGAGCAATTAGTTAATTAAATGTAGGGACTAAATATTTAATTAAGTGATTAATTAATGGAATCTAGGTCAAGAATGCAAAACTTAATGCATGCATGTATTTTTATTTGGTTTTATATGCACTTAAATTAATATGCTAAAAATGATATGGTAAATACAATAATGCACAAACACAATTATAACATGTATAATTATAAGCTCTTGATTCAATCCATGATTAACGTAAAACAATCAATAAACCCTAATATCCAAATTAATGTTTCCAACTCCAATTGATCAATTAATAATACATCATTTAAATAAAGATTTAAATGAAGGATTAATGCACTCAATCTCACAATTCAAATCTATTTAGGAAATAATGATTTAAGAATAGATTTTAATTAGAATATAATTAACCAAGGAAAATCAAGGTGTAGAATGATTAAATAGTCAATTTACACAATCAAGAAGTATCAAGTTATTGGTGGATCAAGGTCCACACAAATCTCTAATTTTTAAATACAGTTATGCAAAGCAAATCAACAATGTAATTAGATCACAATAAAGGGAATTGAAAGACCTTCAAAACAACACCGATTTCATACAATTTGGATTTAAGGTTCAGGGGATAATGTTAATGACAGGGGCCTTTCTGTAAACGAAACTTAATAAAAAACTTCACAAATTCTCATAAACTGGCCCTAATAGGGACTAAAGTGCAGTTAACAAAGTTGCTGGGGTAAATCATATTAAGGTTCTTCCACATGCATAAAAATATGAATAGCGGAACACAGTAGGGCTTATTTGCAAAATGTCCATCGGGTCATGCACCTTGTGTGTGCAACCTAGGCTCGGTAGGCGCCTCAGGTACAGACTCACGTGGTGCGCTGATGTGCTTTGACGTTTGCTCGGACGCTCTGGACTTGAGGCTTGAAACAATGCTCTGGAGTGAGTACATATACGCTCCTTCCCACTCCTCCGCGTGCGGTGGAAGATTAGCGGAGCTTCGGTGAAGAGGATCTTGTCCCTTCATCTCCCCCCTGTGACATTGAATGCTAAGGAACATTCAAGAGTTCCTGGTGAAGTCAGTGGTGACCCGAAGAAGACCTGGAGCCTCTTGGGTATCTCTATCGATGGCAGTGCTTTGACGGTGACGCTTGAGGTCAGAGCTTGATGGATTCTTCTGATCAATGAAAACTGTTTATTCCTGCAGTGTTCGTCTAAATAGCCAAAGCACAAGTAGCTATCCTAAGGGAATTGAGTAGTCAAAATGCTAAAGGAGGCAGAACGTGGATTGGGTCCTTCGTTTTGCAGATGAAGGTTGAAGATCGGATGGGGGAAACGATTTGGAGATGGCTGAAGTGAGGTGATGGCTCATAGAAGATCGGTGAGAAATCGTGAAGATGAAGGTATGTTCGAGTGAGGGAAATAGTATGTGTTAGAAAATAAAGAACACGAAGCGGATATCAGAGATAAAGATTAAGCATTGAGAACACAGGATTCAACGTAGAACCCTATTCCCTAAAAAACAGGATGATCATGAAACTAGGGGAGAACACCTCAAATGACTGATGTGTTTATTGCACTTTCTCATCTGATACAAGAGGTCTGGGGCTCCTTATATAGCCTCCACAGACTCTCCAAGCCCCGCCACTGGTAGATGCGAGACTGAACAACTGGATGCGGTAAATGGATCTTGCAAGGATCCATTTACCCATCTTACATATGATGCATGTAGTCTAACACTCCCTCTCAAGTTGGAGCATGCAATGTTCATCTTGGACAAACAGAAAAAAATCTCAAACTCACAAGACACTACATATAATATCAACTCAACGCGCACAACTATCGGCTGCTGTGAAGAACATTGCTTCTCATGCCGTGCAGATGAGGAGGAACAACCAGACTGGAGTGTGAGTCAAACTGAATCTCCTCGTCGGAGAGCATGTGCTCTGTATTGCGCCTGTCAGAGTCACTGCAACTGAAAGTGAGTCTCCACCTTGAGAACTCTAGCTTACTACATCATGTGAATAACTGCTCCATCTCTGAAAGGGCCTAACTGAAAAAGTCGTGGAGACATCTTCGTCGAAGACCACGGTCGTTGGAGAATGGAGTCTGAAAAAGTCTCCTCATCGGAGAACCGAGTCTATCACATACTGGCTCAGAAAGTGGGATCTCTACTCTGGAGTTCCTATGAAACCACATGAAAACCCTGTTGGACATGCGAGCCCACGGCGAGCCATTATACAATAAATGTTATTGTGAATATCATTCCCTGATCCGAAATGAAGAATGAATAATTTGCATAATAGGTCCCTTAGTACAATTAGGTTATGTACCATGGCCATCTTGATGATCATACAGCTGTTGATTCAACTATTGAATCATAGAGGCTGGTGCTTGGATGAATATCTAAAGAGTTAGATTGAGGACTCATCAAGCACCATCAAATGATTGTTAAGAGATGATCTCCAGCCTGAGTAGGAGATGACAATCCTTTCTCAAATAGGCTGATATCTGACCGACCTCTTGATGCAGGTCCTCTGCATAGGAATAGAGATTCAGAGGTGTCAGATTAGTTAGGTCAAAGAGTTGACTTAACGAGATCGAGATAACCAAAGTCCTATATCGTATGCTGTCACGATACAGGCACACATCCTCTGACCGGAGACAGATGTGTTACTATATGTCTAAGTATGTACATTTGGTAGACCAATAGGTTGATGACCTAACCAAGGTTTATACACCGACGCGCAGGTGTGCATATAAGGGCATATGAGTAACACGATCTCTCAAAGGGATCATACAGGTTCATTTACTGAACAGGAAGGAATGAGCTCACTCATGAGATATTGGGAAGAATCAAAATCCGTGTGCACGGTCGTCTCGCTTTAAAAGCTTGACTAAATTTGTAGGTTTGATATATACTTTTGGGAAGTATATAATCAAGACCTAGGTGTGATATACGCTTTTGGAAAGTGTATGATCGATACCGACTTCCAATGATCAAATGAGAAACTTACTGATAGAACCCTGAATTAGACAGTGTAAAGTTGATCTAATAGTTCGGGTTTATTCTGAGTCTTCCAGTATGCAGGATGTACAGGTATTGGGAATACCTGAGGGTGATGTTATCATAAACGATTGTATAACCATGACGCTTCCATTCCTAGGGAGTGATGAAACGGGTCTGGATTTTAGTGACTCCTCTCAGTAGAGAAGTAATCTGATCTTGGTCCAAATATTGGACATTGATCTGAATGTGATTCAGATGCAATGAGAAGATTAGATTTGCGGTCTTGATTTAATCAAGGATCTATGGGAGGCCCGTGATCTGGATTTGAGATATGATCTCAATATCCAAGTCACTATACGTGGAACAATAAAATTGCCCTGTCCTTATCTCCAAGTATTCGCGGAGAAAGCGCATTATCCTTGAAAGGGTTCAGGATAATTTCATTTTTGATATTATGTATCCGAGCATTGAGAAAATAGATAATTAAATGTGATTTAATTATCATGAATAATATGAATTTGATTCATATTATAAGGAGAGTTATCGAAGATAATTGAATGTGATTTAATTATCAAAGATGAAAATAATGTGAATGTGATTCATATTATTTAGGCACATGAGAATAAGAGATCCAAGATGATTAAATGCGATTTAATTATCATAGACATGAATAATGTGGATAGCAAAATCCATATTAATCATATATATTATAAATATGATTTATAATATATAAGAGAGAGCTATTTGTAGTTTATATTTGTTAATTAAATGTTGATGTGAATTGGATTCACATTGAACAATTAATTGAAAATGTAATTCACATTTTATTTTGGGTCGTGAATATGATTCACTGATTTCCAATGGCATGATTGCAATGTTCACAAAATAATTATGGATTATTTGTGTGAATAATTTACAACAATAGTTGTTGTAAATAATGGAGATTCTCATAAGATATGAGATCTCATGAATAAGGAAGAGGAGTGTCTCCTTCCTATTAAGGAGGATGGACGGCCTCCTTGAATTGGATTCAAGGAGTGCCACCACCCCCTTTATGGAAGGGAGGCATGCCTCCTTCCTAAATCTCCTACATTGATTTGATTTAAATTAATTTATATATTGATGATTTATTCAATATATATTAATTTAATTAAATTAATTGTTGTTGTGTTTTTAGCAACAAATTGTGACCATTGAAAGAAACACAAATCAATGTGAACCATTGGATTTGTGTTGTCACATGGATTGAGATCCATGGATCCCAAAATGTTATAAAAGGAGAGGCACCCCTTTGTTCTTCTTTACACAACAAGTGAGACAACAACTCTCTCTTTCTCTTTCTCTCTACACGTCTACTCTCTCTCTCCCTCTCATGTGGCCTTCCACCATGGATGCCCTAGAGAGGTTATCCATCGCCGTAGTGTCGTCATTATGCTGCCCGACCCTTTGCTCGTGGATCTCCGTCTCCTTCGGTGCGCCTCGCCCATGAAGAAGACGTTGGATCTCGTGTGTCGAGATCAGGAGATCCGTCGCTTGGATCATCAATATGGATTGCGAGAAGCACGCGGTTCATCCCCACGCTCGTAAGCGTCTCCTCCGTCGGATCGGACTTGAGACAGGAGGTCTCTTCGTTTAGAGACTTGATCGCAGCCACGCTTCAAGGGGTAATCTTATTACTTGTTTGTGGTTTTAGACGAAACGAGCCGAGAAGTGTTCTTGGATCATGTGGTTTCGTCGCATGAAAAAATTTTAATTTCCACTGCATGGAACAACTAGATCAACTAGTCATTCTTCGTCGTATTCGATACGACGCTCATGCTTTCGTGATGCGCTTGAGGATCTAACCATATTCTTCAAGTGGTATCAGAGCCTTAGGTCGGTGTTTTTGGATACGATCCATTAACCGAGGACGACTTGGGTTCATTAGGGTTTGCGAAAGTTTTCTTGCATTTCATTTTCGCATCTCTGTTTTGAGATTATTTTCGGCACTGTTTAAATGGTTTAAACAGAAAAATAATAATTGGATTTTGTTCTCCATCAAATAAGAAAACCGTAGGATCTGAGTTTACGTGATTTCGATTCCGTTTGCTCAAGTTATGCTCATTTTAGTGAACATGTATCCACAGTTTCGGGACTGCGAATCTCAACGTAATTAAAGAGTTAATTGCGGATTTGAAACGCCTTGAAATGCGTGCAAATCACTTAGGTTCAGTTGTAAATCAAATTAGCAAACTTTAAGAACTTACTTTGCTTAATTTGGATTTAAATTGATTGAGATATGGTATTTTAAGTAAGTGAGGGTCACTGCTGGAAATACTTTCCTAATCAAGAACCTAGTGATTGTCATTTAATCAATTAGTGAAATTAAATTGTTTAATTTCCTGGAATAATTGTGCATAAATATTTGCGAAATATTTGATGATAATTATTTCCTTAAATGACATTGCCTTAACCAATATTTGATTAGATGTGATCTAGATCACTAATTGGTTACATGATCTACATGATTTACATTCCAACAAACATGTTGCTTGAATAGGATTTGTGATTTGTTTAGCAAATCTCATTATAATGTTAATCAAAATTGTTTTGATTATTATTATATGGTATAATTTCGGTTGAAGAATCGATGATCATCTCAAGAACCGAGGTGGATATGGTGTCTAGTCGGAGAGCATTGGGGTAGCGGGTTGCAACGTATGTGGTCCGTCCCACTCTCGTCGGTACTGGCCATGACAATGGTAGGGACTCGATAATGCCGGAGAAATCAAGATGTATTTCTAATTATTAAAATTCAGAATACTAAGTATTTGAGATAATACCATAATTCAAGTAACAGTAAAAAAAATGTTTGTTGGATATTAATTGGATCATTAATTTAATATGATTAGATTAATTGGAATCCAATTAAAATTAAAACACTTTATTATAAATAGAGATGTTATTTCCCTTGGAAGAATTAATCATAATGAATATGATTCATAATGATTAATTAGAATTTGAATATGATATGGAGGATCACATAAGTGACATCCATGGTCTCTCGTTAAGGCGAATGGTTCCGTCGCCAGGGATTGTATGTAGGAGACGTCTGTCCGAAGTGACATTTCCTGTATGCAAGCGCATCTGGATCGGGCTCTTTGCTTCTCGAAAGAGTAAGGCCGTATACGTAGTGATCCCAATATCGGATCCTCATATTATTAAGGTGAAATTGGATTGCATATAGCGAGTACTATTCCTGTTGACGGTTGGTTCAATTAATGACGGGTCAACATCGCCTTAGAGGTGGTGGGCCCGGGTGTTAAAGACCGAATTGGGAATGCAAGTTGGACTTGCAAGGCGGAATGTGTTCCCGATTTTTTTTATCCGAGTTGTAGGTTCTCATATTATTGGGATGCAACAAAGATAAGGTAGGAGATCCCAGATCTTGCTTGAGATATAATGGTAAGTATATCTCTTACATTGAAAGTGATTAAGGGAATGAACTTTCAGTGTTGACAAGACAAGACAACTTTGATATAAAAATTCCTAAATCAAAGTAAAATATGTATATATATATATAAATATATGCACTTATGCAAATTTCTTATTTCAGATAATCCTTCGTTAAATCCACTCAATGTTATACTTAATAATAACCAGTAAAATATCATGGATTGGACTCATGATCTAGATATTGTACTTACAGTTGGACACATAATGTATATGGTTGCAATGTGCAAGTTTCCTCGTAATAATGAGGAATGACAATTAAATAGATAATAGGACCGTAGCCCTAGGGTTTGTATGTCTCTATAGTCTTGATCTCTCATCGGATGTACTTTGGAAGTGACATGTTGATGATGATCGCAATTGTCAAATAATCCTTATAAAAATCAATGAAGATATTCTGGCATACATATGCGCTCTTGACATTTATCATGAATAACATGGTTTACTGCATCATGCAGAATGGTAGCTTCATAAGAGATGATGTATTCAAAATGTTTGAATATCTACCTGAACCAATGTTTTAAGAGTTTAGATGGATGTGGATATGATGAGTGTCATCGTTCTACTGTCTATACTCTAGTCATTCATGAAGCTTCATAATATTCATATTGTATGAATTTAATGAAGCATGTATAAATGTTGAAATGCTCTTACAGTGAATTCTTTTGAATTTAACATAAGAGATCCTTAGTCTTAAACAATGGTTGTTTATAGATAAAGGGAGCGCAATGGAAGCATGGGTTGGACCCAAGTAAGAAGGAAAGTCAAAGAGTTGACCGTGCTTCTGTGACTTCCATATGACATCTAAAGAGTTGGATGAATGCTAATACTGCAATAAGTTGATGTGTTGATAGTATGACTATCAAGTCTGTCTAGAATCCTTAGAGAAGGACTCAGATAGAGCATCAGAATAATCTACATAAATCATTGATATTGACTTACTTATTGAATAAGATAAAGTCTTGTAATTGTATCTCAATCTTCTTCAACACTTGCAATGGGTTGCATATGTTTTAGAAGACTAGAAAATTTGATCTTAAGGCTTATAGTCATCCACATAGATATTGATGCAATTGTTGCAACAATCTCTATTGGATTGAAAGGCTTCATAATTTCAGTGGGAGAGCCCTTAGTCTTAGAGAATGTCTCTATGACCTAGATATTAGAATACACTCATTGTTTATTTCTAAATGTTGGAAATAAACATAAATTCTGTAATAAATCTATCATAAAGAGTTATGGTGGAGATATTTCAGATAGTAATCTAAAATCTAGTGGACTCCACTAAATTAGAAAATTAATGAATGGTTCATTAACATCTCTAATACTGAAATTAAACCTCAAGATCAATAGGAGGATGAAGATCATTTGACAATGATCTAGCATCAAGCCTTGGACATTTATCTATTGATTTGATCAATAGACTAGTAAGAGATGAAACTTTAGAATGTCTAAAATTTCAAAACTTACATACTTATGAATATTGTATTCAAAGTAAAATGTCCAATACACCCTTCTTAGAGAAAGGTGTAAGATGCCAAGGTATTCAGGATCTCATACATGTTGATGTATGTGGATCATCTATATCATAGTAAACATTGTGGATATGTGATATCTATTGATGATTATGTATGATATGAGATTTCTTCTCTTCACCTAAGAAAGCTTTGAAATATTCAAAGATTTCATAATTTCGATTTAGAACCAAAGTTTGAAGAAAGATGAAATGATTTTGATCTAACTTAGGTAGCTTGTACCTGTTAGATGAATTCAAAGGATACCTTATGGAGATATGAATATCATTTCTATCTCAATCCTCCTAACACACCTTAACTCAATAGAGTTATAGGGAGATACAATTGGATCATGTGTGACATGATCTAATCAATGATGAATTTTAGCATAATTACCCCTTAGTATCCAGGTATATATGTAGTAGAGACTACATTATATATCCTTAATATAATTCCATGCAAGTAAGCTGGAATTGAGCACTTGAGATGCTGCTTCATTAGGAAAATAAAGGATTGTATTGGATACCTACTTTATGACCTTGAGATTCTTAAAATATCTCATTTCTGAGAATGTGATTCTTAGAGGTTGAGACTCTTGAGAATCAAGATGAAAATGAAGTGTAGGAACTCATTTAATCTTGAGAAGATAATGAGGCTCCTGAAATTGGAAACTAAAAGGACAATTAAAGATGAAACACTAATACATCTTCAAATGAGTTTGAGGATGGATTCCATGTGTTAGAGAAATCTGACAATGATCGAACTTCATGTGATGAAGCTTCTGAAGATCATAGCATGGATAGATGGATGTTAGCAATAAAAGTCTAATGTAGACTTCATATACAAGTGTTGTATATGGACCCTCGAGGATCCACCTATGTGGGTAAGACCCGTAAAGGTGTAAATGGATTTTCAAGAGGAAGGGAACCTGATGAGAAGGTAGAGACCTTCAAAGCACGGTTCGTAGCCATGAGCTACACACCGGAAGAGAAGACATTGCTTGCGATGGGACTTGCTCTTCGGTGACCATGCTTAAAACCATCAGAATATTGCTAACCTTAGCTACACAACTTGACTATTGCATTGAGCCTTAAAAAAACTTGACTATTGCATCTTCAAGATGTAAGTCAATATTGCATTCCTCTATGAATACCTCTCTGAGGATATTCACATGAAGTAGCCCCAAGGCTTCATGGTTAAGGAAAACAAGGTATGCAAGCTAAGGAATCCATCTATGGACTCAAATAAGCTTCTTGATGTTAGACCATAAGATTTGATGAGATTATAAATGTTATGATTTCAGATAGAATCTTGATGAGCTATGTGAAGCTTAGTGGGAGTGCCTTTGTGTTCATCGTGCTAAATGTAGATGATATCCTAATCATTTAAAATGATATAAGGATAATAATAAGTGTTTCATTATCTGGTTGTTCCATAACTTGAGATATGATCTCAAGGATACCTCTTGGATCTTAGTTCTGAAGGTGTTCAGAAGCAAAGAGAAGAGAATATTGTGACTGTCACATTTGTAGGATATCATGGACATATACCATTCTTGGAAATTCTAAGAAAGGCTTCCATCCCTTAAGATATGGTACTGACCTATCTAAAGGGATAACACCTTAAAGAGTTGAGGAAGTGAATGCTAGAACTACTTGCACTTGTGCATTAGTTACGAGAAGCTGAGTGTATGATGTATACAAAAGTCAGATATCTGCCATGCAATGGGCGTAGTAAAGTGTTGCTAATCCTACTATGGAGAGAAAACACTTGATTGCAGTAATAAAAAAATCTTCATAGATGACAAGATTTTTTTGAGATAGTGATCTCAAAGTCTTATCTTCAAAAACATAAGACTTTATAGACAGAGATCTAAAAGGTCTTAACTGTGGATACCTTAAGAGATAGTGATCTCCAGGAATGAGGGTATTCTGATAAGGATTATGTAAATACTGGTTATGATAATTGTTAAGCTATAGTGTCAATGACACTGTAACTAACAAGATTGAGTATTGGTTGCATGAGATGCAACATTCGCATTAGATGCGAGCACTGTTACTGGGGATATGCAAGTACCGTAAAAGGACTTGGCGTAGTCTCGCGGGAACAGAGTGACTGATCAGCTTACTTAGCTATTTTCTAAATAGCCTATGATTGTCACATGAGTGCGGGTTTAAATGATTAGCCCATTAATAGCTCTTTGGGCTAGTGGGAGATTGTTGGACATGCGAGCCCACGACGAGCCGTTATACAATAAATGTTATTGTGAATATCATTCCCTGATCTGAAATGAAGAATGAATAATTTGCATAATAGGTCCCTTAGTGCAATTAGGGTTATGTATCATGGCCATCTTGATGATCATACAACTGTTGATTCAACTATTGAATCATAGAGGCTAGTGCTTGGATGAATATCTAAAGAGTTAGATTGAGGACTCATCAAGCACTGTCAAATGATTGTTAAGAGATGATTCCAGCCTGAGTAGGAGATGGCAACCCTTTCTCAAATAGGCTGATATCTGACCGACCTCTTGATGCAGGTCCTCTGCATAGAAATAGAGATTCGGAGGTGTCAGATTAGTTAGGTCTAAGAGTTGACTTAACGAGATCGAGATAACCAAAGTCCTATATCGTATGCTGTCACGATACATGCACGCATCCTCTGACCGGAAACATATGTGTTACTATATGTCTAAGTATGTACATTTGGCAGACCAATAGGTTGATGACCTAACCAAGGTCTATACACCGGCGCACTGGTGTGCATATAAGGGCATATGAGTAACACGATCTCTCAAAGGGATCATACAGGTTCATTTATTGAACCGGAAGGCATGAGCTCACTCATGAGATATTGGGAAGAATCAAATTCCTTGCGCACGGTTGTCTCGCTTTGGAAGCTTGACTGAATTTGTAGGTTTGATATATACTTTTGGAAGTATGTGATCAAGACCTAGATATGATATACGCTTTTGGAAAGTGTATGATCGATACCGACTTCCAATGATCAAATGAGAAACTTACTGATAGAACCTTGAAGTAGACAGTGTAAAGTTGATCTAATTTTTCGGGTTTATTCCGAGTCTTCCAGTATGCAGGATATACATGTATTGGGAATACCTGAGGGTGATGTGATCATAAACGATTGTATAACCATGACGCTTCCATTCCTAGGGAGTGATGAAATGGTTCTGGATTTTAGTGACTCCTCTCAGTAGAGAAATAATCTGATCTTGGTCCAAATATTGGACATTGATCTGAATGTGATTCAGATGCAATGAGAAGATTAGATTTGCGGTCTTGATTTAATCAAGCATCTATGGGAGGCCCACGATCTGGATTGAGATATGATCTCAATATCCAAGTCACTATACGTGGAACAATACAATCGCCCTGTCCTTATCTCCAAGTATTCGCGGAGAAAGCGCATTATCCTTGAAAGAGTTCAGGATAATTTCATTGTTGATATTATGTATCCGAGCATTGAGAAAATAGATAATTAAATGTGATTTAATTATCATGAATAATATGAATTTGATTCATATTATAAGGAGAGTTATCGAAGATAATTGAATGTGATTTAATTATCAAAGATGAAAATAATGTGAATGTGATTCATATTATTTAGGCACATGAGAATAAGAGATCCAAGATTATTAAATGTGATTTAATTATTATGGACATGAATAATGTGGATAGCAATATCCATATTAGTCATATATATTATAAATATGATTTATAAAATATAAGAGAGAGCTATTTGTAATTTACATTTGTTAATTAAATGTTGATGTGAATTGGATTCACATTGGACAATTAATTGAAAATGTAATTTACATTTTATTTTGGGTTGTGAATATGATTCACTAATTTCCAATGGCATGATTGTAATGTTCACAAAATAATTATGAATTATTCGTGTGAGTAATTTACAACAATAGTTGTTGTAAATAATAGAGATTCTCATAAGATATGAGATCTCCTTAATAAGGAAGAGGAGTGCCTCCTTCCTATTAAGGAGGATGGACGACCTCCTTGAATTGGATTCAAGGAGTGCCCCACTCCCTTTATGGAAGGGAGGCATGCCTCCTTCCTAAATCTCCTACATTGATTTGCTTTAAATTAATTTATATGTTGATGATTTATTCAATATATATTAATTTAATTAAATTAATCATTGTGTTTTTAGCAACAAATCATGATCATTTAAAGAAACACAAATCAATGTGAACAACTAGTTCGACTAGTCGTTCTTCGTCGTATTCGATACGACGCTTACGCTTCCGTGATGCGCTTGAGGATCTGACCATATCCTTCAAACCCAAGCCCACATGGCATAGGGAATGCAATCATTACTCTGGAGTCCCTATGGAACACATGAAAACTCTGAGACCAAAAACAAACGACGGGGAACACATAAAAATGATGGTACACTTGTGCGTCTGAAAAGGAGTCTCTCTCTAGAGAACTTGAAGAAAATGGGTCATTAAAATATGGAGTGCCTCGAACTCGGACTTTGAACCATTTTGTAGAGTCTGAACTGTAGAGTTTGAACAACTGATTAGGCTGGAGAATCTGAATCCCACTTTTAGCTCCACAATACTCCCCCTTTCTCCCAGATTGATCGGAAAGTAATGACGTCGGCCATGTTGGGAGAAAAGAAAATGGGGAAAGAAAACATCACATAAGGTGACTGACATCACATAAGCTGACTGCATTTTTTTCCGGCTTTTCTTTCAATCATTTTTTTCTCGGCTATTTCATTTAATCATTTTCAGTAGCCGTCACCATTTTTTTTAAAATAAGCCGTTCATCATCATTTTTTTCACGGATTTTCTTTTTTTCCCCTCTTTTTTTTTCAGCGTACGGTTTTTCTTTGTACTCATCTCTTTTTCAAAACTTTTAACTCTCAACCCACTTGTGCTCTCCCTTTTCCCTCCTTTTCTTTTCTTTTCTTTTTTTATCCCAACCTAAGAGCTCATGTAGGGCTCGATATCTCTCCGCATTCTTTTGGGTTCCCAGATTGGGAACCCATTGCTGTCGAAGCATGAATGGAGGGTGGCGACAACTGATGAACCCAGAAGGAAGAGGCGCACACGATGGGAGCGTCACCTGGAGCGAAGGGAGCTTCAAGCCTCGAGCTCCGCCTGCAGGAGGGGAAGGCTCCACCTGGAGCCTCTAGGGAGGGGCTTTCGTGCTCTGCTTGGAGGAGATAACCATAGCTGGAGGCAGTGCAAAAAGGTGTATATGCAAGGGCTGAAGGTGGGGCACTACGCATTGAGTCTTTGCGTGGGGGCGACGCTTGGCTGAGTGGCACGAGGAAGATCTGTTCCCCAAGATGGAGGAGAGGTTGCTTTTTGGAGGAATCACTTGAGTAGCGTGATTGCCTGCGAGATGCGGCGCTTCCTGCACTGGAGGGGCTCCGCCACTGGGAGCTCAGGGGTGCTGGAGCGTGTCGTTCACACAAGAGGATGTGCGCTGGAGATGAGGCAGGACTGTGCCACCTGAAGATGAAGCGGCGCATAAGGATGTGATCCCCAACCAAGGCATTCCATGTAGAGATATGTTTCTATGTTTATATGTTTTTGTATTAATTTATCTATTTCCTTTTTCTCGTAGGTTTCTCCTCTATATAAGAGAGTCTAGGGCTCAAGAATAAACAAATCTCTTATTTTTCCCAACATGGTATCAGAGCGATGGTCCTAGACCACAGCTCGCATGCCCTCAAACCCCAACCCTAACCTCACAGTGCCGCCCCTCCCCCCTCGCTCTCAGCTTGCCGCCATTGCACCACTCCGTTTCTTGAGGGGACGCCACCGCCTCTCCTCCTAGCGGTAGGTCGCCACCGCCCCTCTAGGGCACGGCGTCACTCCTCCTTTCAGCAGCTAGCTGCCACCATCGCTCTAAGGCACACCGTCGCTCCTACTTCTAGCGGTTGGCTGCCATCGACCCTCTAGGGCTATCGGCTTGCCGTCACTGCCCCTCCTTTATCTAGGGGCTGGCGCTGCACCTTCTCATTTAGGGCGCAATCTTCGATTCTTAGTTGATGGGATTGGTTGCATGAGTCTACACAGGCAACCAAATCCTCTTATGTCATTGTAGACAAAAGCTTGTCTAGTCTACACCCTTGTCTTCTCCAGCCGACATGTCGGAAAGTAAGGTAGATATCCCCACCACATGCGCCTTCAGAGATCCTGTGCCTATAGTTGAGACGGATGGGTCAAACTACGATTCGTGGGCCATGCAGTTCATGAGCCTAATGAAGTCAATGGTTAAGAAGGATATTCTTACCGAGGAAGATCCGATGGAGAAGACATGGTTGTATACCTCATGGGAGGCTGATGATGCATATGCTCAAGTCTGGTTGTCTTGTACCTTGGTACCATATATTGCAAATGATGTCCATCACCGGCCCACTAACAAAGCCATATGGGATATTCTTGCTTCCACATATTCACGGGCCAAGAATGAGACAAAAATTCTACAGCTTCAGCATGACATCTTTACAATAAAGCAGAATGATAGACCTCCACATGTTAATTATATTGCCTTGCGCAGGATGTTTGCGAAGCTTCATAGCTTCATGCTTCTCACCGTTACTCCAGAGCAATTGAAGACATACCCGAATGCTACGATGGTTGGAGTCTTCCTAGCTTCTCTTGACTCACAGTATGACGCTGCTTCCTCCTAGATATTGGCTGATGCTACCATTCCTCCCATGAAGGAGGCCTTCCGGAGATTGAGCTGGATCAATATCTCAACTCCCGCTCCAGTGTCGAATTCCTCTGCCGTGGTAGCCTCTCATGGAAGGGGCGATTCATCTCAGTTTTGTGGACGAAGATCATGGATAGATGTGGTCGTGGTCGTGGACCATCTTGTACCTATTGTCATAGATCAAGTCATTCAAAAGATACATTAGGTTCGGCATTATGTAACTCCATCCACATCAAATCAACGATATGATGAACTTGTGTCTCGACTTAGAGACCTCATGACCCAAGCACTACCCCTTCACCTGCTCCAGAGAACAATTCGACATTGCTACTACTGTAGGAGCTAGTACCTCAGGTGGTGTTCATGCCTCTACTTCCTATCATGGTTCGGATATTTCAGAATGGGTCATCAATTCTGGTGCCACACATCATTTGTGTGGAGATAGAGATCAACTCATAACCTATAGACATGCTTCTCCAGGGAGGACTGTGGTCATAGCAGATGTGACTCATTCCCCAAATCACAGGACAAGAGGAGATCACCTTGACACCCTCTATGTGATTGCATAATGTGTTGCATGCTCCTGAATTCTCACTGAATTTACTGTCTATTAGTCCGATCCGATTACTAGAGATTTAAATTGTAGAGGAATATTTGAGTCCATCATCTCTTGTTTTTCAGGATATTCTTATGGGCTAAGTGATTGACTGTGGCCGTGAGCAGGGCGACCTCTATCGACTGGTCCAAAGACCTATGCTGGCCTATCCTCCCATTCCACTAGACCGATTTCTCCTTTCCTTGGCATCTGCCAGTGTTCACTAAATCGGCCGCACGGGCTGCATATGCCCGTGCGGCGTGCAGGCCGCACCGATTACTTGAATCAGTGCATTATGCGCCCTCCCCGCATATGCCTCGCATATCCCGCATATGCCCCGCATACTGCTCCAGTCCAACTTTTCAATCTTCTCATTTAGGTCCTTAATTCTGTAACTATGCCTCTTCATTCAATTGTTAGAATATGACATGCATTTCTATACAATTGCAATGCATTATACCATTATGTATATGCAATGTTTTATGTTTTTCTTATGTATTATTTTCACGAGTATATGCAATGTATCATCGAATATTTTTTATATATGTCCATTGAGGTTTTGCTCATGTAGTACATGTATGTGTATTGAAGTTTTGTTATTACAAATCATACAATGTAAATTTTTTATGGTAAATGTTTTTTTGTGATTAAATATGAGGCAATTAAAAGTATATATGCACACCTATCTAACATGAACCATTTTTCTTAGATCTTCTTTAACTCCACTTAGATACATAACTACAGTGGTAATGTTATTCATAGATGTTTTTTTATTTTTAAATTAAAAATTAGAAAACCGCTTAGAACCGCATATACCCCGCATATGCCCCCGCATACCGCTTAATCAGTATTCGGTGACCAGTCCGAACGCTTACGCATATCGCTTTTCTGAACCTTGGCATCTGCGCTTCGGTCATCTTCCGCTTCAGAAACTGCTTCAAGTCCTTCCTCAGATTTCATCCCGTTCATTATTCAATTGTGAGACATGTCAGTTATGGAAGCATCATAGGTCTGTCTTCCGTAATAATCAGAGTCGGAGTAGTAGCTCCCCTTTTGAGTTTTTCCATATAGATTTTTGGGTCCAAGTCGTGTTCTAGATCATCAGGGATACATTTTATTTAGTTGTTGTGGGTGATTTTAGGCGTCCGTCCTTGATTTTCTTGTTAAAGAATAAATCAGAAGCGAGAAATGTAACAATAAATTTCATTTAAGATGTGCAGAGTGTTTTTCAACCTCTGTCAAAATTGTAAGGACTGATAATGCCTTAAAATTCCGTACTCATGTGCTCTATCAATCTTATCTTCTCATGGCATCTTTTATTAAACATCATGTGCTTATTTGTCTCAACAGAACAATGTTGCTGAAAGAAAGCACCGTCACCTTCTTGATGTCACCCATAACCTCCTGATCCAGAGTTGTGCGTCACATTCTTTCTGGGGTGATGCGGTTCTCACAGCTTGTTATATCATTAACCGTATGCCTTCCTCGGTGTTGGGGGAGAATGTTCCTTTTTCCCTTGTTTTTCCTGGCAAGGAGTTGTTCTCTCTTAGCCTTCGTATTTTTGGATCAGTTGCGTTTGTTCATCGGTTGTCTCCAGTTATTGACAAGCTCTCTCCTAAAGCTGTCAAATGTGTCTTCGGTGTGTACTCCAGAACTCAGAAGGGTTATCGTTGTTATGATCCGCTGCACAAGAGATAGTATGCCAGTGCAGATGTATTTTTTGAGCCTGTCATGTATTTTTCTCCTACAGGTAACATATTGACCCCTTCAGACTCGGATAATGAGGTCTAATTCTACCACCACCCATACACCAACTATCCTCATCAACATCTCCACTACCGCCACCTCCATCACCACCATCAACCCCACCACCTCCTATTGTTTTGGTTCCACCACTTCCACAGCGCTACAACTGACTGCCTGCTCCTGCTCATGCTCATGGTCTGTCATCCAGCACGCCCCAGGTTTGTTTTGAAAACATTACTTCTATGATGAGACTAATATTGTTTCTCAACAGGACTTACCTCAGGAGGTTGATAATCAGGTTGGTGGCATGGATGATAATGATCTTGATTTACCTATTGCAATTAGGAAGCAAAAGCGTTCCTGTGCCTTATATCCGATTTCTTCTCATGTCACCTTCGATCGAGCATCTAACGAGTGATTTCAGGAGGTTTGTTTCCGCTTTATCCACCGTGGCCGTACCACAGACTTACCAGGAGGCCTTGACATATAGCAAGTGGCGACTAGCTATGGAGGAAGAGATGGCAACTCTTTAATCTAGAGGTACTTGGAGTCTGGTCTTGGTGTGAACCCACTCGGATCCAGGTGCCCGTTTACGCTACATTCGCATTATTTCATTCACATGACATCGCACTAAGTGAAATTTTGTGGAAAATTTTTGGTGTTGAAGCTACATATGAGATTCACATTCAAGTAACATTGTATCACCACAGAACAACACACCAACAAGAGCCACCAACTTTTCTTTTTATAAAATTTCATATATAAATATACAACATGTAAATGAAGCTGGCGGTACATTAACATATCCCAACATCAGACTGAAGAGGAAATAACATTTATAATCTAACAGTACAAAAACTACAACAAAAGAAGTTAAACCAAAAGATATCGTACCGTCTATTATATACACTATCTTCTGAAGTCATCAACAGCTACTGAGCAACAGACTTTTTGCCTGCCAAAACATGTTAGAAACAATAGGTATCAGCGAACGCTGGTCACCCATGATTCATATTATAAAATAGGCAGTCATTTAATATGGATATAAAATAAACAAGTATAAAAGTATAATAATCTAAAGTTGCAACTACTTGTTTGAGAAAGAGGTTTTCATGCTACAATGATATATGCTTAAAGTTTTTCCATTTCCACCTGTATTTTACATTATTACGTAGTAGTTAATGACATACGCATAATTTCCGCAATTGCCATATAGCCTTATATATTTTTCGGTAATAGTTGATGACTCATATGTATATATATACACATATAGTTATTAATCTCGTGTTATATAGAAAACTAAAATATGAAGTTTTATAATGGGGATGATTTAGTTTTTTAACTTATTCTTGATTCTATTTAAAACCTTTAAGTTTAGTGGATAGTATGTGGTCTTGGTCTTTGTATAGCCTCACACTATGACTCTAAGACGTTAATAATGCCTTAGGGTTGGGGTGCCTCCGTAGGTATGCGGTGTTGTATAGTGCATCCTAACTAAGTTCCCAAATAGTGACTTCGAATCCAATTCTATTAAAGTCATTTCCCACTAACTCAAATTTGATTATAATTCCTCCAAATTTCAACTGTAACTGTCTCAGATGTAACTCTAGATGACTTAGATGTAGATATGGATGATTTGGATGTAGAATCGCCAAGTCTGCTAGCGAAAGTAAACAAAACTCAAGCGGTGAGGTAGCCTACAAAAGGCTCTTCCGTCTCACACTCTAATTGGAAGTGCGGTCCAATAGAGGGAAATGTCTACTTCAAAACTACGTCCCAGAGACGAGTGAGAGAGACTCTCCAGAAAAGTCACTTCTATAAAACAGCCCGACTGGTAACGGGCAAACAATCATAGGAAAAACTAAAACCGAGGATCCCCCGCCTGAGTGTCTTAAAACATAGTGTCAGCGGAATTGATCAAAAGTCGGGATCCGAACGAGGCGTAAAAATACTGCGAGTTTGCGTAAAAACCGTGAAAAGGACTGAGTTCCTAGACCGGTACATTTAGCGGTCGCTGCCCTAATTGGGCTTCCTATCTCCCGTCCAGGTGAGGGTCACTGCGCCCTCGCATAATCAGATGTAAGGGTATCGTGACCGGTACAATTTTATGACATCTCTGATATTCGTTAATCATATAGATGTTTCTTGATTTTTGATTTGTCTTATAATGATCTCAGTTTGACTAGCTGTAGAGATCTAAAGTGATTCTGACATTAATCAAAATGTATGAGGATTACCCGAGCCTACCCATATATAAGGATTATTTAGTTGATGAACCAAGTATAGAATCAATTGGGTAGTCTTTAGAATTGTCAAATATCCTATGACTAGAGAGTGATAATCTACATGCTCAATCCATGTATATAACTTTTCCTGAAATTCATTCTCATATATTCATATATTTTAAAGTGTATTTGCTTAATTTGTAAAAGTATCATACATAACTCATTCTTTATTAGGGAAAATACAGATAGGAACATATTTGTATTATCTCTATGAAATATTAAATGATAACTATCAATTGTTTGACCTTTTGACTTACTTTAATAAGTCTTAACCTTTATTCTAAACTAGATATCAGATAAGGGCTAAACTATGATATCAGATAAGGGCATATCCTGACAGAAATGTGTAATTCAATATCTTTCCAGATTGGCAATTTGGCTATAATCCACCAAAACCAATGAAACATCTAATATGCTTAGGAATATAACCAATAGAGGAAATAGTGTCAAAATAATAGTAATCTATGCACAATCCAAATACCCAATATTTAGGCATATGCATATTTGTACACATATAATATTTATTTATCTTTGTACATCAACATGAATCTAATTTAGATCCTTCGAATCTGTTAACAGAGTTTTAAATCTTTAACTCCCATTGAATCAAAAATTTTAAATTTTAGGAATTTTCCTAATTCTGTACAATAACAGAATTTCATACGTCAGACTTCTGACATTTATTTTTTTTATCACAAATTCTATTTTTAGAAAATTTCTCAATTTTACATTAACGGAATTGAATTTCAGACTTCAGACTTTATTTTTATCAACATTTGAAAAAAAACCCATCATAAGTGGAAATAAACTAAGTGCATTATTGAATATGTTGAGGATGAAAGATTATATTTAAGATCTATGACACATAACTTCTGTATGAGACAAAAAAGCGAGTATTGCAATCAGAAGTGATCCTTCCAAATATATTTACTTCAATTTCACATGTCACATAGTCCAATTGATAGGATGATTACACAAAATGTTGGAAATGTCATCAAATAATAACAGTAAGGATTTTATAGTTGTATTGTCAGGTCCCCCAAACCTGCACAGACACCAATAAACCATGCCTCATCTAATATGCAAGCAGTAATACCAAGAAGAAACCCTATTATGCTCTTTGAAACCATCATTATGGAAAGCAAAGCATCATAGATGGATATAGGTAACAAACATTTTTTTTTGGAAGTCTGCAAGGCAGGGGGGAACACTCGGTGGTGTCAGCTCCATCAAAATTTATTCACTGAAGCAAAAAAAGCTACATAGAAGACAAAAGGTTACAAAACCCTACACGCACCAAAAGGAACACTACAACATCCAGTCATCTAACAACCTCTTTGCAAAGATCCCCACGTTCTCTTTATAAAATCTTTGGCCCGAGAACAACACGTCATTTCTTCCACGCCAGACTGCCCAGAGTATAGCCATGGGATACAGCCGCTCCCTCCTTGGTCTAGCCCTATTTGTGTAGATCGAATTCCAGAAGGCCTGAAAGTCCTCGAAGCGGCACCAAGCAACATCAACCTCCTGCCATATTTGAGATACCACAGGGCAAGAGAAAAAAAGATGTTCCATAGATTCAATCGCATTATCACAAATTACGCATTTGTCCGCAATGATGCCCAGGAACCTGACGCACCGATCACCGTCATCAACCTCTTCCTCCTGAGAAGCCACAGGAAGATCCCAATTCTCTCAGGAAGACTAAGAGCCCAAATAGATGCACAATCTCTGTTCAACAGCTCCGAGTTTGCCGGCGGCGGCCTGGAGATGGCCCCGTAATCCCCTCTAACCGAGAACGGTCCTTCCTTCCAGCACCAATGATCTCTTCCCCCGCTAGGAGCCCCCACCTCCCTCATGGCGTTAAGCAGCTCCAGGGATTCATCAAATCTCTGATCCGAGAAGTTAGCGGAGAAGGTTGGCCACCATGTCCCATCCACCCAACAGTCCGCCACCGAGCAAAGCTTTTCCTTCGCCAGGGCATATAAGCGGGGGAAACGAGAGTACAGAGCTCCCGCCCCCGACCAATCATCCACTCAAAAAGAAAAGGTCTCCCCCTCCCAACAACCGGTCTGAAGAGGGCTAAATTCTTCACGAAAGTCTTCACCACATGCTTAGCAGCAAAAGGAGGGAAAGGGATCATACTTAATTGGATCAAATTTTTGGAGAAGGTAGATAATCTTGCATGCATCTATTTCCAGCCAATCAGGGGAGAAACATCTATGCTTTATATTGTAGCACCAAGCTTGCAGGAGGCTGGAATCTAAGCTCCAGCAGGGCTTCTGCTGCAGCCAATCAGGGCATCTATTTCATTTTTTTTATAAATTTGATTGACTTCTTCACCCACGTTTATAACCTTTCCATTTGTGATTGGCAATACCAACAGAGTGCCCAACTACCTTGATGTTGTCTACGTAGTCACGTCTTCTCTGATCAAATCTTCTGCATGGGTCACCACCACCCTGCTTGCCTCTGCCTGGGCCTTAGCCCCACCACTATATCAACCTAGCTCTGCTTCGCTGCAGAACTGTCCAAAATGTTGATTCACTACTATGTTAATGTATCGGATGTTTGCAACTTTGTTGCGAAAGAGTGTTGCTTAGATAAATATCACATGGACGGCTGATATGTGTGCTTTATCTTAGCCAAGATGCGCCACCATCTAACTGGATATCATCCCTATGTGCGTGTGTATGCTTGTGAATGAATTCGAGCTTTTATGGTCATTTTTTGAGTACTTGAATCTTTTTATTGTATATACTTCTTGAGACATCGATTACTTTGCAGCTGGCTGTGCAGCAAAATAATTTATCTCTGGTGCATAAAATATGCAAAGAATGTAGAAAGTACTATGAGCCAAACATTTTGTCTTTGGAAATGTTTGTTTGGTCACTTTCAAAATTGGGAGACTTGGAATCTGCATTTGGTGCTTTGAAGGAGATTATTGCTCTTTCTATGGAAAGATTTACTTGTTCTGAGTATTCTTGTGGAGGCCGACATGCTTCCAAAAGATTAGACATTCCTATACCATGTAAAAATGACAAGCAGGATAGTGTTAACGAGGAGTTCCCTTTTCCACCCATTCATGGCGAAGAGCCCTTCTCATTTCCATTTGTTGCTCATACAATTCGTATTAGAGGTAATGGCTGTTAATTGATTACAATAGACTATAAATTCCTATATATTGTCATGATAAAGAAGCTTGTGTCAACATATGTAACATAATTTGTACTCTTTAGCCAGGAGGACTTTGGAGCGTTCTTTTAACATCTTGATATACGCATGTGCTAAAGTCAGAAACTGCGAACTTGCTGAGCAGCTTTTCTTGCAGGTACATCTGAAGTAATATTTGTAAGTCCTACATGATACTAGTTTTCTTGTTGGTCTGAATGATGTTATTCTAGTGTCAGTATTGATTTTTAAAAAAACATTTGCGTGTGTTCTACCACAAGACATTATTCTTCTATCATATGCTATTTCCGACTTCTATTACCTTCGCTGGAAAAGAACATATATTGTTTCTTGGAATATTTGATGCTTTATATAGAAGAAAACCAGAATATCGTTTGAGTTCTTGGTGATACACTTTAACAGATCGATGGTTCCACTGTATCTGGTCTTCTCTATCTTGCATGTTCCACTAGTCTAGGGTACTTCTACACCGGTCATCTTCGAGTTCTAATAGGGTAAAGGAAATCAGTTCTTTTTGGTGGGATTTCAGTAATGAGACATGAAGTGGCTTTTAAGTAAATGGAGTCATGGCATCAAATATTTGCCAAAATTTGATCGAATTTTAGTTTCGACATGTCACTGAAATACTACTGAAATCGTCTCTATTTCAGGCTGTGGGGGGGCCACTGAAGAAAATGGGACCGTAATGATCGAAATTTCGACTGAGAGGGAGGGAAGGACAGAGAGACCGAATGGGATGGGAGAGCGAGCTATGAGGGTGGATGATAGCAGTTGGCATACGACGACATGTTGGCCTCAACTCAACCATGAGATGTGGGTGGACGTACATTAAGGAACAAAGATCGTCAGTCAAATCTAAGAAGAAGTTGCAGTGTCGTAATGTTGTGATAAGAACCCATTCTTGGAGTGGTCGTTGCCATCGATGTTGGGGAAACGGGCATAAGTGGTTAGATGTCAAGAACTAGGGAAATGTTTCCTTTTTGGTGGGGGAGGGAGTGGGGTGGGGGAGATGGCACAATCGAACGTGCCTATGATGAATAATTTGGTAGAGGAAGATCGCCTCAGATGTTGAGATCACCATTGCATCGGTTAAAGCAGGCAATGGACCGCAAGAGGCGTTAAACTTACTCGAAAGATGCCTCATTGCTGAACGAGAAGTGACACAAACAAAGCCATGGATCAACTAGGGGAGGATTTTGAGGGTAATTGCATGTATTTTAATAGTGGATCTACACTTGTGAGAGGCCTTACAGAGGAAGCTATATGAGAAATCTAAAGAAGGGGTCAGGGCATGGAGATGTTGCTCTTTGTTACTGCCACTCATGTTACGAAGATGGAACACTGTCGATAGTACATGTTAAGTATCTATGTCTCAAAGGAATTCCCCTACATGCAAGGGACATGCTAACACTGGAGAAAGTTTTGCTTAGGATCAGAAATTAGAGAAAGTTCTCTTCGAAGCTTAGCTTTGGAGACAACCAAAGTCGTGGTTTTATCGGAAAGGAAACCATGTCGAAGGACATCACGTTTATAGGTTGGGAAGAAAAGCTTTCATCTGATTGTTTTAGAGATGATGTCGGATGACATCTACAATAAAGCACCAACCAATATGGAGTATTGCTATGGTGGTCGTAGCGATCAAACATCTAGATTTGGAGAGGCGACATCAGAAAATGGGAAGCGAGAGATCAATAACAAAAGTGGCACGAAGTCAACTCATCTCCTAAGATTTGGGGGGGGGGGGTGACGACATTGAAGACGCCACCTTGTTTTCTCGAGAAAGAGGAGTGGATTACTTAAACAATGTTCTTTCAACTCCCCGAGATGGTTAATACCTATGTGGATTAAATCCCCTATCGAGGATGAGGACGCGAAGAACCTTAGTCCCTTTGTCAAAAGCGAAAAGTTTCTCGTCCGTTGAGTGCAGGGTGGGTGCCTCGTGAAGGAGCACCAGATATTTTTTTGGAGTGGTTGCGACAAAAGCACATTGTCTTGGCTTCCACCTTTTTTAGTCGATCAATGTTGTTGCAGGCCTGATTCTAAAACAAACAGATCTCTTCTTGGTGGACTTGCTAATCTTGAGCATATTAAATGGGGTGCCTCTTCATCCTCCATGTTTCTGTTGGGAGACTGCTTTTCTTAGGCCCACAAGGGAATCTTCGATGTTGGATGTAAAGGAAACTTGGCAACAACTGCTCGACTCACTAGACTCTAGTGTAGATCGCCTCATATTTCACACGAATATGGGAAGTCTCTAACTTGGACAGAAGCCAAAGCGTGGATTAACGAGGCATGTCTATGTATGGTCGAAATTTGGGATTAGCTCAACAATCTCACATCCCTCAACGGACTTGCAATACCCCTACAAGCATTATAGAATAGAATGGAAATATCTTTGAGAAGGCATCATCATGGCATCAAGATCGCGAACAATGAAGGTGCAGGGAAACTGTAGTTACGTAGATAACTCAAACATGGTTGAGAAGGTCGACGAAGGAGAAGTGTTAGATGTGGGATAAAATTGTATGAGTAAGCAAGACATAGCGGTGCATGGAATGCGGCTTTAGAAGGAGGTAATTGGGTTTATGGGTGCACACACCATTAAAAAAGATAACCCATGGGTGTATATGAGACATCTAACATGGAACGTCCGTGGACTTCAGGAATCTAGGAAAAGGATGGTAACAAATCGATTATGTGAATGTCGATGTACATGGTTTTACTGCAAGAAACCAAACCAGGGTCATCTGATGTTGATACTTGGAGTCCTAGTAGGCTGATACTTTTTGTCTTGTTGGTGCTATTGGGTGGTTGAGTGATCTGCTTATTGGCTAGAAATATGACCAGTTTGAAAAAGAGGTACTATTGAAGGGGACGAGAGTTTTATTCGTGTTTTTTTAAGGTGGTATGACAACAAGGGGAGGATGATGATGTCCTGTGTAAGGTCCCATGATGGCCAGGGACTATGAGTTGCAATGGTCAAAGCTTCGTAAGGGTTGTGTTCATTTTTTGAGCATGGTTGATGTGAGGGGATCTCAACCTGCATGTTGTTTAAAGCGGATCGATTGGATAACACAAGTAGCTAAGATGTGTAATCGATGGAGATTAGGACGTTGATAAGTGACATGCAGACGGAGGTTATGGACGCTTCAAACTACCAATACACATTGAGTAAATTAATGTTTAGATCAAGGTTGGATAAGTTGCCAAGGTATGTGTAAATACCTCATGGATTTCACTTTCCCACTATTAGAGATTTGTCATGTACCAAATCAAATTATAGTCCACTTTCGTGGGACATCAAGAAAGGTATTCGAGCTACTATTGTTTTCGGATGTGAGATTCATAGTCGTTGGAAGAAGGATTCGATGAATGGCCGACTGAACCGTGAAACTAGGAGGGGGGTGGGGGCACATAAGTTGACATCTGGAGAATTGCATCAAAGCCGGATGGTCAACGCAAACCACTTAAAGAATTTCGGAGGCAAATGATAGTTATTGTGGATCGACATCGTTTATTCATACTTCCACTATCTATATTTTATAGCACCGTATACAGATGTTTTTTAATAATATTATTGGGGTTCGCACCAATATAGTTTGAAAATGTTCTCAATGTTTGTGTTGAAATAAGAGGTTAGGGGTCTCCTTATATAGGGTTTCAAGAGTAACAAGGGCTAAAAATTGGAAAATTTCAAAGATTTGAACATTGATCAATTAGATGGAAAGTTGTGATCGATCAATCAAGCATTGATCGGTCACTCAAGAGCTATGGACGATCAATTCATTTACAAAATTCAAATATTCAAAGATTGACTGATCATAAGTGTAAAGTTCAAATAGAGGAAACACTCAAATAATGATCAACCAATCGAAAAATCTTACCGATCAGAACATGTTTACTGATTAGAGTTTGAATTATGGTCGATCAAAATGAGGAGTCTTCAGGTGTTGGAAATGATTGATCAGATCAGAGGCTTGATCGGTCAGGTTTTAGTCGATCAACAGGAAATATATAATCGATAAACCAGGTTTTTTAAAGGTTGACTTGGTCTTTGATTTGATCCTTGAAGTTGAATTTGAGAAAAAACAAAGTGACTTTAATGCGATAGTACATGGATACAAATCTTCGGCATACTGTAGAGTACATTGGTGTCTAACAATAATTATACAAAACTTAAGCTTTGATAATGTTAGATTATAAAGAGTGCGGAAGCGAATTGATAAACATAGCAAGAATTGCAGAGAGATAAGCATAAACGCATGGATTTTTATACGGAACCCTACTCTCTAAGGAGCGGGATGAAACCACAGGAGAATGCCTCAAGGGGTTGATGTTGCATTCAACTTTCTCTTCTGATATAGGAGGTCTGTGACTTCTTATATTGCCTCCACAGACCATGCAAGTCCTACCATTGGTAGATGTGGGACTAAAATAAGTGGGTGTGGTAATTGAACCATGGAGGGATCCAATTACCCACTTACACAAGTGACACATACTCCAACATACTCCAACACTCCTCCTCAAGTTGGAGCATGCAATGCTCAGCTTGGACAAATAGAAGGAAATCTCAAACTCATACTACAACACTACATGCAATATTAGCTCAATGCAAACCCAATTGTTGGTCACTGTCGAAGATGTTGCTTCTCATGCCGTGCATGTGAGGAGGAACTAACGGGATGGAATGGGAGTCAAACCGAGTCTCCTTGTCAGAGAATGTGTGCTATGTACTGTGCTTGTCCGATCATAGAAAATGAAAAGAGTCTCCCCGTCAGAGTACTCTAGCTCGCCACATGTAGAAGACTGAATCATGTGGACAAGTGCTCCATCTCTGAAGGGATAAACTGAAAAAGCTATTGAAAAATCTTTGTCAGAGTCCACGGTCACTGGAGAGTGGAGTCTGAAAATTCTCCTCGTCGGAGAATTGGGTCTCTCCCATACTGTCTTAGAGAATGGGATCTCTATAGAGTCTCTATGAAAACACATGAAAACCCTAGCCCACGTGGTATAGGGAATGAGATCTCTACTCTGGAGTCCCTATGGAACACATGAAAACTTTGAGACCAAAAACAAAGATGGGGACTGCACAAATTATGACAGACATGTGCACATCAAAATGAAGACTCAGAATCTCTGATCGTCGAGCCCAAAATCTGAACAATATGTAGAGTCTGACAATCTGGCTGGCCTGTAATATGGAGAATCTGAAAATCTGAATCCGACCTGTAACTCTACACAATACTCCCCTTTCTCCCATACTTGTCGAAAAACAGTGACATCAACAAAGTTGGGAAAATACAAGAAAATATAGGGAGAAATAAAACAATCTCAAAAGATTTTTTCCTCACGGCTATTTCTCTTTTTTATAGCCGTATTTTCTTCTTTTTTTGGTAGCGTTTCATTTTTTTCGACTTTTCCTTTTTCTCATGTTATTCTTCCTTTTTTTATTGTCGGCTCCCTTTTTTTCTTCAAGTGTACGTTTTTTTGTACATGTCGTTTTCTAAACAAACCTCATTTTTTTAAAATGAGGTCATTCCATTTTTCAGCCTCTCTCTTCTTACCTTTTTTTATTTCTCTAGTCTACTTTATGTAATTTTCCCTTAGAGCTTTTCTCTTGTATAAGAGAGTTCTAGGGATACGATGAATACATCTTTTCATTTCACAACATTTTACACAGTATCAGAGCAACAGTCCTAGACCGGAGCCTGTGCCCTAGAGCCTCACCCCAACTAAAACCCTAGTGCGTATCCGTGCTTCATGCACATCACCTGATCCGTTCCGTACGCGCCGTCGCTGCTCGATCCCTGCGCGCCATCGCTGCCGTGCCATCCACACTTCATGCGCGTGTCGCCTGCGCCACTGCGCGTCGCTCGTGCCGTCCACGCCTCTCGAGGGTTGTGGGTTACCGCGACCTGTCCGTACACCGTTGCGGGCTTCTCTCCTTCGTCTTCACTAGCCGCTGGTGTTGCCGTCCCTAGAGGCTCGTTCTTGGTTTCCTAGGGTGTGATGTGATTATACGAAACACCCTAGTTACCCAAAGGATTCTTCAAAGAATGGAAGAGGTTGTGGTATGAGTCTACACCCATAACCATCTTTCCATATGTCAGTGTAGGCTCATGTCTTTCTTTTCGTTGTCCCCGTCTTGGAGATTGTTGTCATCATGTCAGACAACAAAGCTGATGTTTCATCCCTGGGCGCCTTCAAAGGTCCAGCTCCCATCGTCAAGACGGATGGAACAAACTATGAACTGTGGGCCATGCAGTTCATGAGTTTAATGCAATGCAATGGTAAGAAGCATATCCTCACGTCGGAGGAGCCAAGTGACAAGATTGGGATAAATGCCTCATGGGAGGCAGATGATGCATATGCACGTGTGTGGTTATCCGGGACTGTGTCAGCAGAAATAGGAAGTGATATATTGAGTCAGCCTACTACAAATGCTATATCCGCCATCTTCACCACTACATACTCTGCAGCGAAGAATTGAATCGAAGATACTGCATCTCCAGCATGATATCTTCACATCGAAGTAGAATGGTCGCCCCCTCCATAGACTCTACACCTCTTTAAGAGGTATGTTTGAGAGGCTGTGGTTACGTTCCTTTATTGCTCCGCCAGAGCAGCTCAAGGCATACAAAGGCTTTGTGATGACTGGGGTCTTTCTAACAGCTCTTGATCTTGAGTACGACGCTGCTCGAGCCCGGATTCTTACTGATGCCACCATACCTCTAATGAAGGAGGCATATCACAGATTGAGTAGGCTTTCTATATCCTTTGATGGTACCCCGCAATCTCATACGTCTTTAGCTATGGCTGCATCTCGTGGTAGGGGAAGCCCTACACTGTATCGTGGTAAAGGGGGCTCTATCCGTGATAGAGGAGGGGGTGGTCGACCCCATCAACCGTGCACTTACTGCCACATGCCAGACCACTATGAGGAAACTTGCTACTCTAAGCATAAGTTTCCTGCTTTAGCTCATGTTGTAGAGCAAACTCAATAGGCTGGGAGTTCATTACCTGTTTCTGATATGAGATTTGATGAACTTGTGGCATGACTCAGGGAGATTATGCCTAGGAGAGGACACTGTATGGGTCCACCCATATAACCGAACCAAATCGTTGAAAATTGGTCAGAATGATTTGGGTCATTTGGGTTTGGCCCGGATTAGACCCAAACCATATTCTTTCAATGGGTATTGGGTCGGTTGATGGGTCTAATGTCTTCCACCCAAGCCGCCGAAATAACCCAAACTATTTCTTTGGATGACAAAAGGGTTAATCGCATCCAACCCAACCGATATGTACTCAATATATAATATCAAGAATTCTAAACTCACATATATTTCTAATGTACAACTCGGATTCTCCGTTCCAAGTTATCAACTTGTTAACAATCTTGTCTCACTAAACATTATTTCAGTTGTTATTGTGTTTGGTACTCAATATATTTTTTCTCTATCATCCTTGATATTACCATTACATACTGTAAACAACTGAGAGCTTGCCTTATTACCACACAACTATGCTCCAATCTCTGTCCACTTTAGGTGATAGTTTTTTTTGAAAATCCCATAATCTTAACTGAATAACTCTAATCAACTTGAATATATCCCAACCTTTTTATCCATGTTGAACATATTCCTCCAACCTTCTTCTATATTGAGCTTAATACATGCTTATTTTGACATCTTTTTCATACATCAATGGCCCCATTATTACTTGACCTTCAATTAATAAGATTTTCCATATGGATAGTTTGGTTTTCACCCAACCCAATAGGCCCATACCGATCACCCAAACATCTCAACCCAATCTAATTTGATTGGGTGATGGGTGTCACTTTTGCAACCCAAATCGAATTCAACCCATACCGAATAACCCAAACCCACCCAAACCAATCGAATACCCATCCCTAATTATGCCTACTCCTGGGTTAACCAGCTCTTCTTCAGGTTCCTCAGAGGTAGCTGCCTCAGCATCAATATCTACTTCAGGTATAACTTATGCTTTTACTAGCTGTTACAGGGCAGATTTGTCAGAATGGATATTGGATTCAGGAGCTTCTCATCATCTCTGTGGTGATAGAGGACAATTTAGTACTTACATTCCGATTCAGTCAGGATGTTCAGTTGTGATAGCAGATGGGACATACTATCCCATTATTGGTAAGGGGGAGGTGCAGTTAACTCCCTCAGTATTGCTTCAGAATATTCTTCACGCTCCTAAAGTTTCTATGAATTTACTATCAATTAGTCAAATCACCAAGGATTTAGCTTTCAAAAAAAATGCTCTTGTATTTCAGGATATTCTTACGAGCAGGGTGATTGGATCTGGCCGTGAGTAAGGTCTTTATAGAGTGGTACAATCTCCTTATGCTGGTGCATCTTCTCTTCGCACTGTATCTGTTTCACTATATGTGTGTCATCTTCGGTTTGGTCATCTTCCTCTGCAAAAGTTGTGTCACGTTCTTCCACAGGTTTCTCCTCGCTCTACCTTTCAGTACGAGGCCTACCAGCTTGGGAAGCATCATCGGGCCACATTCCAAGGTCGTTAGGATCGGAGTAGTCATAGTCTGTTTGAGTTAAGCGAAAATCTTCGAGCCTTTGATCGGAGAAATTAGCACGGAAAGACGGGAACCAACCAGCCTCCGACCAGTAGGAGGCGACACAAGCATTTCTATTGGCTGCCAAAGCGAACAGGCGAGGGAACCGTGCACACAGAGCCCCCCACCGTTCAATCATCTGTCCAAAACCTGAAAGTTAGACCATCACCAAGCACCGGAACGAAGAGTGAAAAAATCTAAACCCTAAATCTCATGCACCCCTCTCCAGAAAGGCGTTTGAGCCCCCACCCGATCAATCGTTAACGGAAGCGCCCCGCTAACACCATGAATCTTCTGCAAGACCTCGCTACACAAATCTTCACCAAGGCCCTAAATTCTGTTGGCCCACTTATTATATGGTTGCTGTCGATGATTTCTTTAGAGTGTCGTGGGTGTTCTTGTTGAAACAGAAATCTGAGGTAGGTGCTATCATTAAAAAATTTCTTCTGGAAGTCAAAAATATTTTCTCTGCAGATGTCAAATTCATTCGTACAGATAATGCACTAGAGTTTACAACTCTTCAATTATTAGAATTTCTAAGTTCTATGGGTATTGTTCATCAAACTTCATGCAGTTATACTTCACAACAAAATGGTGTGGCGGAACGAAAACATCGTCATCTTCTTGATGTCACGCGTACATTGTTGATATAGAGTCGTACCCCACATTCTTTTTGGGGGGATGCTGTTCTCACCGTTGGTTTCTTGGTTAATCGTATGCCGTCAACTAGTCGTGATGAGAAAATTCCCTTCTTGATTGCGTTTCCCGAGAAGGACCTATTTTCTCTTACTCCCAGAGTCTTTGGGTCTGTGGCATTTGTCCATGATTTCACTCCTGGTCGTGACAAGCTCTCACCTAGAGCGGTCAAATGTGTGTTTGTCGGATATTCTCGTACCCAAAAAGGGTATAGATGCTTTGATCCTGTTGGCAAAAGATACTACGTGAGTGCTGATGTTACCTTCTTTGAATCCATTATGTATTTCTCTCCCACAGGTGACATGCTATCCAATAGCACTCCTGGAAAGGAAATTGTTGTTCCTCCTCCACCGTCTCTTCCACCAGATGGCTCTCATGGTACTCAACACCAACCACAACCACCACCACTGTCGCCACCATCTCCTGCTATTCCACAGCGTTTCCTACCCTTGGTTTACACTCGCAGGTCAACTACTGGCACCTCTGCTCCTAGGCTGTCCACATCATCCAGCACGCCACAGATATCTCTTGATAACATTGTTTCAACTGATACTACTGGTGTTCTTCATGGCATACAGGGTGATTTAGACCATCAGGACAGTGGGGATGATGATGATCTTCCTATTGCCCTCAGGAAGCCTCGACGCAAGTGTGCTACCCACCCGTTGCAGCGCATGTTTCTCTGAACCACCTATCTGATGATTACAAGAAGTTCGTAGTGGGACTATCTGCAGCTACTATCCCACGTACTTACACAGAGGCATTACATAGCAAGCAGTGGCGCCGGGCAATGGAAGAAGAAATGGCAGCGTTACGGTCTCGAGGAACATGGAGCATTGTTCCCACTCCCAATGGTGCATCGATTGTCAGTTGTAAGTGGATATTCTCCATCAAGCACAACACAGATGGTAGCGTGGATCGCTACAAAGCACGGCTAGTGGCGCGAGGATTCACCCAGACTTATGGGGTGGATTACTAGGACATGTTCTCTCCAGTTGCGAGACATTCGACACCGCGGATCCTACTTTTTGTAGCAGTTTCTAAAATTTGGCCGTTATATCAGCTGGATGTCAAGAATGCCTTTCTCTACAGTTACCTTCAGGAGGAGGCATACATGCAACAACCACCTGGGTTTGCTGTTGAGGGGGGAGTCCCAGAGTGTGTGCAAGCTACATAAGGTGATTTATGGGCTGAAACAGAGTCCGAGAGCTTGGTACCAGAAGCTATCGGAGTTGATTGAATACAATGGCTTTGTGAGATCTATTGGGGACCACTCACTGTTTGTTTAGAAGACAGAGAAAGGTACGGTTGCCATTCTTGTTTACGTAGATGACATTATTGTTACAGGTGATGATGCTCATGGCATTGGACTAGCCAAGGAATTCCTAGGTCAACAGTTTGTGACTAAGGACCTTGGTACTCTTCGTTACTTTCTGGGGCTAGAATTTGCCAGAAACCAGCACGGTCTAGTGATGACTCAGAGGAAGTTTGTGATGGATTTTCTCTCTGAGACATGTATGACTGGGTGCAAGCCTGCCACTACACCTAAGGACCCAAGTATGAAACTATATGACAAAGATACTGAGGAAGTAGATAGCAGGAGATACAGAGAACTGGTTGGGAAGCTGCTATATGTCACTATCACCAGACCAGATATCATGTTTGCAGTGAGCAAAGTTAGCCAGTTCATGGAACAACCTAGAAACGTTCATATGGATGCCATTTACATGATTTTGAGATATTTGAAGAATTCACATGGTACTGGTCTATTTATTATTCCGTAGGGATACATCCCTGGAGGTGACAGCATGTGCGGACACAGACCATGCAGGTTGTCCCATAGACAAGAAGTTCACTTCGGGATTTGCAGTCTTTGTTGGAAGCTCACTTGTCTCGTGGAAGAGCAAGAAGCAAACGGTAGTAGCCAAATCAAGTGCAGAATCTGAGTACAGGGCCAGGGCACAAGGAAGTACATAGATGATGTGGGTTAGATCAATGTTAACTGATCTTACTATTGAAGTACCTCTTCCAATGCGACTCTTATGTGATAATCAAGCTGCATTATTTATTGCTAATAATCCTATGTTCCATGAGCGAACAATGCATATTGAAGTGGACTGTCACTACACCAGAGACATGATACAGAAAGGGCTTGTAGCTACCTCTCATATTTCAATAGGGGATCAGACAACCGACATCTTCACCAAGGCTCTATCTCGAAGTCCATTTCTGAAGTGCTGTTCCAAGCTGAGCATGATAGATATATATGCTCCAGCTTGAGGAAGAGTGTTAAGATAATTATATATATTTCTATGTCTATTCTATGTTATTATCTTTTCTCAGGACTTAGCATGTAATTAACCCAATGGCTTTTCTCCTATATAAGAGAGCCCTCAGTCTATTCTAATGCATGAATAATTTTTCTATCAACAGTGATTTATTTCCGCTTCTCATGTTACATCAGGCGATCAGATTGCGAACATGTTTACCAAATCTCTTGCGAGGGGTCCTTTTCACCGTTGCTTTTCCAAGCTAAGCATGATATATTGTCTTTATTTATATTTTTCTATTTCTCTAGTCTACTTTATGTAATTTTCCTTAAAGCTTTTCTCCTATATAAGAGAGCTATAGGGCTACGATTAATACATCTTTCATTTCACAACTTTCCACAATGCATACTCCAACATACTCCAACTGATAACATATAATAATAAACTACAAACTTTCGAGGCGCTTCACTTGAGATTTCGAGCTTGATTAAAATTTCTACACTATAGTACACAATGGAAGTAGATCTAATATGCATGTGTCAGCTTTAAAATGAACTTTTAAGAGGAGGAACAAAATTCTAACAATCTCCCCTTTTTAAAGATGACAAAACATTTATACTTGAACTTTTGTTGGATAAAACTTTTAACAAGAGATAGTCAAACTTACCTATTGTATAACTCTTAAAAACTCTCCCCTTGCTTAAAAAGAACTCTTAAAACATCTAAAAGACACAATAAATTTTCCATTCTCTTTTCTCCCCTTTTCTGTCATAATTAAAAAGAACATACAAAACTTGAAATTTCACCGGTAGAAAGTAGTTGTTACATAACTAGAAATCATACAAAATATAGCAAAATAGAAAAGCATTCTGATAGGCACTACTCTCATACATGAAACAAAGAGATAACTTTTTTTTGAAGACAAAAACAGGGGGATACACTCGATGGTGTTCACCCCAAATACTAATTAGTTAAAAAAGTTGGGAAAGACAAAAAGAAAAAGGAACAAAGACAAGCAATTACATATCCCAGTCATCCACGAACCTCGCAGATTGTATCCCCACATTTTCCTTGTACAACCTCTGCCCAGAAAAGAGGACTGCATTCCTGCCCAGCCACAAGGCCCAAAGAGTGGCAATAGGACTGAGAAGCTGACACAGAACCCTGCTCCTGTTAGCAATCAACGAGATGCAAAAGGAGGCCAAGTCCGCCGTGCATAACCAAGCCATCCTCGCCTCCTCCCAAACCATAAGCGTCTTGGGGCACTTGAAGAACAGATGTTCAAGCGACTCAACCGCATCCTCGCACAGGAGGCACATGTCAGAGACAGAGCCCAGAAGCCTAGCACACCGGTCCCTCGTCATCAACCTCTGTCTGCGGAACAACCACAGGAAGAAACCAATCCGCTCAGGAAGGCCAAGACTCCAAAAAAAGGCGCAGTAACATGGGGGAGGCCTGCAGATCGCCCTAAACACCTTCCTAACTGAAAATGGGCCCATACGCCACCCCCAATGATCCCTCCCCACCGAGGAGCATCCCGGCTCCTTGATAGAATCCAACATCAGAAGAAATTCCTCGAGTCTATGGTCCGAGAAATTAGAGGAGAAGGCAAGGAACCAACAAGGTTCGAAATCTCGATTTCGATTTCGTTTTGGTCCCCTCCAAAACCGAAATTTCGGTGAAATTTCAGGAAATTTCGACCGTTTCGGTGGAAATGTTGAAAATGACTCAAAAAATGATTTTTCGATGATTTTTTTGGAAATTAAGATCTTCCAAATTATTACAACAATAAATAGCTTACAAATACACACTTATATCACACATTTTGCTTATATATGCCCCTTATATGGCACATATCGGTCATATCGGTTAAATCGATGTTAATGTTAATTCTTTACTGATATATACTGGAAATTAATATCATCCAATCCAAGATCTTAAACAACACCATCTTGCAAATGAACACTTATATCACACACATCTCTCATCCGTGCGCCTTATATCACACCATATCGATCATATCAGACATACTGTTGAGCTGACTGATATATACTGGAAATGGAAATCAAAATAACTAAGTTAACAACACTCTTTTGTTCATAAAAATAGACAAGAATTTTTTATTCTAAAATGTAGATAATGATTAATTAAAATATTTTGTTCCTAGAAATAACCGTCACAGACAAAGTTCGAATGAATTACAGACTTAGTTACTTACTTACAATAAAGATGCTCTATTTATGAAGATAAATGACAAACAAATGAAAGGAACAAGCTATATCAAATATATAGAAGCTATAGAGTTTTTTCATCTCCATTGCTTAAACCCAAAGGAGAGGAAGCTCCCCAAGTTGAATAATCGATGTATGTACCTTCTTGTCGCAACATACCATGTATCCATGAATTTCAACCGAAATGGGTCGATATGTCGAAATATCACCGAAATTTCGGTCGAAATCCAGGAAACTTTGTACCGAAATCCATGAATTTCAACCGAAATGGGTCGAAATGTGTCGAAATATCGAAATATCACCGAAATTTCGGTCGAAATCCGGGAAATCGATATATATATATATAGGAGTTTCGATAGCCATGACCTCTCGAAATCGAAATTTCGGCGAAATTTCGCGAAATTTAAATCTATGGGAACCAGTTACCATCCGACCAGCAAGACGCAACCGTTGCATCCTTGTCAACCGCAAGAGCATATAGGCGAGGGAACCACAGGCACAAAGGCCCCTCACCCATCCAATCATCCGTCCAGAAGGCGAAGGCATCACCATTGCCAAGCACCGGCCTGAACAGAGAGATGTGCCGGGAGAAGACCTCTATCATCCCCCTCCAGAACGGCGAGGGAGATAACACAAGAGAACCAGGGCTCGGAGGCGCACCATGGACCCCATATATTTTTCGCAGTACGCTGCAACAAAGGTCCTCCACAGGGCCCCATATCCTGCTTGCCCACTTAAGAAGCAAAGCCTCGTTCATTTGATCCAACCTCCGGTCCCCCAACCCCCCTGCCTTCTTCGGGCGCGCAATCTCATCCCATTCAACAACGTGAATCCCTCCTGAGGCCTCCCCATGCTTGCCCCACAGGAATCTACGCATTAGCTTCTCCAGACGGTTACGTATGCCCTTCGTTAAGCGGCTATTGGACAAGAAATAAACCGGGATAGAGGACAGAACCGCCTTCAGGAGCACCATACGCCCCCCTTTAGAGAGAATGGCCGATTTCCAGCCCGCCAGTCGCGCCTCCATCTTCTCGACCACCTTGAGCCAATCCTGCTGCCTCGTTCTTCCCACAGTCAAGGGCATCCCTAGATAGTCAATCGTAATCGGAAGGGATCCGCATTCCAACCCCAACGCATGGCAACAGCCGTCCGCCTCTTCCACAGAGAGGTCGAAAGGAATGACCTTTGACTTATCCGCATTTTTGAAGAGACCGGACAATTCACTGAAAAGATCCAAAGCCACGACCATGCCCGAGGCCTCCATCTCGTCCTCCTCAATGAAGAAGATAGTATCATCAACGTACTGCAATTAGCGGGACCACCAAGGCATCCCTAGAGAAGCAAGCCGAGAAACTGTAATCAACCACGCGGTGCACAATGCGCGCCAGGACATCCGCATCAATCACAAAAAGAAGGGGAGCAAGAGGGCAACCTTGACGCACACCCCTACGAGGCTGAAAGAAGCCACCCTCCGGCCGACCATTCACCATGACTGAGAAGGACGTCGTCACACGATGCTTCATCCAAGAAATCCAAATCTCCGGGAATCCTCTCCTCCGCAAAACCGACCATAGGAACTTCCAGTCTAAACTATCATAGGCCTTTGCAAAGTCCACCTTCCATAAAACACCTTGCTTGTCCTTCCTCCAATCCGCAATGATTTCCGATGTAAGGGTAATACAGTCCGAGATTTGCCTACCCGGAATAAAAGCAGACTGGAGCGGGGATACAATATGCTCAAGGACCCGACTGAGACACACCGTGAGCACCTTCGCCACAATAAGGTAGAGCACATTAGATAAAGCAATTGGACGGGAGTCCTCAATACGCTCCGCCGGCGTGGACTTAGGAAGGAGAACGATCAGGGATTTATTTATCCTTTCAAAGCCCGCATTTCTCTCACAGAACTCAGATATGACGTCCAGAACCTCAGTGCCAACTAGATCCCAAAAATCTCTGTAGAAAGCCATCGGGAAACCATCATGGCTCGGAGCCCCATCCACGTTTAAATTCCACACCGCATCCTTAAGCTCCTCCAAAGAGACCCCCTTTGTCAGCTCCGCGCACATCGAGGGCGGCACTGACTCACCCTCGAGCCCCGTCCATCTCCACAGCCTGGGAATAGTCCTCGTCGAGAAGTCCCGAAAATGGTCGACAATCGCTTTCCCCTTTCTCTGTTGCCATCTACGCGTACACCATTAACTGTGATCGATCTCAGGGCATTAAAACAACGCCTCCCGCTGGCAATGCGATGGAAAAACGCCGTGTTAGCGTCTCCCTCTCTAATCCAAGCACTCCTTGATCTTTGCCTCCACTCAGTGGCACGCTTCAAGTCTTCAGACGCGATTAATTTTTGAGCGAGCGAGCGAGTGCCCAACTCATCCCTCGATAGCTCCCTAAGATCCTCCAGAGCATCAAGTCTACTGTCCATCTCTTCAGCTTCCAGCCTAGCAGCACATCTGGCAACTTTGGTGTCCTTGAGAGAGCTCAGTCTCGCGCGCATGGATCCGAGCTTCTGTACAAATCTAGCCGCAGCCGTGCCAGAGACCTCCACATTGGACCAATGTGAAACCACCAAATCTTTAAGATTTTCCTCCAACAGCCAACACTTCTCATATCTAAAAATACGCCTCCACTTAGGGGGATCACCAGAATCCCATAGGTTGGTGAATGGTCGTACAAGGCCCGCGGGCGAGCCACCACGGAGGAGAGCGCAAAGCAATCAAGAAGCTCGGACGAAGCCAAAAATCTATCAATTCGAGAGCGAGAGTTAGAACTCCTCCAAGTGTAAGCTACATCCCTCGCATCCAACACCTCCAAGGCCAGCGAGTCAACGACGTCTGCAAAATCATCAGAGCCCGGGTCCTGACCACCCCTGTATCGTGGTCTGTCCATAGTTCGAAGAGTAACATTGAAATCGCCCCCTATGAGCAACAGGATACCCTCGAAATCCCTCCCCGCCTCATGCAAGTCCTCCCATAGCTCCCTTCACAAAACATGACAGCAAGGCCCGTAAACACAGGAGACCGCAAGTAGCGTAGAGGAATCAGCACAAACCAAGATAACCGAGAGAACATGTCTCCCACGCAGCACCGAGCTAAACGCCAATGTCGAAGATCTCCACGCCACCAGTAACCCTCCAGATGCACCTACAACATTTAGAGCCCTGAACTCATCAATTCCTCTAGCACCAAAAGATTTCCACACTGCGTCAGAGATGGATTGAAGTTTCGTTTCTTGCAGCATTACCACATCACAACACCACTCAATGAAGCGCGAGCCGATGATCCTCCTTTTGCCCACATCCCCAAGCCCTCGAACGTTCTAGGAGAGAATCTTCATGAAGAACACGACCGCTGCCCCTGAATGCGGATCACCCCAGAGGCCTCTGCGATGGAAGCCTTTAGGGCCGAGCACGGCGGAACCTCGGAAAGCGTAGACCGAGATCTGCTTCGGCGCCGGTACCTCTTACCGGATCTTATGTCTGTAACCCCTTCAACTGGGCGAGCACCATCCACCTCATGGCGAGGCGAAGGAGTCGCAACATACGACGAGGCTCCCAGAGAGTGTCCCCCCTGACTGGCGGCGAAGGCCGAACGTGCGCTGGCAGAGGACGAAGCGAAAATGCGAGAAGAGTTCCCAACCGATGGATCGAAGTCGCTGGAGAACCAAAGCGACACGTTGGGGAAAACAGATGCCGTGGTCCAGGACCGACAAGGAGGAAGCACCCAACCACCCGACGACGATCGAGGCAAGCTAATGCTGTAGAGGAAGTGAGGTCAATGCGCTCATACATGAAACAAAGAGATAACTAGCCCTCCAGATCATAGTCAAAGTCTAATGCTCTAGAGGAAGTGAGGTCAACAAAGAGATAACTAGCCCTCCAAATCATAGTCAAAGTCTAATGCTCTAGAGGAAGTGAGGTCAATGCGCTCATACATGAAACAAAGAGATAACTAGCCCTCCAGATCATAGTCAAAGTCTAATGCTCTAGAGGAAGTGAGGTCAATGCGCTTTGATGCTGTGGGCGCACGCTAAACATTCGAATTATACCTAGATTAGATCAGATCATGAATGTGGATTTGTTTGCCCTGAGAAGTTTGATTCGGAGTGAGATTCCTAGTGTGAGTTGGAGGAGTAGAGATTCTAGTAGAACTTCGCGAGGAGGAAGACAACTTCTTTGAAACTTCGAGTTTGTCTAGCTTAATGGATAGACGATAGATAAGATTAGCTTGCTCATTATGAAGTAACGAGGTCATTTTAATAACGAGCTATGTTTATGTTTGGACTCATCATCAACTCGACATGTTGTTGCCGACGATTGAGAAACACGGAGACATCGTCGGCTGCATCTTGTGGTCAAAAAGTATGATCATGAGGTAGCTATTGATTTTGCTAAAGCCAAGGGTTGTCAAATTGTGAAGATTGGGGATGAACGAGATGCTGAACATAACCATGGTGTATTAATAGGTAGAAGCATATTTTTTGAGATGTGTGGGGACGAGGTGGGAGGTTATAATCAAATACTCGAGAAACTATCATAGCTTCTTATCCGAAGGGTTTCAAATACTCGAGAAACTATCATGATTAATCAGGTGCCTCTCAAGTTTTTTTGGATGTATTATGTCTATTCGTGTTTTGTTGTCATTAAATTATCTCGTTTAAAAGTTATGTATTTCATGGTTGTTTCCGCGCACAAAACCGGTAGCATTGTTACAATTTTGTTGAGATATTAGTTATCTTTCTTATTTTTTTTCATATTATCTATTTCTTTTGTCTTCTTCTTTAAGTTTGCTCAACTGGTTCCTCTCCTATATAAGAGAACCCTAAGCCCTCTCATTAATTCAATTCATTCTTTCTTCCTACATGATATCAGGGCGACGATCCTAGAGCATATTTTCTGTATCCCACCCATACCCTAACCTTACCCACCCTCCCCCTACGACGTCGCTGTCGTCGACCCTCCAGGCCGCCGCCGACGCTCCAGGTCATCACCGGCCATCTAACCAGCTGCCGCTGGTCGCCACTCGCCGGCCCTCCCAGCCCGGCTATCGCTCCTAGCCACCACCCCTTGGGTTTGCCACAACCTGTCTTGGTCGCTGCTCGGGCTCCTTTTTCGCGCCTTTACGCTTCTCCGTGCTCCTCCGAGGTTCGGACTGCGGTCGTAAACTGTCTGATTTTGACTAGAAAATGTGGTTTCAAACCCATAAATCGTGTTCTCCAGTCCTAGCACATAGTGGAGGTTGATGAGGATGGTCACGTATAACCAATCTTCCATATGATCATGTAGACTCGTTCATATCGATCTACTCTGCAGTCGAGTTTTGTTGTTCGATTACTTTATAATCATATAAGAAAACAAAGGTGATATATTTTCTTCGTTTGATGTCTTCATGGGCCTGACTTCCATCAGAAGATGGATTTGACCAATTATGGGTTGTGATCCATGCAGTTTCTCATCCTGATGTAGTGCAACAACAAGGAGCACATTTTGACAAACATCAAATATGACTGGGGCGAATGCTTCTTGGAAGCAAGATGACACGTATGCGCATATTTGGCTATATGAGACCCTCACCACGGAGATAGCCGGTGATATTCTGAATCAGCCCATCACCAAGTCGACATAGGGGAGGGGTGGGTAAGCGAAGAATGAGGCCAAGATCCTTCAGCTACACTTTGATATCTACAAGGCCAAGCTGAATGACCGTCCTCTGCATGCGTACTATTCTTCACTCCGTGGCATGTTTGAGAAACTTCATAGTTATATGCCTATTACGACATCTCTAGAGCAACAAAAGGCACATAGGAACTCCACGATGGTTGGAGTTTTCATGACCGACCTTGATGCAGAGTATGATGCATCGCGTACACAACTTCTCATTGAAGCTACCATACCTCCCATGGAGGACTATAATCGTCTCAGTTGGATTATCATGCCCTCTATGACCACTCCACCCTCTGCAGCAATGACAGCTTCTTGTGGTCGAGGAGGGACGACCTAGTCCTGAGGACACACCTCTCGTGGCAGAGGTGGTGGACGTCAGCGTGGCCCTTGCACCTACTATCATTGGCGGCAATATACGGAGGATACATGCTACTAGAAGTATGGATATCCCACTTCTGGTCGCGTAGCAAAATAGATTGAGCGTTCAGATACACTTGCTTCCCATGTCGATCCTTGCTTGAATGATATTGTATCTCGTAGTCAAGAGATCATGACTCATGTTGCATGAACCACCACTACAGATACTGCAACAGCAGCCAGAGCCTCTTCGAACTCCTCAGTCTTTAGGTATCACTTATGCTTTTACTGGTAGCACTGGTGTATATGATAGAATGGATTACAGAATTTGGTTCTTCCCATCATCTATGTGGAGACATAGCACATCTGAGTTCCTACATGATCATGCCACCTGGTAGATGGGTTGTCAATGCTAATCGCGACCACTTACCTGCTACAGGATAGGGGGAGGTGCATTTGACGACCTTCAGAATATTTTATATGCTCCTGAATTTCAGATGAGCTTACTTTCTATTAGTTAGATTACTAAGGATCTACATTGTCGTGCCATTTTGACCCTTCGCCTCTTGTGTTTCAGGACATACTCACAGGCAGGGTGATTGGATGTGGCCGTGAGCAGCAGGGGCTCTATAGACTGGTCCAACCTCCTCATACTCGCGTTTCTAGTATACCTACTGGACTAGTCCCACCTTATCTGTGGCATCTTCGGTTTGGCCACCTTTCTCTGCAGAAGCTATGCCATGTTCTCCCTCAGATTTGCACGAGATCCTCCTTACAGTGTGAGGCATGCCAACTTGGGAGGTATTACCGTTCCTCCTTTGCATCCCGTCAGAGTCGGAGCAATTCTCAGTTATTTGAGCTCCTACATTTAGACATTTGGGGTCCTAGTTGTGTTCCTGATCATTAGGGATACCATTTTTATCTAGTTGCTGTTGATGATTTTTTTAGACTTTCGTGGGTCTTTTTATTGAAAATAGGTATGAAGCTGGATCTATGATCAAGTATTTTATTAATGAGATAAAGAATATTTTTTCTGCACATGTCAAATATCTTCGTTCTGATAATGCCTTAGAGTTCTGCACTTTATAGCTTTCTGAATTTCTTAGATCTCTTGACATTGGTCACCAGACCTCATGTGCTTATACTTCCCAGCAGAATGGTGTTGTCGAGCGCAAACACCGTCACTTACTTGATGTGACCAAAACCTTGTTGATACAGAGTCGCACTCTTCACGCTTACTGGGGTGATGCTTTCATCAATACATTACATGCTATCTGGTGAACCGCATGCCCTCGTCTATGTTGGGAGAGAAGATTCCTTTCTCGATTGCGTTTTCCGAGAAGGATCTTTTCTCCCTTACACCTCGTGTGTTCGGTTCTGTTGCATTTATTCATGATGTCTCTCCAGATCGTGAGTAGCTCTCTCCTAGAGTTGTTAAGTGTGTTTTTATCGGCTACTCTCATTCCCAGAAATGGTACCGTTGCTTTGATCTGCTCAGGCTGAAATACTTTGTCAGTGCTAACATTACTTTCTTTGAGTCTGTCATGTATTTTTCTTCTACATGTGACAGACTAGCCCCATCTGACTCTGATGATGAGATCTACATGCCTCCACCTCCTACTGTGATATCACCACCACCCTCTAATCCCGCTCTACCACCACTGCCACCCCCTGTACTTACTCTAGTCTCTACACCTGTTCCTGTGGCTCCACCTCCTATTGTGACTCAGTTTTTGCCACGTGCTCCACCTGTTCCTATGGCTCCACCTCCTACCGTGACTTAGTTTTTGCCACGTGTTTTTACTCGTAGGTCTTTCTCGGTTCCCCTGCTCACAGGTCATCATCCAACATGCCTCAGTTATGTAATAAGCACATTGTTTCTTCTGATGGCACTACTGAGTTGTTTGTGCAACAGGATTCCATACAAGATGAGCATGTACCCTCTTAAGAGGGGAACTTACATGTTCAGGGCTTGGCAGATGATCTTTATGTGCCGATTGCTCTGCGTAAGTAGAAATGTATGTGTGCTACTTATCCTCTTGCAGCATAGGTTTCCTTGAGCAGACTGCCAAAGGATTTCAGGAGGTTTACCTTGGCACTATCAGCCGTGGAAATACCACCGACATATCAGGAGGCTCTTCAGGACAGCCAGTCAGAGGATTTCAGGAGGTTTACCTTGGCACTATCAATCATGGAGATACCACATATATATCAGGAGGTTCTTCAGGACAATCAGTGGAGGTTAGCCACGGAGGAGGAGATGACCGCTCTACAGTCACGTGGTACATGAAGTCTTGTTTCTGCTCCAGTTGACTGTGAAACACCATGCAGTTGGCAGTGTGGATCGCTATAAGGCGAGACTTATTGCACGTGGGTTCACCAGACATGGGGGTGGACTACCAGGATACTTTCTCTCTAGTTGCCAGACATTCTACTCACTGTATTTTACTTTACGTTGCTGTAACATGAGATTGACCCTTTTACTAGCTTGATGTGAAGAATGTCTTCCTCTATGGTGATCTACAGGAGGAGGTCTACATGCAGCAATCACCTGGGTTTGCTATTGAGGGGGAGTGTTAGAAGGTTTGCAGGCTACACAAGGCTATCTATGGCCTTAAGCAGAGTTCAAGAGCATGGTTCCAGAAGCTCTCGGACTTGATAGAACAATAAGGATTTGTGCGATCGACTGCCGATCACTCTTTGTTTGTGCACAAGACCCATAGAGGTACTATTGTCATTCTTGTTTATGTTGATGACATTATTGTTACATTGGGATGACGAGCAGGGCATTCATGGTGCTACTGACTTCCTAGGTCAGCAGTTTGTGACCAAGGACCTTCGCAATTTACGTTACTTCCTTAGACTGGAGTTTGCCAGGAATTAGCGAGGTCTTGTGTTGACCCAAATGAAGTACGTTACATATCTTCTTTTAGAGACATGCATGGCAGATTGCAGACCTGACACTACTCTTATTGACCCTAGCATGAAGCTCTTTGATGATGACATTGAGGAAGTCGATAAGAGGAGGTACAAGGAGCTTGTTGACAAGCTACTATATGTGACTATTACCGAGCCCGACATATCCTTTGCCATGGACAAAGTGAGCCAGTTTATGGAGCATCCCAAACATGCACATATGGATGCAATCCATATGATTATGAGGTATCTGAAGACATCACCAGGTACGAGACTTCTTTTCAGCAGTGGCCCATCTCTTTCAGTTATAGCGTGTGCAGATGCAGATTATACTGGGTGTCCAAATGATAGAAAATCTACTTGAGGCTTCACTGTGTTTATAGGGAATTCCCTGATTTCATGGAAGAGTAAGAAGCAGACCATGGTTGCCAGATCGAGTGCTGAGTCAGAATACAAGGCCATGGTGCAGGCTAGCACAGAGATGATGTGTGTCAGATCTGTTCTTATTGACCTCGCTATAGATGTGCCTCTTCCCATGCACCTCCAATGTGATAATCATGCTGCTCTTTCCGTTGCCAACAACCCAACCTTTCATGTGAGGACCAAGCACATAGATGTGGATTGTCGCTGCACTTGTGACGTGATACATAAGGGTCTTACCGCCACTATGCATGTCGGCTCTGGAGACCAGACAACATATGTTCTTACTAATACCCTAGCCAAAGGGTCTTATCAGAGATGTTCCAAGCTGTGCCTAATCGATATCTACGCTCCAACTTGAGGGGGAGTGTTGATTTATTAGTTATCTTTCTTATTGTTTTTTCATATTATCTATTTCTTTTGTCTTCTGCTTGTAATTTGCCCAATCGGTTCCTCTTCTATATAAGAGAATCTAGGACCTCTCATTAATTTAATTCATTCTTTCTTCCCTCGCGTATCTGATCCCAAATGTAGCCATTATGTGATGGATTATAAATCCGTGTACTCCTATATGATATGAGTGAATTATCATGAATAGATGGACAACGTAAGGCAACCCCTTTGAGCGGCATATAGGATACATGGATTCACCCAATGATTTCACCCGTGTTATTTAGTTCTTATGGGTTATATAGAGTTTTTATTATTTATATTATCCACTATCTAGTCTTTTATTTATTTTATACAACAACAACAAAGCCTTATGATAATTTAATTTGTACACCTGCAGGGCTTGCAAGTTTCTTTTCTTAATTGCATATTTTAGCGTATATTAATATTTTTGCACGCAGTGTATGATGTGGACCATGTGACACACATCAGTCCTCTAAAACACACATCTTTTATAGCTAACAAGTGTTTATTTCTACTCTATTTGTTGACTGAGGAATTATTTTACCTTAATTCCCGACAAATTTGCTTTTTAACCCATTCTCCTTGTTTTCAGCGATAGTGATGGTATATTGGGGACACATCCCTGACATCTCTAATTCTAGACTTGGCTGAAACATAATCGATATCGATATTTGAGGCCATGGAAGGCAGAACCAGGTCACATTACAAGATTAGCTGCATTGAGTAATTATTCTCAAGGTGAAAATTATGCATAAATGAGACTGTGTTCATTACTTTAGATCACTACAACGGAATAATACACGTCAATGGATACACATAGCTCCATTGTTAAGTGATAGCAGATATGCTCAAGTCAACATAGGACAAGGGGTTTCAGATGGATGTGAGAGTTAGGAGACAACACATTACACATCATGCTTATGCCTTTGTAGTGACTCGTACTAGTTACTCTGAACTTTGCTAGGTTGTGGTTTATCGCTGCCACACTTGAGATAATGCTTGATAGGCCATGACTGTGTTGACTTACAGAAGACCCTCATTGATTTATTAGAGGAGGAAGGAATGAGAAGAGATGGAAGAGACTAAATACCTAGGGTTTGTCTTGGAAACCATGTTCAGAGAATTGTTGAATCACCAAGTTCTTTTGTGGAAATTGCACTGACACTCCTAAAATAAACTATAGTCTGGTAAACACATCATTTTCAACAATCAAGAAAAAAGAAGTAGCTTGTGGGGCTTTATATCACAATAGAGTGCATGTAGAACGTATTTCTCTGCTCTTTGGAAGTTACATGAACAGTTAGTCACAGCAGCATTTTTTTTGCATGCGCAACTGAACTTATGCAGTTTTGGTAGTCTGTAAGTATGCTTTTATTTTGTTGGCTTGATGTAAGTTGATCAATAAGTAATATGTAGCTATGATTGTGCCGTGCCTTTCTAAGCAGTTGTATGATAAATTTCTGTTTTTGATGTTGCATTACAAATTTTGGTTTTACATTTGCCGTTAATGAAGCAGAACACATTTTTAAAGAAAATATTTCTTGTAGGTGTCAATTGATAGCTATTGATTTTCATATGGCTACCTGATCATATTTTACACTCCAGATGCATAACCTGGGATTAGAACCATCTGCCAGCACATATGATGGAGTTGTTAAAGCTGTCATCTCTAAGAGAGGAGTTTCATATGCAGCAAAACTTGTATGGCCAGTTCATAAACTTTTTGGTGATGACAATTTTCTTTTGTCTTTGTGTATGAGGATGACTGTGTGCCTGTGTGTGTATGCATTTATCCTCTGCATGCTTAGGTGAAAGTATTCATGCGTTTTTATGCTTGTCTAGATGGGTGGATTGGTATACACACACTGAAGTTATTTTCCATGGTATTAAAGAAAATCGAATGCTTTGTAGATAAAAACCAATTAGGGACATAATCTTTCAGAATCTATATTTTCTACGAGAGAATGGTTTGGATAGAATAATTCTTTTATTTATATTTTTATTCTGGATCTAATATTTCGTCATTGTGATTGATCTGTAAGGTTGAAGAAATGAAAAGTAAAAATTTGAAGGCATATAGTTCGACCATTGGAGCTCTTTCTATCGGGTACAGCAAAATCTTGGAGCTTGATACTGCCGAAGAATTATTAGATCAGTTAGCAGATTTCTCATCAAGATCAGTACACCCATTTAACTCACTGTTTGCTGCTTACTGTTCGATGGTAAGTCAAATGTTCTTCTCCATATTCCCCAATGGTTGTTTGCTTTTGATCTTAAACTCTTTATTTTTTTGCTTAATATAGAAATCTGTTAATTGCGTTATTTTATTTTTGTGACCTTTGCATGTTTTTTATGCTATCAAATCTGGATTGCAAGCACTCTGTGGTTGAAGTGTGCTTCCTCTCGAGTCTTCTATTGCCTAGGTAGAATACACATTGTTTTGTGTCAAATATTGCCTTGGAGGACTAAACTCCAGGGTATATGTAATGTTTTCTGTTAGGATTATGCTAGAATTTTTTTGGCAGGTGGTAACCTATTTTTTATATAATGGATGATATCTACGATTTAAATTCTGACTCTTTGATATGCTTTTAATAAAAGTAAAATTATTCGTATGCATGAATAATTTGTATGCGTCAGCTTTTCTGTGAAAAATATTGCTGCTACTTAATTTACACTATGCAGATTGGGTAACATGCATTTTTTTGTAATTGTTTAAATGTGTATTTTTGTTAAATGAATCCTGGGTATTGTTATCATCTTTACAAACATTGTAGACACCTCTTAATTGATTGTTAGGTAGAAACAAAAAAAGCTAGACGCATGTGTATGTCAGGTCTCCCTTCCCATTTCCATCTCATTGAGAAGGGTTCTCCATGTAAATGCGCTAATTTCTGAGATTATTTGCTTGCTTGTATGTCTTTCCATATAGTTTCAAAGTAATCCGATTTGGGATGGGAGATTTCCGGGAAATTCTCTGTACACGTGAGTTTCTATTTACATAATTTTTTATTTGGTTTGAGTTTGCATTGAATCTTGGTTTGAGATTTATGCTGTTGCATTGAGTCTCCAATGTGGAAGTTGGTGAATGGTTTCAGAGTGACTCGATTGGTATCGATCAGTTGCTTGACCCTGGTTGGTTAGTGCTATCACGTGTTTCTCAACTGTCACGGTACAATGGTCGATTTGTTTCTTCGCACGTGATCGTTCACTTGGGATTCCTATCATTTTAAGTCTCATCGTAATTGATCAAGATTCCCCGGGTGACTGATGACATGGAGCGATCAACTTCCTTTGTTTGATTGATCATATACGCTTGTCGGAAACTTTCCTGATCAATCATCTTTCTTGAGTTGATCGATCAGTTGGTGTTATTGGTTGATCGATCAAAATTTTAAGACCGATCAATTAATCGTTGTTTTTGGCTCTTTTTTATTGACTTCACATCTTTGCGGTTATCAGTCAATTGCGGGTATGCTTTAATGGCTGATAACAAGAGTGATGCTGGAGAGGACAAGGTTAGATCAACCTCTTCCATGATGTTTCTTTGACCACTTGAGCATCTAAATCATGTCTATTGAACTAACAAAAGATAACCAGCTCTTATGGTGTGCTACGACTAATGTGGGAATTGCTGGATGTGTTTGCATCAATGTTGCAATAGTCGGCCGACTATCCCGAATAGTCGGTCCGATTATGCGGTGCGGTGGGGTACCCGACTGAACAGACCTCCAGTCGGGCAATAGTCGGCCCGACCGAATAGTCGGCCGACTATTCGGCCGACTGGCCCGACTATGAGGCCGACTGGAGTTTGACTCTTCATATTTTTATTTTTTTATTTTCAATTTTCAATATTTATGGGTTACATTTTACCACGGTATCGCCACAAATGTCAAATTCTATATGTCTATTATATTGATTGGTACTTTTATCTTGGATTCATGTTAAATAATGACCATATATGTATAAAAATATAAGAATATATGTATTATATATAATTTTTATATTAAAAAATACAAAACCGAATAATTCCGAATAGTCGCCCGAATACCGATTATTCTCTATTCAGTGACCCCTCCGACTGAATACCGCTTCTGCAACACTGGTTTGCATTGGCTACCTCAGAGGAATGATTTTATCTGGTGTAGACTCTAAAGGAAAATGATCTTAGCTGGTGTTGAATAGTGATTTAGTGTGGCTTAAAAGTTGATTTTTTAATAGCAGTTTTGTTGTAATGCGTGAATTTGTTTTGTTGAGAGAATTTATAAAACTGCCTTCTAAAAATCTGTATTACGAGAAAATTGAATATATTTACGCGTTGAGTTGAAAATAAGGAGGCTATTGGGTTGTGTAATCAAGTTACCTTGAACTAATAGTTTTGTGGCTTTTATAACTTTTTAAGTAATTAGACATATGCATGAATCAAACATTTTTTAAAAATAGAAGGAAATTTGTTTTTGCTCAGAAAATCCTGAAATTTGATGATAAACTCTAGATTTATATAATCAAGCCACAATAATTTCACATCAAAATTCCTTCACAGTAGATAGTTATTCAATAGTCAATCCCGTACTTTAAAGTATGTTAATGAATAATATAATTTATTCCATAGATCCATTCTCTGAAAATAAACAAATATGGTTAGAAATATTTCGCTTATGTAATTAATCCACATAATAAATTTTACTCCAAAATTCTTTCACAGTAAAATTATGTGAATGTGACTCATATTATTTGGGCTTATGAGAATAGAGATTCAAGATGATTAAATGTGATTTAATTGTCATGAATATTTATAATGTGGATAACACTATTCATATTAATCATATATATTATAAATGTGATTTATAATATATAAGAGAGAGCATATTGTGATTTATATTTGTTGATTAGTTATTGATGTGAATTGGATCCACATTGGATGATTAATTGAAAATATAATTTACATTTTGTTTTGGAATGTGAATGTGATTCACATTTTTCCAATGGCATGATTGCAATTTTCACAAGATAATTATGAATTATTTTTGTGAAATGATTTACAACAATTGTTGTTGTAAATCTTGGAGATATCATGAGATAATGAGATCTCATGAGACAATGAGATCTCATAAGATAATGAGATCTCATGAGATGATTGGTGGCCGTCCCCCCTTTTTAGGGGATGTGGTTAGTCTTCTCATTATCTCCAAGACTAGCCAATTGATTTGATTTGAAATTAACTTATATTGAATTATCAATATATATTAAATTAAATTAATTATTGTTGTGTTTTCACAATAAGATCATGGTCTTTGAAAGAAAAACAAATCAATCTCATCCATTGATTATGTGTTGTCCATGGATTTAGATCCATGGATCCCAAATCCCTATATAAGAGGCACCCCTTGCTCTTCAAGATAGATGATCAATACATAAGCTCTCTCTCTCTCTCTACATGCCAAAGGTCCTCTCCCTTTCTCTCATTGTGACCGTCCACCATGGAGCCCAAGAGAGAGTCGTCATCGCCGCAACATCGTCGTTATGTTGCCGGATCATTTACTTGTGGATCTCCATCTCCTTCGATGCGCCTCGCTCGTGAAGAAGATGTGTCACCGCTTGGATCATCAACATGGATTGCGAGGAGCACGCGTCTCATCAACGCGCTCGCAAGCGTCTCCTTCGTCAGATCGGACTTGAGATAGGAGGTCTCTTCGTTTAGAGACTCGATCGCAACCACGCTTCAAGAGGTAACCCTAGTACCTAATTGTGGTTTAGATGAAATGGTCCACGAATTGTTCTTGGATCATGTGGTTTCATCGAATTAAATTTTTTAAAATTCCTCTACTTCGAGCAACTAGTACGAGTAGTCGCTTCCGATCGCATTTGATGCGATTCTCATGCTTCCGTTATGCGCGTAAGGATCTTTCCATATCCTTTACAGTCCAAAAGGAGTCAGGAGCACATTTCTGAATCAGATTAGTCCGTGTGACATCAAGTAAAGGATGGTGTTTACATTCAACACCACCGTTCTGTTGGGATGTGTAGACACACGATGTCTAAAGTACAATACCTAGCGATCAAACGAAATGTGAAAGCTGTAAGGCACAAAACTCTAGCACTTTTTCAGTGCGAATAAATTTAACAGTAGTAGAAAGATAATTCCTAGCTTCAGCTTTATTCTTTAGTAGAAAATCCATGATAATATAGAAAAATCATCTACTGCAACAAGATAGAATCTGTGTACCTGATGGTCGGAACACGACTCAGACCCTAAATATCTAGACGAATCAACTCAAAAAGAGAAATACGATTACGACACTAACTACTCATGAATGAAGGCTTATGATGCTTTCCTAGCTGACAAGCTTTTCACTTGAAAATAGAATGAGTTGAAATTTGAGGAAGCACATGGCTCATCTTTTGAAGGGGTAGATGACCAAAATGGAGATGCCTTGTACAATCAAAGACTGATCTTGCAGAACTAGATGAAGCACCGATATGAGAAGTATGGATCAATCGATATATGCATCCCTGTTCACGTCCACATCTAATCACCTTGCCCGTGAGTATGTCCTGAAACATAAGGGAAGATGGGTTAAAAATAGCACGACAATGTATCTTTAATAATATGACTAATAGACAATAAATTCTTGGTAAAGTCAGGTGCATGAAAGGCACATGGGTGGTATCAAACTGATATCCCCCTTTCCATTGATGGGAGAATGAGTCCCATCCGCTATTAACGTTGATCTGCTATGAGCTATCTGTCTGTAGGGTGCAAATTTGTCTCTGTCTCTACACAGATGATGAGAGACACTAGAGTCCATAATCCATTATGTTTTGTCAGCCCTACTTCAATTGGTAAGAGAATAAGCACTACACGAGGCACTAGTCGAGGCTGAAGCAACTACATTTGATGTGCTTGAGGACCCAGAAAAAGTAGCAGGAGGCGTGATTTCTCTCAGGAGAAAGATGGGATCATCATTTTTTTGATCGGAAGTAGATGCAACATGAATCTTACTCTGCTTAATAGCACAAGCAGATCCTGGAAAATCATGTTTGGCGATCCTCAAAGTGACTAGGGCTATGATAGTTGGTTTATGGCTGACATGGATCACAACCACCTCCTCGACCACAAAACCCTCGACCTATGTACTGTGAAGTATCTCATCTATCGTGGGATACAACCATTGCAGATGAGCTCTGTGATGAATTCGATGATGAAACGACGATCCCGATAAGTCGACAATATTCCTCTTCCATAATAGGAATTGTAGCATATGTAAGAATCCGTGATCGATCAGCTTTTTATACATGATCAAGAGCCGCTAAGAAGACGCTAATTATCATAGCTTTCCTGTATTCCTTTTGCTGCTCAAGTGTAGCTATAAGAGGCATGAGTCTGTAAAGCTTCTCAAACATGCCTGAAAGAGATGTTTAGAGAATATGCTGGGTTTGTCGGTCTTGTTTTATAGGGAACATGTCATTCTGTAACTGCAAGAACTTCATATCATTTCTTGCATGTGAATATGTAGTGGCAAGAATATCCCACATTGTCTTGGCAGTGCGCTGGTGCAAAACATCATTAGCAATCTCTATCATCAACGTACCAGTCAACCAGTCGCGTGTATACGAATCATCGTCCTCCCATGAAGCATTTGTCCCAGTCTTTTCAGTAGGCTCCTCTTTGGTAAGAATACACTTCTTACTAGTAGACTGCATCCGACTCATGAACTACATGATCCATAGTTTGTAGTTCGTTCCATCCATCTTGACTATTGACGTCGGACCTCGAAAGGTGCTTGTGGAGGAAGTATCAACCTTGTTTCCTAACATGATGTCGAATCTAAAGATTGAGACTTATAAATCAAGGAAAAACTTGTCTAAACGACATGAGGAGAATTGATTGCAGGTGCAGACTCAAACTACAACGATTCCCATTAATATGACGTGTGTTCTAGGGCAAGAGGGGATGATTTATCAATCTGAAATCTCCCTGGAAACCTTAAAATTAGACCCTGTGTGATCACTCGATCATCGGAGCAATGCTCTAAAACATACAGTGATGCAGCGGTGCAACCCTAGCCGAGATACGGGCTGTCAACACCCCGTTGACAATAACGAGTTGAGAGGCAGCGACAAGAGAAGGCTGTGGTAGTGGGAGAAGGTTGCGGAGGGTGGGGCGTCGTCGTCGGAAAAACGGAGGGCGCTAAGGCTAGGGTTTTGGGTTATGAGAACTCCATTCTATAACCATTGCTCTGATACCATGTTGGTGGAAAAAATAATCTACTGATTCATGAGACCCTAGGGCTCTCTTATCAGGGGAGAGTCCCAATAGGTAAATTACATACTGTGAACATAAGAGATAGATTATAGATAAACAATACAAAAACATAACATATCTCTACAATAACCGTGGGTTGTATATGCAGAGGAGATCATTGATTTAGGATATCGATACGCTCTTTAGGCCACATGAGTATATGCGATCGATTTCATAAACTCTGGAAACTAAGGCAAAAAATCGGAGAAAACACATCTTCAAAGGTCCTTTGGTCTAATTATCTGTCAAGAATTTGAAAGACGACCCATCACCCACAATAGGTTGTACATATGATGTCAAACCGCAAATCATTGCACAAACTCCCTTTCAGGATGCTATAAACGAATGGCAGGACATGGGGGGAATAGAAGGATGAGGTTGATGTCATAAATCTCTTCTAACCTGATGCGAATCAAGGTTATTCTTATTTCCCCGAATGCTGGACTTCCATTTGAAGAGGGCTTTGTTCATGTCTTTAAGCTTTCAGATCCCAATCCCTCCCTCATCTAGAGGAATGGTGATCGTGTCACAATTCACCGTCTATACCTTTATCGTTAGATGAACCTCACTAGAATCTCCTCATACAAGCTTTAAGATGTTGGTGGACCTCCACAGGAATAATGCACCTAGACATGAAAAACATTAGGACCACTGTTAAAATCGTCTTCAGAAGCACACGTCTAGCTCCTTTGGACTAGATGGAAACTTTCCACTGTACCAACATTACCTCCAACCTTTCCACCATGAGTAGACAATAAGATTGATGTAATCTTCAACTGTAAAACACCAACCCCAAGTTGCTTAGAGGAAGACTACCTTTCATGGTTGTGGTAATCACCTCGCAATTTGCTACCTCCACCTGAAAAAAAATCAAATGGCATACAAATGGATTTGGATCTTGTTGGAGTAAGATCCAATTACCCGCTTCTCATGTTTAGTCCCACATTTACTATTTGAGGGACTTGGTCTGTTTGTTGGGCTATATAAGGAGTCCCATACCCCCGTACTCATCGAGAGATTGTGATAGACGATCTGACTGTTTGAGGCCTTCCCCTAAAGTTTCATCCCGCTCCTTAGGCCCTGTTTGTTAGGAGAATAAGCCCTGTAATAAGGGGCCAATTCTCCTTCCGACACGATTTCAAGTGTTACGACTATTCCTCATTATTCCATCTTATTTCACTCTTATTCCTATCTTTATCCCACCTTACCTACCTTTATTTCACCTTATTCTCCTTATTCCTATCCTCCAGCCGAACAAAGAATAGATCCTTATTCTCCTTATTCCCCATCCTTATTCCTGCTTATTCTCGAACCGAACGGGCCCTTAGGGAGTAGGGTTCCACGTAAAATCCAGAGTGTTCAATGTTGTATTATTTCTTGTTTACCGTTTCGCTTCTGCATTTTCATATTTCAACATTTGTATCGGATTACGTCGATTTTGGGTCCCGTTTTTGAAAATTTTATTAAAGATTATTATTCATTTGTTTGTCAAGATTGCTGTTGTTTTTCCCCATGAAACCCTATGAAGCAGCTCCTGTGTTCTCATGTGCACAGACCCTGTATCAGGCCCCAACCTTTGGGTTTTTGCATCTAACCATCCTCTCGCAAGCGGGATCCTCCTCCCAACAGCTCCATGCCTTCGATTAGACACCAAACCCTAGCCTCATGGGTTTCAAGCCACTGTCGATCTCCAGTCCAGGCCCCTGATTGCACATGAGGGCTGCCCAGACTTCCCTATAGAGTCAGGCGGTGACTTACGATCTACAATTCATGAGTTTCCAGCACCAACCATCCACTATAGTGCTACCACCCTTAAATTTTGTTGCATCCCTCAATGTTGCAATCACTCAATATTTCCCTCCTTGAGTTGCAACCACCTGCTCACGATTTCCCCTTTTCACGGCTACAATTCAGTCCCTTCTCACTTTGTTGTGGTAATGGGTTCCTAAATCCAAAATAGAAAAGACGAAGAAGAAGCTCAGGGAAGGAACATCATCTCTCTACGACGATTCCCTCACTCGATATCTTTCTCCAAAATTAAACAACAACAACGATAACCCTAGCTGACGGCAGTGCCACCTCTCGGGGTTCGAGTTGATCTCCAACAGCTTCATGAGAAAGGGTTTCCTTGATACGGAACCCTAAATAAGAAGCTCCAGCTCTCTGCTTAGAAAAATGAAGGTTTGGGGGGGGGGATGATGATTGAAAAAAGAGAGGAAATATCCCAGCCCATATGGGGAAGTAAAGAAAAGAAATAACATGGTTGCAATTACATTAAAAAAGTGGGAGTCGTGCCCACTTGGCCCGTCTGTAGAAAATAAAGGGAACTGCGAGAGAAAAAAAATAAAAAATGATAGACGCAAAAGAGAGATAAAGAGTGCAAACAATAAAAAATGAAGCGAAAGGGAGCACATAAGAAAAGTAAAGATGATTTTTAAAACAAAAGAGGTACCGATTTGCAAAAAAAGAGAATATCCGAGAAAAGAACATCTTCAAAAAAATTGATTTCTGCAAAAAAAGCACACAAAAAGACAGAGCCAAAGTGTGTTTTCTTCCAACTTGATATTCCATGTTTTTATTCTATCAAGTATGGTGGAAGGGGGAGTGAGAGGGCACATTCTTCATGAGTTAGCCATGACTGACAAACCGAAATTCCAGACTAATACTGCTATTAGCTGTCTTCATTGAGCATCAACTACTTTGTCGGAGTGTCTCTATTCCTGACTACTACTCCACGTCAAACTTTCTTCTTCTACATTGACACTACTCCATGCACGTCCTGGTCTTGTAGCAACTATTATAGGCACGATTGAGGCTCTTTCCTGGTGACTCGAAAGTCTCACACCTTTCCTCAAGTGATGTCTTTTACCAGCAATAGTTCTTTAAATGGCGTGTCTCTATCCTCGTCTCTTTCAGATGTATCGAGTGAAGATGTGTTGTATATTTTTATTTGTTGCAAGCTGCAACTTTCTCAATCCAGCTTGAGGGGGAATGTTGGAGTATGTTAAAGAGGGGTAATTAGATCTCTCTAAGATCCAATTACCCCTCTCATGTTTAGCCCCACATCTACTATTTGAGGGCTTCGGTCTGTCTGTGGGGCTATATATGGAGCCCCACACACCTGTACTCATTGAGAGATTGCAATAGATAAATTTACCCTTTGAGGCTTTCTCCTGTGGTTTCATCCCACTCCTTCAGAAGTATGGTTCCACGTAAATTCTAAGCATCCACTTTTTATATTTCTTTATGGTCTTATTTATTGATTTTTCTTCCGCTTTATGTATTTCATCCGATTAATTATAACAAGTTTGAATAGCTCTCCAAAAATGTCCATCATTATCTTGATACCTACATCCTCCCTTTATAAAAAAGATGATGTCATCTGTATATTGTAATAACTGGACGGAAATATCACCATTACCGTACCTTAACGTGCCTCCTCTTTGCGCCACATGTCTCTTTATGAATGCAAGACCATCTTTTTTGAGTTACAAAGGGGGAGCATGCTAAGGTGTCTGCCACAAAATTGTACTTAAAAAGATAGGGGTTGCACGAGGACCTACCAAAACCAAGACTCAATAAGAGACATAGTATGAGAGGTTACATTTTTAGAATAAAAATGCAAAGCGGTAAAAAGATCACCATTTCAAGCTAACTAGATTGCCCATATAGTTACCATCGACCGGAGGAGCACATCTTTGAGGTTGTGTTTCGTCGATAGTAAAGAATCCTAGAAAAATCAAGACTTTGACGGGTAGACCATTATACGCTAAGCTCTTCCCAAATTAGGGAGGTCTTCTCACAGTGATAAAAGAGATGTTCTACCGTCTTTATATGCATGTCAGAAAGAGGGCACATAATAGAAATCCTTGTAAACATTCTTGTACGACAATCCCTTGTCATAATTCGCTTTCAACAGCTAAATAAAAACATCGATTCTGTGCGATAATTTTAGCTCTCAGACGAAGTTGCAATCACAAACTAGAGCATCAGACACTGGTTGATGTGTTGGCTAAAAATCCGTTGGCCTATTTATCCGAGAACGAGTTCTCTTTCCACATGTATTGGTCCCGACAAGTTGTCGAGCCCTCCACTCTTCATAGTCCATCCAGTATGGTAGGGAACTCCTCTAAAAATTGGCCTTGGAAGTCTGCCTAGAAAGACATCATCCAGTTACCCTCAACCCAATTGGCAGAGACCCATGCTTCACAATTCGTAGATAAGGCAAACAGTCGTGGGAATCTGGTAGAGAGAGGGCCATCACCTGTCCATTTACCTCTCCATAAAGCAAAATTAATGCCGTCTCCAAGCAATGGACGGAAGAATTTTGTAAAATGTGGCGTCACCGCTTTTATGCCCTTCTAAAAAGGAGATTTAAAGAAGGATGTTTGCTCGGAGATATTGCATTGGACTTTGATGTTATAGATATGGCAAATTAATCTGCAACAAAGATAATCATTTTCGCCCCAAATCCTGCTGATCCATTTTAAGAGAAGTGCCTTGTTTATGGTTTCCAAGTTGGAGATTCGGAGGCCACCAACATTCTTTGGTTGCGTAGCTGTCTTTTAATAAACAAGATGGATTCCCTACCCCTCCTGGTCTGTTTTACCTCAAAAAAATCTTCGCATGGTTAACTCAAGGCGATGTATGATTCCATCATGGAGGAGGCAACTTGAGATGAAAAATAGGAACTGCCGAAAGCATAACCTTCACCAGAACCATACACCCACTATGGGACAAAGTAGCCGCCTTCCACCTCGGCATCTTACTCTCCAATTTTCAATCACCGGAAGCTGCTTATTCAATCTAAGTTTTCTGTTGGTCAGAGGAAGGCCTAAATAACAGATCAAGAGATTCCCATAGTTCGAACCCAACACATCACAACAAGCCTGCGCCTCAATGTCCGCTAATCTAAGCGGGGTAACCACATATTTGTTATTGTTGGAGTATATGAGTCATATGCGATATATGGGTAATTGGATCCCTTTGGGGTCCAATTACCACATCTAGTGTTTAGTCCAACATCTACGAGTTATGGGTGGAGACTCAATGAGAGCTATATAAGAAGACCCACACCTCTTGTAACAAATGAGAGATACTTCAATAGAAGATTCAACCCTTTGAGGCATTCTCCCGTGGTTTAATCCCGCTCCTCGGGAGTAGGGTTCAACGTAAAATCTCGTTTTTAATCAGGTTCTTATTCTATTTCTTTTATGCTTCCATATTTCATATTTCTAACATGGTATTAGAACAAGTTCGATTCTCGAAGCTTTATCTTTTTATTTGTTTGACATTCAATTTTTGGTGTTCTGTTCTTGAAGATTATTTGTTCATGTTTTAGGGTTTTCAAAACTTTAATTTGTATACATCTTCATATCGTCATCATCGCTAAGTTCTAGGGTTTCTCTCTGAAACCCTAATCCTCCCAAGCATGCAAGGTTAGATCTGGAATAGTGCAACACCTGTTCCAACAAGGCAATGAGCCCCAACGAGGGTGGCACTCGATCACCCTTCTCCAAGCGTTCAAATGATCTCCAGGCCACGATGGAGCCACCCAGGCGGAGCCACCTCCACCTTCCTGGCATCGCCTCGCCTCCAACAGTGTTGTCCAATCCTCCTTGGGCTTCATCTGGGTTTTGCTTGGGTACTGCCCTGGCTCCTGTGTCTCCACCACCCATCTAACTGATGACACCCTCTTTCGAGTTCCGCCTCCAGCTTGCGGTGCATGCTCTCGCCACCACTCCTCCAACCATCTAAGCTGGAAGCATCGACATCGGACCTCCCCGACGAAGCCTCCTCTCCCAGCCATGCTGTTAAGCCGCACCAGGCAACACCAATCCAAGCCGCTCCTACCTCAAATGACTTTTCTAGGAGGCTGCACACTTGTTGGGTTCCCATGGCGGCCGAGCCCTCCTGCTGAACCTAGCGGCAACGCGATCGTGTCACCTCCCCGATCTACAGGCTGTGCCACCCGCTTGCTTCAGGCACTGGCCCATCCCCTCCGAGATACATCTCCCTAGGCGAGGTCGCCCCTGTCGCTCCGCGCCCATGGGCAACACACCCTCTAATAGAACCCCTTTTTCTTAACAATGGACTGATGCCCTTTTTTCTTTTCTTAAAAAAGGGGGAACTTATGGGGAGAGAGACAGGCTGCTGTATTAAATAAAAAGGGAGAGAGATCAAGTACCAACAACAAAACCTAGAGGAGAAGAATCAACTGGAGCATCAACAATAAGACAATGTCATCCATGACATGTAGATCCTGGACCCTGTCTCGAGGGCAGATGCTTCAACAAGTGAAAAATCCATGTCCGTTTGTGTCCCTTGAACTAGGGGGAAGGGGTTTCTTCCAAGTGTAGTAGAGGATTGGTTTGAATCCAGGCCCTTTTGGATCCCATGAATGTTTAGTGGGTCAAACCCAAGCACATCCCTTGATTCGGATCTGTTTTAGCACATAGAGCCTAACCATTTAGAAGACCAGTAGTGGTTGGATACTAAGTTAGAAAGGCTCGAGCGGTACCTGACCTCATTAGAAAGGCTCAAGATATACATGCTTAACATGAGAAGAACCCTAAGAACTGATTCGAGCACCTTGCGTGTATTACATGATTTTTCTTCGAAGGTAATTTTAAAGATTTTGACCTCAAAATAGTTTTCAAATATTTGAATCTTTGCAGGATCCATCAAGGTTTTCAAAGTTTTCGCATTTACCAACAACTTCACGATCTCTACTATTGAATGCAAAATTTCCGCCTCCATCAATGACTCCTACAACTGTGATGCCATGCTATCAAAGCTCTCCAGCTTGGTGTGTTTCTCCGGTGAGTCAATGTACTTCGATGGTTTTCTCGTAGATGAAGCAGACATAGCTATTTTGACTTTGGTAACTGGTGGCGGAGGCGGGTGAGCCACCTCACGAAAAAACATGAAGGTTGCACAACAAATGATATGGTCGTACGTCTTCTTTGAAGGAACCAAGCCACCTCCTTAACAGCCATGAGTGTATCGTGAGGGCCTGAACATGGAAAACGACCGTACGCGAGGATCCTCTTCACCCTCTCAATCTCCTTAAGTGCAGGACCCAATAGCTGCACCGTGCACGGAAGAAAAACAATTCCCAAAACTCGAAGCAAACGTGCAGGAAGCTGGGTCTTCGCCATCCGTGAACCTAAGCAACCTCCAACACACTCCCATTTCTACCTTCAAAGCTAATAGAACCTCCACCGCGGTAGAAAAAGACCCCTCACACAAAACAAAGTATCATCCGATGAGTTGACAACCCTCGAAAAAAGAGGTTTCGAGCCTTTGATGCAACGTCATGATTAGGACCCTCCTTTGACCTGGAGGCAAGCAACAACATATAATTCTTCAGAATACCCTTTTGTGTAGCACATTTTACCTCCTCCGCAAAAGAACGAGATGTTCCCTTTGCGAAAATGTGAAGAAACACGCTCCTTGCATTATATGGGAATCGACGACGGTGTATCAAAAAATGGAAGACGTGGAATCGACGTTGGACAAGACGTTCTTCGGTGACCAACGAGCTCGTAGCCAAAACAATGAGGGTGTTGTACCCTGAGAGGTCGATGTCCAATTAAGTCGCATATGTGGCACCTTTGTCTTTCCTTGCGACGACCAACCACCGACCGACCATCTTCCTCCCTCACAGAAAAACTAGTGGCCGTCCTCTCCTTCCCCTCGACGACTTTTGAAACCGTCTTCTCAATCCCACTCACATCACCGATCTTTCTCTTCCACTCCTCAACTTGGACTTGCCAGGGTAGTCGAGTTTTCTTTCTCCTCTCCCTCTAGACCATCACTCATGTGACATACGTACTTCAGTTGCTGCTTGCATGGCTTCGGATTTGGCAAATTTCTCGTAGGACTTTTGAAGCTTCATTCTTCTTTGTAAAGCCTTCCTTTTTCTTGCTAATCCAACTTCTTTCCTTGCACCCTTTTTTGAGCAGGGACCTTTCCCTCTAAATGTTCTCTTTCCATTTGCATTTGTGCCATGTGATGTCCTCATCCCTTTCTATTGAATTTTCGTGGTTTTGCATAAATTTCTCGAATGTACACGTTATCAAGGCAATGTTCTCAACTTTTGACTGATTATCAAGTATAGTTGTTTCTACATGAAAGACAAGGATTTTTTTTGAGAAACAAGATAAGGATTTTTGTGGTTTCTTTCTTCTTGATTTCTTCATTAGCTTCCTTTTCTTGTTGCTTCTTGACTTCCTAAATAAGGATTTTTCCAATCAAGTTGTTAAGTGCAAGTGTTTCCGGATCATTTACATTTTTTTATATTGGCTATTTTTCTTCAGTCTGATTGTAGTAGTACCTCAGTAGTTTTTTGACCATTGTAGCCTCTTTCATTTCTACATCTAGGTTCTGCATTACTTTTACAATATCTATGAATTATGCATACATTTTATTGATAGATTCATTGTTCTTGTTAGAGTTATTTTGTTACTGGACTATTTCTCTTTGTTTATTTATTGAGTCATGTAACCCTTTAGGATCTTTTATGTATTTTTCTCTTTTTTGCTCTCTAGGATTTCAAGTTATAGAAGAAACCCTAGACCTTTTGAATAAGACAAGCAATTCATTCTTTCTCCACGTAGTATCAGAGCAATGTTCCTAGATTGTGGCTTATATCTAAAACCTACTGCCACCACCAACCTCTGTCCTCGAGCCTTGCACGGACACTTCTTCATTGTCTAAGGGTCTCTTGCGAGGTCTCGATTGGTTGCCCAATGCTACCCTCGCGTCGCCCATGTGTTACCCAGCATGACCCAGTGCTACCAACGCAATTAGCAGCTCTTTTACGATCCTGCGATGCTGCCAACATTCCTTCTATTGCTATCAGAGGTGTGCAACCTACAGCTTGGGGTGTTGCCATCTGATTTGTCCAGACCTATGAATGTCTTGCTGCTGTGAACTTGCCTATTGAGGGTCCTCCTAAGTGCAATTGATTTTTCTAGCACCTGCGTTGAATCTTAGCCTCGAATCAAGGTGAGGTGGTTTCCCTGGAATCGAGGTAAGGCGTAGCCTCGAGGCGTAAGCCTCAGATTATGAAGATAGGAACACCGAAAGAAACGATATACAATTATATACTCCTTTTATCTAATTTTCCATCTAATCAGAGATTGAATCTGTTGATATTCCCTTGAATTCTAACAATCTAACATAAGTTGAAGAACATCGTTTGCACCCCCACCTGCCCGTTTAGCGAGCCTAGGGAGATCTGTGGGGGAGCAGGTTTGCTCCCCCCTGCGGGGGGTGTGGGGGCAGTTCCCCGGTGAATTTTTTATTAAGGATTTTATTTTTATTCGAATATATTTATCTATTTGAATGAGTAGTATATATAATCCCCTTGAATTATATTTTGTTTGTCATTCTCGGTATATTACATAGCTCATTATGTGACAACTCCTTAAAAATAAGTTTGTGAGTATTTTTTTTCTATAATACTTGTGGATTCGTATGGTTGAGGGTATAATTTAAGATTTTTTGACATGGTTGGACATGTTTAATGGTAAATATGAACATGAAAGCAAGGTTGCAAAAGTCGGTACTCGGTCGGTCGGGTCATTGATTAATGATTAATCAACAATCGATCAGGGGACTTCTTCATTGCATGAAAGGGACCAAATTTATGTATTCATCTTATATAATTATATCCTAAACAACTAAACCTTTATAAACATATGAAATTGCTATTAGGATAAATGAATTTACATATAAAATAATTTGGAAAAATGCCTCGACGAGCGCCTCGCTTCTGCCTCGACCAACTGAGGCGGTCGCCTCTCACGACCTTGTCGAGGCGGTCGTTCTAAGGAGATTTCAAACCACTTCGCCTCGAGTGTACACCTCGTGTGCCTCGAGGCACGTTTTTTCAAACCATGAATATGGATAAGAAAGATGTCAAATTTAAGCATCCATCTTGTATAAATATATCCTCAACAAATAGGCCTAACTACCAATATAATCAATTCAACAACAACAACAAAGCCTTTTCCCACAATTAAGTAGGGTCGGCTACATGCATTCTTCGCCTCCATTTAGATCCCCAATGGCTTAGCGACCGCCTCACCTCCTCGCCTCGCCTCGACCAGCTCGTCATCCGAGGTGCTCGCTTCAGCCAGGGGGTCCAAGGCAGTCACCTCAAGGCTCTTTTCCCCCACCTCATTTCGCCTTGAGCGCGTTTGCGCCTCGAGGCACATTTTTTCGAACCATGGTCTCGCCGACACAATGGAGGATATCAGCGACGCTATAGGGAATTTCTTTGGAGGTGATGTGGTTCAGCTCGGGGAATCGTCGGTGTGTGCTAAGGACCTCTCATCGGTGAAGTGGGGAAGCTTCTCGATTTTTCGTGCCGTGTCGTGAGAAGGGTGCACCGGAGAGCCCTGATGTTGCAGGACTGAGGGTGTTATTCACGACGGAAGAAGAGGTTGGTTTTTGTAAGTGGTGTCCCCCTTGTTGGGTGGGGCCTTGAGGAGGTTCATGGATGTTGGTGCCACTGTTGACATTGACATGCATCCTATCCAATGGCCTTCGACACGGACATCAACCATGGGTGTTGGCGAAGGGGATCGGGTTCGAGCATCCTTTGCCGGTGTTTCTGGAGGCGTGCTTCAATTGCAACGTTTTCTGCTTGGAGGTGCGCGGCAAGGGGCCGATGAAAGAAGCAGACAAAGGTGACCGAAGATGGAGGATGCGTTGCCGAGAAGGAAGGAAATGGATGGGGAAAGGCATACTTTCGAGATTTTTGAAAAGAGAATTCCATTTGTGGAAAGGAATCAGACTTGCGATGCAAGGCATGGGTCTAGGCTTGAGATGAGGGGCATCGAGCAGTAAAGACCAGGATCATCGCTCGGATCGGGTGGTGACCCAGTTTGCTCTAGTACACTGTACTTGTTCGTAGCGGATATTTAGGGAGATCTGGATACATAGGATGCCCTAATGAACTTCGGGGCATCGACTTGCGAGGTGAATCATGACCCGATTAGGCTAACATGCGAGAGCTCTTGGTTTGAGCACAGATGTGATGAAGGCTCGGTAGAGGCGCATCAGTTGGGTCCTGCAGGCCCTGGGGCAGCGTCAAGGTCGGCTCTGCCTCAAGGAGGTGTGGCTCTGGAGTAGGAGCTGAGTTCTTCTGACGACATGGGGAGCTCGAAGGCCCGATCGAATCCTCTGATCCTGATGTGGGTCAGGGCAACGAAGTGCTGGAGTCGAGGAAGTTTGGGCAGCGCTACGTGCGATGTAACCTGTAGGCGAGGAGAAGGCTGCATTGGGAGGCGATATACAAAACTTTGGGAGGGCTCGATGGGCATAGTTTGCCAGAAGGTGGGGAGGCGATTCCTGAGAATCAACAAGAGGCGGGGGCTATGTGGATGATGTAAGGAGCGACTGACATGAGGCACATGATACAAGTGGGAATGCAGGAAGGGGGTGTATTGGAGGAAGGGAAGGATTAGGATGGCTTGGGAGGCCTAGAGAGGGAGATGCTGAGGTGCTTTGGTGTGGTGCCGCCCAAAGGGGGTTAATCTATGTACAAATGGATATAATCTTGCGGAACGTAAGTGGTTTGGGGCAGACTGGAAAGAGGATGGAGGTGAAGATAATGTTTATGGCGTATAGGACAGACATTGCATTGTTGCAAGAAACTAGAAATCACATGTGAGATGGATGGGTTGGAAAGAGATCGGTGGAAACAAGTTGAGGATTTCAAGGAGATTGCCTTGGTGGGGACTGCTAGGGGTTAGTGTCAAGTTGGGATGGAGATAAACATGTGATGGAGGTGGAGGTGTGGGGTCAACATTTACTACATCCTGTTGCGACATAAGGAGGATGAAGCAAGGATGGTAGTTACTAATTTGTATGGTTCGTGTAAGAGGGCCAACTTTGGTAGCATGGTAGAGGAGTTGGTCTTGGTGAGGGTGGGGTTCCTAGAGGTGGCATGGATCATTGACAAGGCCTTTAATGCGACTTTGCCTAGAGGATTGATCGGTTGGCTACGATGGGAGAGATGGACACTCAACATAATTGGTTGGGATGGTAGATGAGCTTGGACTGCATGTGATCGATGTCGTGGGATGTTTATACAATCTGCAGAATTCGAGAGCTAGATCATGTATTGATAGATTCATGATGTCCACGGAGGCGCTTGTACTGTTTCATTTGGTTGGGGCTCAGGCCCTGCCTGAGGCACACTCGCCGCCAGCCACCACCGCACGACAACGACAACAACCGCCGCCACCACCACCGTCGGCAACAACAGTTTAGGTTGCTGCCTCTGGTCCCTTGTGGTGGAGCTTTAAGGCCATCGACTTCTCTTCTGCGGCCCCTTGTTATCTTTGGTGTGCTCTGTATCCTGTTAGGCTTATTTTTAGGCTTCTAGGGTGTGACTTGATCATCTAAAACACCTTAGTTACCCAAAGAAGCCTCCAACGGATAGGAGATGTTGTGGTATGAGTCTACACCTACAACCATCTTTTTGTATGTACGTGTAGACACAAGTATTTCTGTTTGCAGACCCAGTCTTGGAGGTTGTTGTCATCATGTCAGACAACAGGGCATTTGTTTCATCTTTGGGTGCCTTCAAAGGTCTAGCACCCATCGTTAAGATGGATGGATCATGGAACAAATTATGAACTATAGATCATGCAGTTCATGAGCCTCATGCAGTGTAATGGCAAGAAGTACATCCTCACAAAGGAGGAGCCAAGCGGCAAACTAGGGTTAATACCTCATGGGAGGCAGATGATGCATATGCACGTTTATGACTATCTGGAACTCTATCAATGGAGATAACCAATGACATATCGAGGCAGTCTATTGCGAAGGCTATGTGGGACATTCTCGCCGCTATGTACTCTCCGACAAAGAATGAGTGGAAGATATTACAACTTCAACACAATATCTTCATGTCAAAGAAGAATGGTCGTCCTCTCCAACCCTATACACTTCACTGAGGGGTATGTTTGAGAAGCTCCATGGTTTCATTCCCATGACTGCCAAACCAGAGTAGCTCAACGCATACATAGATTTGGTGATGATCGGAGTTTTTCTAGTAGCTCTTGATCATGTGTATAACTCTACTTGAACACATATCCTTAATGATGCTACCATACCTCCAATGTCGTAGATTAAGGAGGCTCTCCATATCTCCTGGTGGTATTCAACATTCTCATACCTCTTCAGCTATGGCTGCCTCTCGTGGTAGGGGGAGCCCTAAATACCATGGTCGAGGTAACCATGGTAGGGGAGGAGGTATTTGACCCCACTGTTGTAAAAGTCGGCCGACTGGGCCGATTAGTCGGCCCGACTAGTCTAGTAGGTGGGGTAGCCGACTCAACTAGGCCTAGTCGGCCCTTACTCGGTCAACCCGACTAATCGGGCCGACTAGTCCGACTAGTCGCCCGACTACAAGGCCGACTTTTACATAGAGATTTTTTAATTTTTTAGTTTTTCAATTTTTTTAAAAATCAAACTTATTCTGATATGCTTAATGTTATATTTAAAGACAATTACTTCTTTTATTTCATTATGATAGTATAGAAAATATACAAATAAATACAAATACATAAGAATATGTGTATAAAAATTGATTTATATATTTAAAATAATTAAAAAATTAAAAATCGACTAATAGCCGACTAAATCCGATTAGTCGCCCGACTGCCGATTAATCCTTAGTCAGTGACCCTACCGACCGAGTACCGACTACCGCTTTCTGCAACCTTGTTTGACCCCATCAACCTTGCTCCTACTGCCATAGGTCAGACCACTCTGAGGAAACATGCTATTCTAAGCACGACTTTCTTGCTTCAGCACGGGTTGCAGAGCAGACTCAAAAGGTCAATAGTCCATCACCTGCATTTAATCAGAGATTTGATGAACTTGTGGTGTGGCTCAAGGAGATTATGCCTACTTCTGGGGCAACTAGTTCTCCTTCAGGATCCTCAGAGGTAGCTGCTTCAGCCACATCCTCCACATCACGTATAACATATGTTCTTACTAGCTGTTACATGGTAAATTTGTCAGAATGGATTATGGATTCAGGAGCATCCCATCATCTTTTTGTTGACAGAGGACAATTTAGTACTTACAATCCGACTCAGTTAGGGAGATCGATAGTAATAGTAGATGGGATACACTCTCCCATTACTGGTAAGGGAGGTGTAGTTAACTCCCGCAATACGATTTCAGAATGTTCTTTGCGCTCCTGACTTTTCTATGAATTTACTATTTATTAGTCAAATCACCAAGGATTTACATTGTCGTGCCATATTTGATCCTTTTGCTTTGTGTTTCAGGACATTCTTACTGGTAGGGTGATTGGATCTGGTCGTGAGCAAGAATGTCTCTATGGATTGGTGCAATCCCCATGTGGTGGTGCTTCATCTCTTCGCACTGGATTTGTTTCTCTCTATGCATGGCATCTTCAATTTGGCCATCTTCCTCTGCAAAAGCCGTGCCATGTTCTTTCACGGATTTCTCCTCGCTCTACTTTTTAGTGCGAGGACAACCTGTTTGGGAGGCATCATCAGTCTACATTGCAGAGTCGTGAGGTTGAAGTAGTCATAGTCTTTTTGAGTTGATTCATTTTGATATTTGGGGTCCATGTCGTGGCTTAGACTATCAAGGGGCGTAGGTTTTATCTTGTTGCTGTTGATGAGTTTTCAAGATTGTCATGGGTCTTTCTTCTTAAGAACAAGTTTGATGCTGGTCTTGTTATCCAGGCTTTTATTAGTGAAATAAGAATTTTTTTCTCTGCAAATGTCAAGTATATTCGTTCAGATAATGCATTAGAATTTTGCAGTTCTCAACTCTCTCAATTTATTTAAAATCTATAGTATTGTGCATCAGACATCTTGTGCTTATACGTCTCTACAGAATGAGGTGGCCGAACGAAAACATTGCCTCTTTTTGGATGTTACCAGGACTCCTTGATCTAGAGCTATGCCCCTCATTCATACTGGGGGGATTCGGTTCTGACTGCTTGGTACTTGGTGAATCGCATGCCCTCACCTGTCCTGGGGAGAAGATTACGTTCTCGATTGCGTTTTCCAAGATGGATCTTTTCTCTTTTACGCTTCGTGTTTTCAGGTCAGTTGCTTTTGTTCATCAGATGTCTCCAGGTCTTGACAAGCTCTCTCCTGGAGCGGTCAAATATGTTTTTGTTGGATATTCCAAGTACCAAAAGGGATACTGTTACTTTAACCTTGTTCGACGAAAGTATTATGTTAGTGCTAATGTCACCTTCTTTGAGTCTATTATGTATTTCTCCCCTACAGGTGACGAGCTCATTCCTTCATAGAATGAAAAAGAGGTATACATGTCGACTGACCGTTATTTCAATTAGATGTCAAGAGTGCATTTTTGTATGGGGACTTGCAGGAGGAAGTCTACATGCAGCAACCACTAGGGTTTGCTACTGAGGGGGAGTCCCGTATGGTGTGCATACTTCACAAGGCCTTATATGGCCTTAAACAGAGTTCGAGGGCTTGGTTTCAGAAGCTCTCAGAGTTGATTGGACAACAGGGGTTCGTCAAATCTACTGCATATCATTCTATTTTTGTTAGAACTTAGAGAGGTATCGTTGCTATTCTAGTCTACGTTGATGCCATTACTGTTATAGGCAGTAATGAACATGATGTTCATGCAGCTGCGTTACTTTCTTGGCCTAGAGTTTGCAAGAAATCAGCATGGTATGATAATGCCACAAAGGAAGTATGTCACTGACCTCCTATCTGAGACGGGCATGGCAGGATGTAGACCTGCTACTACTCTAATGGATCCCAATGCTAGGCTCTATGATAATGACTATGAGGAGGTGGATAAGAGACGATACAGAGAGCTAGTAGGGAAGCTGTTATATGTCACTATCACCAGGCTTGATATTTCATTTGTTGTTAGCAAAGTTAACCAATTTATATAACAACCCAAGCATGTTCATATGGATGGAGTTAACATGATTTTGACATGGCCTCAAATTTTAGCGAAATTCTGTCGAATTCCTGTCAAATATCGATATCCAGTCGAAATCGAAATTCGACCGAAATGACCGAAATATGGGGGTCCAAGTACAAAAAATGACCAAAATGACCGAAATTTCGGTCGAAATTCCATCGAAATTCTGTTTTGGTCGATACCGAAATGGTGACCGAAACCGACATTTAGGGCCTTGGATTTTGAGGTATCTGAAGTCTTCTCCAGTTGCTGAACTTATGTTTAAAAGAGGCACGTCTCTCACAGTTACTGGATGTGCATATGCTGATTATGGTGCCCCAAGGACAAGAAGTCCAAGGCTTCACTGTGTTTGTAGGTAACTCACTGGTTTCATGGAAGAGTAAGAAACATACATTTGTAGCTAGATCAAGCATTGAATCAGAGTATAGGGCCATGGCCCAAGGAAATACGGAATGATGTGGGCCAAGTCTGTCCTGACTGATCTAATTATTGAGGTGCCTCTTTCTATGCACCTCATATGTGTATGTGATAACCAAGCCTTTTTAGTCACAACTAATAATCTATCCTTCCATGAAAAAACAAAGCACATTGAAGTAGGCTGCCATTACACTTGTGATCTAATCCAGAAGGGACTTATCTTTATTTTGTAGTTTCTTATTTTTTCTGTCTACTTTATGTAGTTTTCCCTTAGAGATTTTCACCTATATAAGAGAGCTCTAAGGCTGCGATGAAATTCAACTTTCATTTTCACACCTTTCCACATGATAGTTGTAGACCAAGGGGTTCGACAACTTGTAGGCTCGTGTGCAAATTGGCTGCACTCGGGAGGTTTTTGATGGATTTCAACTGGGCGAGTCGTGTACAGTGTCGGGAAAAAAACGGAGCAGGGTGCAGGAGGTTAAAGGTTAGACAGACTGGAGGATGAGCGGGCACTGATGGAGGAGGAGTTGGTGGAGAGATGCTTTCACTTGGACGAAATTCTATGCAAAGACAAAAAAGAGGACTATTGGAGGCAACGATCTAGGTAGTGGTGGGAAAAGGAAGGGGACACGAATACACGGTTTTTCAACACCATGGCCAACATAAGAAGGCGTAGGGACATAATACACTCGATCGATGCGGTGGTGGAGAGGGATTAGGTGGTGGGGGGGCTCAACGGATGTAATTCCAGAACTTTGGTGGACGACGCACACAGGTATGATGGGGCTGACAGGGTGGTGGTGGTGGTGGAGTTTCACAGATATCTGACATGGAGGCTTATTTCTTGGTGAGGGTTTTTTCTGAGGCTGAGGCAAAGAAGGTGCTGTTTCAGTTGAATGTGGACGGGGCACCAGGCATGGATGGCTTTCCGATGTGCTTCTAATGGGGTTCTGGGAGGTGGTTAAACCTGATGTTTTGGAGGTGTTGGAGGAGTTTCGGGAGGCTAACAGTGGCTTCGAGATATTGAATAAAGCTCTTATTTTTTTGCTTCTATAGGACACACCGACCTGGGTGGAAGGTTACATGCCTATTGTATTGTCCAATGCAATATACCTCATTATCTCGAAAATCCTTACAAATTGGTTAAGGGAGGCTCTTGGTCGGATCGTTTCACCTGAGTAGACGGTGTTTGTGCCAGGGATAGCTATGGTTGACGATTTGGTGATGGCATTAGAGGTGGTCACAGACTGGAAGAGGGAGCATGGCCAAAGGCGTGTTTTGGAAGGTCGACTTTTCCAAGACGTATGGCTGCATGGACTAGAGGTTCCTATGGGCGTCTCTAGAGAAGAGGGGTTTCCCGGAGATGTGGATCACCTGGATCAAGCGGTGTGTCATGATGGCATCACATGTGGTGTTGGTCAATGGTCGACCGAAAGGGGATTTTTTTAGCCCTGAGGGGCATCTGGCATGGCTGTTCTTTGGCGTCACTTCTTTTTGTCCTTGTGGCTGATGCTTTAACAGTGATGATGAGGATGTCGATGAGCGGAGGATGGTGTTCAGGTTATAGGAGGGAGGAGATTTCCATTCTGCTATTACAGTATGCCAATGATAGTTCTATTCCCGGGGGCCGAGGAGAAGATTAGAGGGTGTCGCTCATTATGGACATCTTTGGGGATTTATCGTGCCTTCAGGTCAGTATAGCTAAGTTAATGGTGGTTCCCTTTGGCCTCTCGGAGCAGGAGGCGCAGAGTGTGTCATTGTGTTGGGTTGCCCAATGGTCGTATTGCCGATCACATATTTGGGGCTGTCGTTGGTAGCGAGGAAGCCCAAATCGAGGGATCGGGGAACACTCATGGAGAGACCGGAGGGAATCTTAGCATGCTGGAGGGCGAGGATGCTGTCAAGAGGTAGGAAGATGATTCTTTTGAAACACATCTTTTGGCCATCCTGATATTCTTCTGCTCTACAAGGTCGCTGCCTATGAGGGTGCGCTCGACAATTGAGGCGTTAAGGAGCATGTTTTTTTTGGTCGGATGAGAGGCAGTTTAGGAAGGGCGTCCATCTGGTGGATTGGGGTAAAGTGACAACACTGAAGAAGAAGGGTAGCTTGGGGGTTCTACGTGTGGGAGAAGTGAACAAGGCATTCATGGCGAAATGGGTGATGCGTATCTGGGGGAAGTCGGAGGATCTGGCCCGCAGGCTGCTAAGGAAGATATATGGGATGTCCACGTCATTCGAGGTCGTTACGGGGCGTCTACCATCTTCTTTGTGGTTAGGAATTACATAGGTCATCCCGGAGTTAGTTGTTAAGATGAAACCCACTCTTGGGAACAAAGCATGATTTCGATTTTGACGGGATGATTGGACGGGGGATGCTAGCTGTTAGCCTATGCCAGGAATTTGAATATCTTAAACAGAACAAAGCTTGAAAGCGAATTGTGGAGATGTCCGGAAAATATCTAGGAATTGCATGCAGAATCTATTATCCAGCATCGCCTTGGCATTGAAATTGGAAAGTGCACACATCTATGATATGTGCACTGAAGATAAGTCCCTTTTTTATCCTGTCTGATTTTTCTTTATAATTGTCAGATGTGATTGACTTGTAGATCTTTTGTCAGTGATGAAAGATGATCAGGAGCAAGACATTAGGTGCTAGTTGATAACTACTGAACCACAAGGCATTTATTGGGGTGGAAGCTTTCACATGATCCTTTGGCGAAATTAAATTAGAGATGCACACATCAAATGATGTGTGCACAAAAGTTGAGCACATCTTTTTATTTTTTCCCTTAAAAGTGCTATGTTCAGACTCTCTACTATATTTTAAAAGGAACACTTTGTTGGTTGCTAGAAGGAGATTTTTAGGGTATTCTATTAAAGTTGGCAGCAATAGCTAAATTATATCCTTGGTTATCATTCTAGGAAATGCACACATCACCATGATGTGTGCACAAAAGCAAGTAGCTCAACTTTTGGTTTATATTTGATAAATGTTAAATGAGATTATAGGGTTAAGTTTGTCTGATCTTGGAAGGAAATATTTGGTAGATGGCAATCAACGTGTGTCTTTTTAATAGATCTTTCCTGACATTGATTGGATCTGTTCGGTGCTTAACATATAAGTTCTGGAGGATATCTGGTTGTTACATAGTTGCAAGACTGTAGTTTGTATTAGCCTGGGAATTTCTCCCTGTGCTCGGGCTCAGAACTTAGCTGCTTCAGATTAATCCTGTCACCAAATGAAGAAGTGGTTGATGGTTGCTGAGTTCTGAAGCAAATTCAAAGCCAATTGGCAATCTTGGCTGATGGCATGCTGAAATTGTGTTGATCTTGAATATCACATGATATGTTTTTTTGAAGAACTGAACTGAAGACTGTCACGGGGATGTATATTTCAGCGTGGACTGTAATTCGTTAGAAAATAAGAGCTGGATTAAATTTGATTTGGGAAGCAATGACTCAGATAGAATTTACTACAGTTTAAGAAATTTTGGGCATTTCCAGCTAGATGAAAGTGTTAATAGTTTTATTTCATCTTTTATTTTTCTTTTGCATTCATGTATACCCCAAGAAGGGCTCACTGTATATTTTTTTTTGGAAAAAATGAAATTATAGGGGTTAATTGATTCCCTAATTTCAGCTTATGAGTAAAAGATGATCTTTATGAAAGGGCCTAGGGGAACTTTGAAAAGGATGTAATCCTTAGAGGTCTGGGGTTGCACACGACGTCAGATTTTTCTCTCCACTTTGGAGTTTTTTCTGTGCGGCCATTGCATATCATGGTGCTTTTATTCCTAGTTATCCGAACCTTCTTTTTCTTTGCGCTGTGTGGATGCTTGTCTTAATGTCATTTGATAATTTGTGGGAATATCAAAGTTTAAATAGTTAAGCTCTGATGTAATGTTTTCCAATATAACATGTACACTGCAGGATATGCCAGAACGTGGGATTCGGTTGCTTGCGAAGATGAAGAGTTTAAAAATAATACCGAATGCGAAAACATATGAGCTATGTTTTAGCTTGTTTGGTATTGTCAATGCTCCATATGAAGAAGGGAATAGCTATTCTCAGTCTGAAGTTGCAAAACGAGTCCGTGCCATAGAGATGGATATGGCAAGAAATGGGGTTGAACACACCTTGTTTACATTAGAAAATTTGGTAATGTTCTTTTCCTTTTCTCATGTCCATTTACATTGGAAGATTTTTTTTTCTCATGTCCATCTATACCACAACATTAGGATCTGCTGGACCTACTGATATCCTGCTTACCACCAAGAATGCCATATTGTTATTATTTAATATTGCCAAAGAATTGAATCCTTTCAACATGCATTCGAAGAAAGTCTATTTTATGTTATTTTACCAATTTTCAACTATAGTTTCGTTTCTTTCAAGTTTTGTTATAGTTTGTGGTACTTGACAGACACCTTAAACAAATGTTACCGGTGGGCATTCGTAAGAGGTTGGAGTCATTGATGCGACACTTCTTTTGGTTATCGTCCCATGATGGTAAGGGAGTTGTTGCTTTGGTAGATTGGGGGTTGGTGTGTCGCCCATGCTAAGCGCCCGTGCTGATGTTGTGGCTTCCCGACCACTTTCTGATGGGGTGTGTTCTATGTCATGCCGAAGCTGGTGGACTTGTTGTGATCGGTTTTGGGGGATGGTCGTGGTTTGTGCTTCTAGTTGGACAACTTGTCCGAGGAAGGCTCCCTCTGTGATAGGGAGGAAAGCATGGTCGATGTTTGGTCCAAACGTTCTTGGATGCCTACTTTTGTGAATGAACTTTCAGATCATAGAATGAAGGAGTTTTTTGATCTCTCAGGAGGGTTCGAGGGATTAGAGGAATCATCTGATGGAGCGATTCATGGTGCTGGGGATATGTGGTGTTCACAGTCAAGAATGCGTACAAGGTGATTTCTGCTCCGGCTATATCTGGGGTTACATAGAAGGGTTGTGTTATGATATGGGGTTGAAGGATCTCAATGAGGGTTATGGTGTTCTTGTGGCTATTCAGAAGAGAGCGAGTTATGACTAGTACAAGGTGAGCCAAGCTTTTTCCAGGAGCTGATGATAGATGCATGAGGTATGGTGGAGTGATAGAGGGCGTTGAGCACCTTTTTTTTTTCCAGTGCATTGATTCTGTGGACACATGGTGAAATGCAGATATCATGGGAGTCGAATTGAGGGTTTAAGGATTCTTTTTGAACCTCAATTGGTAGAAGTTGGCCCGGTTCAACTGACTTGCGAGTGAAAGTTTACACACTAGTCTGGGCAATTTGGTTGGCTAGAAATTGTATCGTTTTTGAGGGAGGGAGATTTTGTTACGAGAATGTTCTTGGGCATGCCAACACCCTTTATGAAAATTGGCAGGTATAATTATTCTATAAGTTTTCCGAATGTTATCGTCACCAATCTTTACCTCGATTCCGTCACCGTTGCTTCCATCAAGGATGCACTCCATATATTCCGTCTTAGCCCTACTTATACGAAACCCTTTAGTCTGCAATGCATGTCTCCAGACCTCGAGCTTCTTATTTACTCCATCTCTAGTCTCGTCAATCAACACAATATCATCAGCAAATAACATACATCAAGGTAACTCATCCTGAATTTGACTTGTCAACTCGCCCATAATCAAAGTAAAAAAATGGACTCAAAGCTGCACCTTGATGTAAACCAATGTTGATGTCAAAACAGCCAGTCTTCACAGACGGGGTCCTTACACAAGATAAAACCCTATCATACACATCCTTTATGAGGTTAATGTATAGGAAATGTACTTATCTCTTCTCTAAAACTCCCCACAATATCTCTCATGGGACATAATCATAAGCCTTCTCCAAATCAATAAAGATCATATGGAGGTTCTTCCTTTTATTTCTATAAATCTCCATTGTTCTTCTCAGCAAATAGATGGCTTCAATAGTTAAGGAACTTGGCAAGAATCCGAATTGGTTTTCTTTACATTGAAAATTTGCCTCAACCTTCTTTCGATAACACGTTCCCAAATTTTCATAGTATGACTCATCAGCTTGATGCCTCTGTCATTTGAACAATTATAAATGTCTCCTTTATTCACCACGATACTCCTCCAATCTTCGGGAATTTTCTTACTTTGCCAAATAATATTGAATATATTTGTAAGACAAATCAAACCGCGCTCACCTAAAACTTTCCATACTTCTACAAGGATGTCATCCGGTCCTACACCTTTCCCAGATCTCATAACCTTCAAAGCCTCATGTACTTCCTTTCTTTGTATTCGTTTATAGCTTGCACGATTCAAGTAATTTTCACTACTAGCTAGATCACCAAAAATGATCTTTCTAGTTCCTTCCCCAATGAAAAGTTTGTGGAAGTACTGCTTCAATCTTGTCTCTATATCCTTTTGAGTAACAAGCATGCAGCCTTCCTTGTCCTTGATGCATCTCACTTGAGAAAGGTCTTTGGTCTTTCTTTCTCTTGCTTTGGCCAACCTGAATATATTCTTGTCATCCTTAGAGTCGAGATTTTTATACAAAATGTCATAAGCTTTTGACTTAGCTTCACTTATAGCCTTCTTTGCTTCCTTCTTCGCTATGTTATAAATTGTGATAGTGTCCTCTGTTCTATCCTTAGACATAGCTTGAAAGCATGCTCCTTTAATTTTTAGCTTCTCTTATAGCCCTTCACTCCAACACCAAGCCTCCTTTTGACTTGGAGCTCCTCTCATTGACTTTCCTAGCATCTCTTTGGCTATCTTTTGGATACAAGATATTACTGCCTCCCACATCTCGTTTGCACTTCCTCTACAATTCCCAGACAAGTCTTCTAAAACCTTCTCCTTAAAGCTCGATTGGTTCAGTGGAGGATTCCACCATTTTGTTCTAGTGATCTTAGGAACCTCCTTTTCTTAACCATCCCTTTTATTTGCACATCCAAAACTAACAAGCGATGTTGGGTTGTCAAACTCTCTCATGGGATTAATTTGCAGTCTTTACAACACAACCGACCTCTTCTCCTCAACGCAAAGTAATCTATATGTGTTCTAGTTGGCCAACTCCTATAAGTAATTAAATGCTCCTCCCCCTTCTTGAAAGAGTGTTTTCTATGAAAAGATCATATGTCGTTACAAAATCCAGAATGATATTACCCTCTTCATTTATATCCCCAGAACCATGTCCTCCATGAACACTAGCTTACCTTGAAGCATCTTTTCCCACATGTTCATTAAGATCTCTACTTATGCAAATCATCTGTCTTTGTGTGATTTCTTGTAAAATCTTATCCATATCCTCTCAAAAAACTTGTTTAGTCCTTTTATCTAAACCAATTTGCGGTGCATAAACTGAGATGATATTCCGACTTTCTTCTTCAAGCACCAGTTTTAGCAAAATAATCCGATCCCCCAATCTTTGCACCTCAACCACACTATCCTTCAAATCCTTATGAACAACCACACCTACATCGTTTCTACCCTTATCGTTACGTAAATACCAAAGTTTAAAGCATGTCTTCTCGATCTCCTTTGCTTTCTCTCCAACCCATTAGTCTCTTGAGGACATAGTATACGAATCTTCCTTCTTTCCATCGTATCCAATATCTCCATCAATTTTCCAGTCAAAGTGCCAATATATCAACTACCAATCCGCAACTTCCTTTGCAAAGAGTATGGGTGAAAGGAAGAGTATTGTGTAGAATTCTTCAGCATCATCACTCAGATGATTCAGATTCCAGTTCCAGTTTCAGTTCAGGGACAGATTTCAGATTACAGTCCATACGCCCATTCAGATTCCAGATTCTACAACGCAGTTTCAGACTCGACGATTGATTCCGAGTCCTCAGTTTCAGACACACATGTATGCGGTCTTTTCTATGTGCACTTGTATGTCATCATTTGTCGTGGTCCCCATCATTCTTGTTGTTTCGGTCAGGGTTTTATGTGATCCACATGGACTACAAAGTAGAGTACCATTCCCTATGCCATGTTGGTTAGGGTTTTCATGTGGCTTTATAGGGACTCAAGAGTAGAGTACCATTCTCTGTATCAAATGGGAGAGACACAATTCTCCGATGAGGAGATTTTTTCAGATTCCATTCTCCAACAACCGTGGACTCCGACGAGGATTGCACTCCACGAGCTTTCAGTTCAACCCTTTGCAGAGATGGAGCAGTTGTCCACATGTTGTGGCGGGCAAGAGTACTCTGACGGGGAGACTCATTTCAGTTGCTGTGACTCTGACATGCGCAATACATAGCACATACTCTCCAATAAGGAGATTCATTTGACTCTCCAGCCCGTTCGTCCTCCTCACTTGTATGGTATGAGAAACAACATCCTCGACAACAACCGACAGTTGTGTGTGTTGAGTTGATATTGTATGTAGTGTCATGTAGTATGAGTTGAGTTTCTTTCCGTTTGTTCAAGCTGAACATTGCATGCTCTAGCTTGAGGGGGAGTGTTGGAGTATTCGGTTGTGCGCCTCTCATATTGCGTCCTCCTCATCTGCATGGTATGAGAAGCAACGTCCTCGACAACAACTGATAGTTGTATGTGTTGAGTTGATATTGTATGTAGTGTCATGTAGTATGAGTTGAGTTTCTTTCTGCTTGTTCAAGCTGAGCAGTGCATGCTCCAGCTTGAGGGGGAGTGTTGGAGTATTTGGTTGTGTGTCTCTCATATTGTAGATGGGTAACCCCATCCAGAGTTTAGTCCCACATCTACCAGTTTGGAGATGTGGAGATTCAGTGTGGGCTATATATAGACCCCCACTCCCATTGTATTCAGATGGGAAAGTTGAATGCAACACGACCTTTTGAGCTCTTCTCCCGTGGTTTCATCCCGCTCCTTAGAGAGTAGGGTTCCACGTTAAATCCCAATGTCCTTAAATTTCTTTATCTTTTCTCTGATTAGCTTCCGCAGTATTATTTTCTAACAATAAGTATTACCAATGATTGGAGCCGATAGATGAGATTGAAATGCATCCACTATTAATTTTGATAAAACTTTAGTAAACTAGAAAATTGATTGAATGAGGACCAATCTTCCTAACAAATTTGTTATCAAAGACTTGGATATTTCCTTTGGACAAAATTGCCAGTTCGCTATCCCAGGATGAGTTGAGCTGCCTAAGGATGTATGTCTTGGAAACTGCATTATCATATAACCACCATCCTATCGAGGCTAACCATAAGTTGAGACTAAAAGACTCGAAACTCCTGAGTGAATTCGGGTTACAAAACAATTGCCAAGCTATGCAATAAATTTGGTGATACAATGCATGCATGCCCTTAGTGCACTTGCCATAGTGCCATCTACCTTATTATCCGTTCCTTGAAGTAGATTATGCATGGTAGCATATGATCAAACGTTTGGCTACTTTGTTTATCTTGAGCAAAATCTTATTATATGGCGAGTAAGAAAGGAACTCTCTATGCCAAATCAAGCGTTGAAGAGGATACCATGTAATCAGCGTCCAAGGATACAATCCTTATCAGCCTTCCAATAATGTTTTATTGTGACAACAAGATTGCCATTAATTTCACACAACATTGTGCAACATGATCACATCAAGCATATGAAGGTTGACGGACGCTTAATTCGGGAGATTAACTTCATTTCTTCAGATCAGAGCACCGGTTAGCCAATGTGTTTGCTGAAGGTCTTTCAATGACAGCATGAGATGCATGTGAATAAATAGGACAAGATTGCCATCTATATCTAACTTGTGGAGGGTTGAACGTTATATCAGGTAAATGGATATTTGGTGTAGATCCGTCCACCTCCTCTCCCTCTGTATACCGTATACACCACATTTTTGGTATATTGCAAAGATAAATCCTAGATATATAAGAAAATACGGCAAGTCACCATTTGCGTGGTTTCTCCCTTAGATGGTAGTTTCCACAAATGCTGTGCACTTTGTGCATGAGTATTTCCGCAAATTGCTCCAAAATTAATTCATTGCTCAAGGAAAAGTAATTATGGGATGACCAATCAACTAGCTTTATGGTAGAAGGAAAGATTTTGGGCTATTCATAGTTATGTTTGAAAAATGTAGATCGAAATAATGGTATTGTCTATTATCGTTACTTTCGATTTTCATACTCATAATTTATATAGATGGGGTTTAAATAACGTATTTTAATTTGCACCAAGCAGACAGAAGGTATCTAATCTGGAATGATAGTATATATTAAGTCATATATTATATAAAGGTTTCTTGAGATAAGTATATATATTTGCAAGTTAAGCTATATTTTCAAAACCAAATTTTGTATGCTTCTTAGCTGACTGCTTGAGATAATAAAATTTATATTACTTATGTAATAGCTATCATCTTGCATCAGATAAGGGCTCTTGGATCAGAGGGTATGGTGGATGATGTTCTTCGTTACTTGAATATGGCAGAGAACAAGTTCTCAGATGCATACCCAGGAACCCTTACTTACAACCTTGTTCTTCATGCACTTGTGGAGGCCAAAAAAGTAAGCGTTGATTTTTATATTATTTATTGCTTCTTTGTCTGCAAAAAGGTTTTTAATTTCAATTACTTCTTTTGAATGATATCCTTTGCTAATGAAGTTCGGTTGGTTGTATTAAACATGCAGAACAGAATGGCTATTCAAATTTTTAGCAAGATGAGGTCATTGATGGTCCCATTAGATGCAGCAACATATAACATTATGATAGATTGGTGTAGCAATTTGAAACTTCCTTTCTTTGCTCAGTCACTTGTGTCTTTGATGATCCGTGATGGTTTTCTTCCTTCTGCCTGCACTTGTAGTACTCTCATGAAGGTAGGAACTGTTCTTTCCCCTTTTATTTTGAGAAATTCTGTAGGCACACATTCCCACGCTGCTATTGAAATAATTTTGGTATATTATTTTCCTATGATTGATCTGCCACATTTTGGGCTGCCATGTGAAGTTCAGAAGTTCTTAGAAACAGGAGTTTGATGGTACAACAAATTGCAGATGAGCTTTAGCATTTAAATTTGGAACATTGAACTTGGTATAACCGTATAAGATTATTGGGTTGACAAATAGAGTTGCTGGGATGAATATTCAATAGCTTTTGGTCTGGTATCTTTGAACTCAATACTTGATCTGTTAGGTTCTCATGTGAATACTGATTGTTAACATATATGTTAAATAACTCCGGTGATCCAACCTTTTCACATGAATGGTAGTCCTATTCAGTTTTCTCCTATGATGTCTAAATGGTGACACACATTTTCTCCTGTGATGACGAATTGGTAATTATACCATTGGTCTGGTATATCTGAACCCAAAACTTGATCTGTTATGTTTTCTCTGGAAATTTTTCTAATGTACCAGGCTTATGTTGGTAATTTCGAGTAATCCTGTAATCCTAGCTAGTGTTCAGGAAATCAGCTGAGTATACCGCATACTCGACTACATACTCATACTCCGAAGCCTTAGCACTCCGAGTAAGATCAAATCGGCATCTCGGCGGGTCAGGTCGCATAGTCGTCCGAGTATACCATATATGCGTCCATTTATGCAGTCGATTTTCGAAAAATAGTTTTTAAAATCCCACCCCAAACTCAGACACTCGACTTAACGCTCTTTCAATTGATGTTTTTGCTCATTTGACTCTATATCACTTTTTATCCAAATAGTTTTGTTCTTTGTAACTTCAATTCTTTATTATTATAACAAGAGATATATATTTAGAGGATGTTATCATAATATTAAAAATTTATTTGTATTTTTAATAATAAAAAATACCAAACCACATACTCCCCGCATACTCTCCTGCATACCGCATACTCTTTATGCGGTGACCCCTCTGGCTGGATACCTCATACCGCCTTCTTGAACATTGATCCTAGCATAGTGGTAAGAGTGCTTTTCGAGGCGTCCCCTCACTATACTCCCACGTTATTTTCGTGAAAGAATTTTGAGATTGTGCATGTTTCAACCGATTTGAACGTTGCAATGCTTTTCTCTTTTTATTGGATCCTTCCCACCTTGATATTCATATTATTATGTTGTAATCATTGTGCCAGTAATTAAAGCAGTTCTTGGTTGATTAACTGCTGAGATCTTTGAGCTAAGTTGGATACTTGTATGGAGGTGTCTATAAATATCATTGCTAAAGTAAATGAATGAGTAATGTACAATGATTTAAACTTTGTATATATTTTCTTATTTTCATTGTAATCATCTTCTTTTTTATAACTGTCCCCTTCTTTTCCCCCATATCTGCAAATTTAGGTTGTTACACTTATTATCAATCAACTTAACCTGTGGTTGGTTATTAAATTTAATTCGTTCCGGCGCTCCCTAATAGCGACGTGTTGTATCACCCTAATGCCATGAGAAGTTGGTATGGCCAATATCTGGATGTAGTTCGAAATTTGCAAGGGTTCTCACATGAAGAACACATATGAGTATATAAGCTAATTCAGTTGCATCGCTGCTCGGATGCTTTCGAAAAGTTGCAAGGGTTCTTACATGACGAACTCATGTGAGTATAGAAGTTAGTTCAAAAGAGGTTGCAATAGAAGTTGCGGATATGTAGTTGGCGCTTTCGCCTGCAAATCAATGGAGGTGATAAATGTGATGGAAAGAAGGAAGATAAGATACTGTGTCTCCAAGAGACAAAACGAGTTGGAGAGAAACGCAAGGAGATCAAGAAGACATGCTTTAAATTATGATATTCATATAAGATAAGAGAAGAGTATAAATAATGTTAAAGTGTTTGTTCATAAGGATTTGGAGGATAGTATTGTTGAGGTGCAAAGATTAGGGGATCATATTATTTTGCTAAAAATGGTGCTCGAAGATGAAATCATTAATATCATCTCAGTTTATGCACCACAAATTGGTTTAGAGTAAAGGATTAAACATGATTTTTTGAAGGATTTGGATAAAAAGATTATGCAAGGAATCCCACAACGGGTTAGGAGAGCTGTTTCAATGGGCTTTACATCTAGTTACAATTGTGGTGATATTTCTATTCCATTGCTTGGTCTTCTTTGTTGAGTGTGGCACATGACAAGCTGTTGGCATGTCCACGATCCGTTTCTGTCTTTAATAGGAGCAAATCTTTTTTTGTTCCATTTGGGTTCTCCCATGATGAAGTGACTATGTGTGGCACTTGGCTTCATACCATGGTTGCAAACCTCCTGCTACATTATTTGGGTCGTCCTCTCACTTTCAAGCGATTGACAAAGACAAATGGCTCCCCTTACTTTAGAAATTCGAGAAGTTTATTGCTGGGTTGAAATCACCGACATTATAAGGTGGTAGGCTTGTTTTGATGAACTCCGTATTATTTGCTATTCCCATTTTTCTCGTCTTCAAGGATGGCACCTCAGCAAAACCTTAAGATGTTTATAAGATTGTTATGGGAAGGCACCAAACATGAGGATAGATTCTTTAAGCATGTTTATTGATTTTGGAATACAATTACCACAACTAAATTCAAGGCTGGTCTTGGCATAAAAAGATCAAAAGAGATGAATCAAACTGTCCTTTCCAAATGGATTTTACGTATATTGTAAACATATATTATTCACTTATGTACCTCTGTGTTATTTTTCTTTCCCGTTGGACTCTTTATGTAATTTACCCATTGGCTACTCTCTTATATACGGGAGCCTAGGGTTGATGGAATAAATATGTTCTCTTATTTTCCCAACATGGTATCAGAGCGACGGTCCTAGACCGGAGTTTCGAACCAAAGAAACCCTAACCCTAGCCCCACCGTCGAGCCTCTCTCTCCCTACTCCGGTCTTGCGTCGCCTCCTGCGCGCTTCCCGCGCGCCTCCAGCGAGCATGCATCGCGTGCGACTACGCCTCCCGCGCACCTCCCCAGCCTTCAGCGCGTAGTCACCAGCGCGCAGTTAGCCTCCCGCGCACCTCCCCAGCCTTCAACGCGTAGTCACCAGTGCGCCTGCCTTCGCGTGCGCCTGCCTCGCGTGCGCCTCCCCTCTCGCGCACTGCGCTGTACGCCAGGACCTCGCTTGCTCCTGCACGTGTGTTCCTAGTTCTGGATTTTCCCTAGTTCAAGATCTGCGCATAACCGCCTGAGGGTCTCGATTCTCGTGTACACCAAACCCTAAGACAAGCGCGCGCGTCTCCAAAGTAATGGGTTTGGTTGCTTGAAGTCTACACATGCAACTAAACCCTTTTATGTCCGTGTAGATGATCATATCTTCAGTCTGCTACTCCAGTCTTCTGTTATCAGTATGTCAGAAAGTAAGGCAGATATTCCATCTATAGGCGCCTTCCGAGGTCCTGCACCAATTGTAAAGATGGATGGTTCGAACTATGAACCGTGGGCCATGCAGTTCATGAGTATGATGAAGTCAACCGGTAAGAAGCACATTCTTACTGAAGAAGAGCCTGCTGAGAAGACTGGAGTTAATGCCTCGTGGGAGGCAGATGATGCATACGCCAAAGTATGGCTATCTAGAACTCTGGAAATCGAGATTGCCAATGATATCCTTCATCAGCCCACAACCAAAGCATTGTGGGATATTTTGGCTGCCACATATTCTCAAACGAAGAATGCGACAAAAATTCTGCAACTCCAGCATGACATATTCACTATCAAGCAGAATGAACGTCCTCTACACTCACTGTACACATCTCTACGAGGAATGTTCGAGAAGCTGTATAGCTTCATGCCCCTGACTGCCACACCAGAGCAACAGAAGACCTATCGGAATGCTACTATGGTAGGAGGTTTCCTTGCTGCCCTTGATCTTGAGTATGAGGCAGCACGGTCCCAGATTTTGGCAGACTTTACTATTCCTCCTATGGAGGAAGCCTTTCACAGACTGAGCCGCATTATTGTTCCCTCTGTGGCTACAAATCAGACTGCTTCAGCTATGGCTGCCAACCGAGGTCGTAGAGATTATACCCGTGGCCGTGGTCCTCGTGGCAGAGGAGGCCGTGTTCGGCCAACGTGCACCTACTGCCACCACACTGGACATACCGAAGACATGCTACTCTAAGCATGGATTTCCTGCATCTGCACGAGTCACTGAGCAGATAGAGCCTCTATCTGCTGCTTCTTTGGATCAACGCTTTGATGATCTAGTTGCCCGTCTGAGGGGCATTATTCCTCCATCTGGACCAGCACCCACTACTGAGAACCAGCCTGATGTTGCCGCACCCGCCTCTGCATCTACCAGTACCTCAGGTAGCACATATGCATTTACTAGTAGTGGATCAGATACTTTAGCATGGATAATGGACTCTGGCGCCACACATCATCTATGTGGCGATCAAAGTCTACTTACAGGGTACAGACAGATCCCTCCGGGTCGAACAATAGTCATTGCTAATGGTACTCATTCCCCGATTACTGGTCACGGGGAAATTAGACTGACGTCATCTATGCAGCTCAAGAATGTGTTACACGCTCCTGATTTTTCAATGAATCTGTTGTCTATCAGTCAAATTACAAAGGATTTACAGTGTTGGGCACTTTTTGATCCATCTTCTCTTGTTTTTCAGGACATCCTTACGGGCAACGTGATTGGGCGTGGCTATGAGCAAGGAGGCCTATATCGTCTTAGTCAGACTCCATTTGCTGGAACCTCATCTCTACCTGCTGGTCCCGTCTCTCCTCTGCTATGGCACCTGCGCTTTGGACATCTACCGCTTCAGAAACTGCGTCGTGTGTTACCCCAGATTTCACTTCACACGTCTATTCAATGTGAGGCTTGTCAATTGGGAAAGCATCATCACTCAACCTTTCCCAGTCGTCAGTGTCGGAGTAGTACCTCTAAGTTTGAGTTGTTTCACGTCGATATTTGGGGTCTGAGTCGTATTCCTGATCATCAGGGACACATGCTTTATATAGTTATTGTGGATGACTTCTCTCGTGTGTCATGGGTATTTTTGTTAAAGAATAAATCTGAAGCCGGGAATATTATCATCAATTTTCTTAATAAGATTCGTAATGTCTTTTCCGCATCTGTAAAAATTGTAAGAAGTGATAATTCCCTGGAATTGTGTATTCATGCCCTATCCAGTTATTTCTCATCCCAAGGAATCATCCACCAGACATCATGTGCCTATACCTCCCAACAGAATGGGGTTGCTGAAAGGAAACATCGCCGTTTACTGGATGTAACCAGGTCGCTCCTTATACAGAGTCATGCTCCTCACTCTTTCTGGGGTGACGTTGTTCTTACATCATGTTACCTAATCAATCGTATGCCGTCATCTGTTCTAGTTGAGAAGATCCCCTTCTCTCTTATCTTCCCTGGAAAAGAATTATTCTCCCTTACTCCTCGTGTGTTTGGTTCGGTTGCTTTTGTCCCCCAGTTGTCTCCCGGGACTGACAAGCTCTCTCCTAGGGCTGTCAAGTGTGTCTTCGTTGGGTACTCTAGAACTCAGAAGGGGTACAAGTTTTATGATCCTTTGCGCAGGCGGTACCTTGTCAGTGTAGATGTTACATTTTTTGAATCTATTATGTATTTCTCAGCCTTTGGTGATCAGTTGATACCCCCTGCTAATAATGATGTCATTTACATGTCACCACCACCACCATCACCACCACCACCAACACTACCACCAGAACTGTTACCATCTTCTACACCACCTGTCACTATACCTGTTTCACCATTACCATTTCATTATACCCGCAGGCCTACTTCAGCTCATGGTCATTGCTCATCACCTAGCTCGCCTAAGGTATGCTGAAGATATTGCCATTGATGGATTTGATGATTTTTCTGAACAAGATGTGTTACAGAGGCCAGACGAGGACACAAATGATTTAGATGTTCTTATTGCTATACGAAAGTCGAAGCGGAGTTGCGCATCATATCCTTTAGCAGCTTATGTGTTATTTGATTGACTAACTGGAGATTTCAGGAATTTTGTCGTTGCATTGTCAGCAGTAGCTATTCCACGAAATTACCAAGACGCACTGAAGGATAGTAGATGGCGTCTTGCCACGAAGGAAGAAATGACAGCTCTTCAATCTAGAGGTACTTGGAGTCTGGTTCCTGTACCTGCTGATGTGTCATTAGTGAGCTGCAAGTGGGTATTTACAGTCAACCAGAATGCAGATGGCAATATTGACAGGTACAAGGCTCGTCTTGTTGCTCGTGGCTTTACACAGACATATGGGGTGGATTATCTTGATACATTCTCGCCAGTGGCCCGCCATTCCACTCTACGGATCTTGCTGTCTGTTGCGGTTACTCGTGAGTGACCGCTATACCAGTTGGATGTGAAGAATGCCTTCTTATATGGTGACTTACAGAAGGAAGTCTACATGCAACAACCACCTGGTTTTGCTGTTGAGAGGGAGTATTCTACAGTGTGCGGACTTCATAAGACTATCTATGGCCTTAAGCAGAGCCCCAGAGCGTGGTTCCAGAAGCTCTCAAATCTCTTTGAGAAACAAGGATACAAACGTTCCAATGCTGATCATTCCTTGTTTGTACAAAAGACTTCCAGAGGTATTATTGCAATCATGGTCTATGTAGATGACATTCTGATTACAGGTGATGATGAACATGGAATAAAGGAGGCGAAAGAAATGCCGGGTCGTGAATTCGTTACCAAGGACCTTGGGGTCCTTAGATATTTTCTGGGATTGGAGTTTGACAAAAATCCTTATGGGTTGGTAATGTCTCAGAGGAAATATGTCTCTGACCTGTTGAGTGAGACAGGAATGCTTGACTGTCGACCTGCTGCCACACCTATGAACCTTAGTATGAAGCTATATGATGGTGATGCAGAGGAGGTGGATAGTAGAAGATACAGAAAACTAGTGGGCAAACTTCTTTATGTTACGATTACTAGGCCCGATATAGCCTTTGCTGTGAGTCGCGTGAGCCAGTTCATGGAGCAACCACGTCAGGTACACATGGATGCTATACATATGATACTCAGGTATCTCAAGTCACCTTCAGGTGCATGTTTGTTGTTCAAGAAAGGCAAAGAGACTACTATCTCAGCCTGTGCAGATGCAGATTATGTAGGGTGTCCCAAGGACAGGAAGTCCTGAAGGATATGAGATTATCCTCAAGCGCATCACGGAGGCGTGATCGTCGTATCGAATACGACGCAGAATGACTAGTCATACTAGTTGTTCTGAGCAGCGGAATTTTAAAAATTTTCATGCGATGAAACCACATGATCCAAAAACGATTCTCGGATCGTTTCATCTATAACCACAACAAGTATAAGGAATACCTCTTGAAGCGTGGTTGATCGAGTCTCTAAGAAAAGAGACCTGTCTCAAGTCCGATGGTCGGAGAGATCACTTGCAAGCGCGGGGATGAACCGCGTGAGTCTTGCAATCCAACAAGTCGATCCAAGCACGGTTAGCTCCTGATCTCGTCGTACGAGATCGAACGTCTTCTTCGTGAGCGTAGCACTCCAAGAAGACGGATAATCGAAGAACGTCGAAGCGGCGACGCAGTGGCGAAGGCAACGACGAGTCTCTCCTCTAGGGTTTGGTGGAGGCCACCAAGAAGAGGGAGAGAGGGTTGGCGTGTGAGAGGAATGAGAGAGAGAGAGATGGCTCCAATATTGCATAGCCCTAGAGAGTATTGTATGCCTCTCTATTTATAGGGTTTTGGGATCCATGGATCTCAATCCATGGCACATATAAAATCAATGGATGAGATTGATTTATGTCCACTCCAATGATCAAGATTGTTGTTGGTAAAAACCAACAAATAGTAATCTAATTTAAATCAAATATATTTGGCATGTCAAATATATTTCAATCCTAAATTAGATCAACCAATTATGGAGAGATTTGCTTGGAGATCTCTCCCCATTAGGAATGGTGGGGACGACCACCACATTCCTTGTGGAATTGGTAGCCGTCCACCATCTCCCCATGGAGGAGGCATTCTCATGTAATCTCATGAGATTACATATCTTCATGAATTTCTCCCATAATTTCCAACAACTTTTGTTGTGATTTATTCTTCAAAATAATTCACAATTATATTTGAGAATATTGCAATCTTACCATTGGAAATATGTGAATCATATTCACAACCCAAAACAAAATATAATTTACATTTTCAATTAATTAAACAATGTGTATCCAATACATATTAATAATTAATTAACAAATATAAATCATAATTAGCTCTCTCTAATTCATTATAAATCACATTTATAATATATTATGAATAATTTCTATATTGCTATCCACATTATTCTTATCCATAATAATTAAATCACATTTAATTATATTGGATAATTTCCACACACACATCAAGATAATTAAATCACATTTAATTATCAATTTCTTAATGCTTAGATCTTATGGAATTATTCTTGAACTCTTTCCAGAATAATGCGATTTCTCCGCAGATACTTGGATATAAGGACATGGCGATTGTATTGTTCCACGTATAGTGATTTGGATGTTGAGATCATATCTCAAATCCAGATCCCATGGACCTCCCACAGATGCTTGATCAAACCAAGACCATAGACCTAATCTTCTCATTGCATCTGAATCTCTTTCAGATCAATGTCCAGTACATGGACTAAGATTGGGTCACTTCTCTAATGAGAGGAGTCACTAAAATCCAAACCTGTTTCATCACTCCCTTGGAATGGAAGCGTCATGGTTATACAATCATTTATGATCACATCACCCTCAGGTATTCCCAATACCTGTACATCCTGCATATTGGAAGACCTATGATCATTCTGAAGATAAAGATCACTTTTATACTGTCATCTTCAGGGTTTGATCATTAAGTTTCTCAATCTTGGTCACTGGGAATTGGTATAGATCATATGCTTTCCCAACGCATATATCTTACCTTCAAATTCATGTCATACTTCCAAAGCATGACGACCATGCATGGAATTTGATCAGTCCCAATACCTCATGAGTGAGCTCATGTCTCCCGGTTCATAAGTGATCCTGTACGATCCCTTTGAGAGATCGTATTATTCATATGTCCTTACATGCACACCAGCTCGCCGGTGTATAGACATTGGTTAGGTCATCAACCTATTGGTCTGCCAAATGTATATACTCAGACATATTGCAACACATCTATCTCCGGTCAGAGGATGCATGCCTATGCTGTGACAGTATTCAACATAGGTCTTTGGTTATCTCGATATCGTTAAGTCAACGCATCGACTCAACTAATCTGACACCTTTGAATCGCTATTCCCATGCGGAGGACCTGCATCAAGAGGTCGGTCAGATATCAGCCATATGAGAAAGGATTGCCATCTCCTACTCTGACTGGAGATCATCACTTAACAATCATTTGACGATGCTCGATGAGTCCTCTATCTAACCCCTTAGATATTCATCTAAGCATCAACCTCTATGATTCATTCAATGAATCAACAGTTGTATGATCATCAAGTTGGCCATGGTACATAACCCTTATTGTATAGAGGGACCTTATAGTGCATTTATTCATTCATTCAATCTCAGAAAGGGAGTGAAAATAATTAATAATTTTTATTGATAAATCATTTATTACAATAACATTTATTGTAGTAATTCGCCCAGGGCTCACGTTGCTAACAATCTCCCACTAGCCCTCAGAACCATTCAGGAACAATGCTTAATCCCATACTCATTACATGCTGGTCGAAAACCTTCTGTGTCAGAGGTTTGGTAAGAGGATCAGCAACGTTGTCGCTAGAGGCCAACTTGGTGATGATGATGTCACCACGCTTCTGAATCACCCGAATGATATGGTATTTCCTTTCTACGTGCTTGCTCTTCTGATGCCATCTGGGTTCCTTTGCCTGGGCAATGATTCCCGTGTTATCGCCGAGTAACGGGATGGGAGTATCAGAGGAAACTACGCCAAGCTCCAGGATGAACTTGCGCAACTACACCGCCTCCTTTGCAACATCCGATGCGGCAATGTATTCGGCTTCTGTTGTTGAATCTGCAGCAGTGTCCTGCTTCTTGCTTCTCCAGCTGACAACACCATTCAACAAGAACACAAAGGAATACGTATATCCCACTGAACCCTGATGTCGACTTTCGATCATCAACATCCGATCGGAAGTCAGAATCTGTATATTCCAAGACTTGGAGATCACCATCTCCATAGACCAAGATGTAATATTGCGTCCGTCTCAGATATTTGAATATGTTATTTACTGCATTCCAGTTTTGTTCTCCATAGCAGGATTGGTAACGACTTACCACTCCCACTGGATGTCAGATATCTAGCCTTGTACACTTCATGACATACATTAAGCTTCCTACAGGTGATGCATAAGGACATCCAGCCATGGCTTTCTTTTCCTCAACAGTTTGAGGAGCCATTCCTTTAGATAGGTGGATACCATGTCTTAAGGGTAGGAATTCTTTCTTAGAACTATCCATACGGAATCGTTCAAGAATCTTCTTAATGTATCCATGTTGTGACAATCCCAAAATCCTCTTTTCTCGATTTCTGAACAACTTCAGGCCTAAGATGTAAGAGGCTTCTCCAAGATCTTTTATCTCAAAGGTATGGGATAACCAAATTTTCACACTGGTCATCATCCCTGTATCATTCCCAATGATAAGGATGTCATCTACGTAAAGCACGATTAACACAATGGCGCTCCCACTAAGCTTTTTGTACACACAAGGTTTATCAGAATTCTGCACAAAATCATAACTCTTTATGGTTTCGTCAAATCTGATGTTCCAACTACGAGAAGCTTGCTTAAGCTCATATATGGATTTCTTCAGCTTGCATACTTTGCCATCCTCAGCTATGAAGCTCTGGGACTGCTCCATGTAGATATCCTCCTCGAGGTATCCATTGAGGAAAGCCGTCTTGATGTCCATCTGCCATATATCGTAGTCAAGATATGCAGCTATAGCTAGCAGTGACCTGATGGATTTAAGCATAGCCACAGGAGAGAATGTCTCATCGTAATCGATGCCTTCTCTCTGTGTGTAGCCCTTGGCTACGGGCCGTACCTTGAAAGTCTCTACTTTCCCATCAGGTCTCCTCTTTCTTCTGAAGATCCATTTACACCCAATGGGTTTTACCCCTTTAGGTGGATCCTCTAGGGTCCATACACCATTCTCATGCATGAAGTCAATTTCTGACTTCATTGCCAGCATCCATCTATCCATGTCTTGATCCGCGAGTGCTTCATCAAATGAAGTAGGATCAATGTCAGTCTCACTTGACACATGGAATCCATACCTTTCAGGTGATGCAACCACCCTCGAACTCCTTCGAAGAGGTATGTGTGTTTCATCATTATTTATCTCCTCAATTTCTGGTCCAGGAAGCTCAGAATCCTCAGGGGATTCAATGAGTTCCTCTACTTCATTCTTGTCTTGACCTTTAAGGAAATCATTCTTCAGAAACTTCACATCTCTAGAAATAAAAATCTTTTGGGTCTCAGGGTCATAAAGCTGGTATCCAATACCATCTTTAACATACCCAATGAAGTAACACTCACGAGAGCGAGATTCTAGCTTACTTGCGTGCATGTTTTTCGCATGGACCGAGTAACCCCAAACCTTCAAGTGATTAACACTAGGTTTGGTTCCATACCAGAGCTCATGAGGAGTCTTAGGTACAGATTTGCTAGGAATCTTATTCAGGATATATATTGCAGTATCTACTGTTAACATATATATTAGTTTCCTTTGTATCTCTCTGTTATTTTTATTTTTAGCTGTATGCTTTATGTAATTTACCCATAGGCTACTCTTCTATATAAGAGAGCCTAGGGCTGATGGAATAAACAACTTGTTCATTTTTCCCAACATGGTATCAGAGCGACGGTCCTAGACCGGAGTTCTCGAAACCCTAACCCTATCCCTACCCCACCCGCGTGCCTCTCTCTCTCTCTCTCTCACCGCCACTGCCGGGGCACACCTGCGCCTCCGCCGTGCGTGAGCGCCTCCGCACCAGCACCTAGCCCTCGCGCGTGAGCGCCTCCGCCGCGCGTGAACGATCGTGCGCTAGCCCTCGCGCGAGTCGTCCTCCTGCGCGCCTCCGCACCAGCACCTGTGCGCGACTGCGCACCAGCAACTGCGCGCCAGCAACTGCGTGCCTATGCATCAGCACCAGCGCGCGACTGTGCGCTAGCCCTCGCTGCGCAACTGAGCGCTCGCCCTTTGCGTACCCTCGCGCGCCTGCGTGATCCAGCACGTTTGTGCTCTTGTGTGCCAACGTGATCTAGCGGGCACCTTAGAGCCCTAGCGCACACCGTCTACTACATGGGTTTAGTTGCTTGAGGTCTACACATGCAACTAAACCCGTCTATGTCATTGTAGACGAATCTTATCTTCAGTCAATCGCTCCAGTCTTCAGTTTCCAGTATGTCAGAAAACAAGACGGATATCCCATCCATTGGCGCCTTTCGTGGTCCGATGCCTATTGTAAAGATGGATGGTACGAACTATGAACTGTGGGCGATGCAGTTCTTGAGTATGATGAAGTCAACGGGTACGAAGCACATTCTTACCGAAGCAGAGCCTGCTGAGAAGACTGGAGCCAATGCCTCTTGGGAGGCCGATGACGCATACGCCAAAGTTTGGTTATCTGGAACGTTGGCGATTGAGATTGCCAATGACATTCTACATCAGCCAACGACCAAAGACATGTGGGACATTCTGGCGGCCACATACTCTCAGGCGAAGAATGAGACGAATATTCTGCAACTCCAGCATGATATATTCACTATAAAGCAGAACGGTTGCCCTTTAGATTCACTCTACACATCCCTGCGAGAGATGTTCGAGAAGCTATACAGCTTCATGCCCCTGACAGCCACGCCAGAACAACAGAAGACGTATCGGAATGCGACTATGGTGGGCGTGTTCCTTGCTGCACTTGATCCAGAGTATGAGGCGGCACGATCCCAGATCTTGGTCGATTCTACTATTCCTCCCATGGAGGAAGCTTTTCATAGACTGAGCCGTATCATTGTCCCTTCCACGGCCACGAATCAGAATGCTTCATCCATGGCCGCCAACAGGGGTCGTCGATTTCATCATCAGACCCGTGGACGTGGACCTCGTGGCAGAGGAGGCCGCACTCGGCCAACATGTACCTACTATCATCGCGTCGGACACAATGAAGACGCATGCTACTCTAAACATGGATTTCCTGCATCTGCACGAGTCGCTGAGCAGATAGAGCCTCCTTCTGGTGCCACTTTGGATCAGCGGTTCGATAATCTAGTTGCCCGTCTAAGGGGCATTATTCTTACATCTGGCCCATCACCTACTACTGAGAGTCAATCTGATGCTGTTGCATCTGCCTCTGCGTCTACCAGTGCTTCAGGTAGCATACTTGCATTTACCAGTAGTAGATCAGATACATTACCTTGGATTATGGACTCGGGCACTACACATCATCTATGTGTCGATCAAAGTTTACTTACAGGATATTCTCAGATCCCTCTAGGCCGAACAGTGGTCATTGCCAATGGTACACATTCCCCTATCACTGGTCAGGGGGAGATTAGACTGACATCTTCTATGCAGCTCAAGAATGTGTTACATGCACCTGATTTTTCAATGAATTTATTATCAATCAGTCATATTACGAAGGATTTACAATGTCGGGCAATTTTTTATCCATCTTCTCTTATTTTTCAGGACATCCTTAAGGGCAACGTGATTGGTCGTGGCTATGAGCAAGGAGGCCTCTACCGCCTAAATCAGACTCCGTTTGCTGGAACCTCATCCCTTCCTACTGGACCAGTATCTCCTCTCCTGTGGCATCTGCGCTTTGGACATCTACCGCTTCAGAAGTTGCGTTGTGTGTTACCCCAGGGTCTGCCTCACACATCTATCCAATGTGAGGCTTGTCAGTTGGGAAAGCGTCACCGGTCTACCTTTCCCAGTCGTTCGGGTCGGAGTAGTACCTCCAAATTTGAGTTACTTCATATTGATATCTGGGGTCCGAGTCGTGTACCTGATCATCAGGGACACAGATTTTATATAGTTATTGTGGATGACTTCTCTCGTGTGTCATGGGTATTTTTGTTGAAAAATAAATCTGAAGCAGGGAATATTATTATCCATTTTCTGAATGAAATTCAAAATGTTTTCTCCACATCTGTGAAATTTGTGAGAAGTGATAATGCCCTAGAACTGTGTACTCATGTCCTAGCCAATTACTAGTCATCAAAAGGGATTATCCATCAAACATCCTGTGCATATACCTCTCAACAAAATGGGATCGCTGAAAGGAAACATCGTCACCTACTACGTGTAACAAGATCACTTCTTATACAGAGTCATGTTCCTTATTCTTACTGGGGTGAGGCGGTACTCACAGCATGTTACCTAATTAACCGTATGCCGTCTCTGTCCTAGATGAACAAATTCCTTTCTCCCTTATCTACCCTGGTAAGGATTTGTTTTCCCTTACTCCTCGTCTGTTTGGCTCAGTTGCCTTTGTCCACCAGTTGTCTCCTGGTACTGACAAGCTCTCTCCTAGGGCTGTCAAGTGTATGTTTGTTGGGTACTCCAGAACTCAAAAGGGGTACAAGTGCTTTGATCCTTTGCGTAGGCGGTATATGGTCAGTGCAGATGTTACATTTTTTTAATCCGTAATGTATTTTTCATCATCAGGTGATCATCAAGTACCGCCAGTGACTCCCGATGCCATATATATGACACCACCACCACCACCAGTACCATCACCACCACCGCTACCAGCTCCACGTACTATCCCCGTTTCACCACTACCATTCCACTATACCCACAGGCCTCCTCTAGCTCATGGTCATGACTCATCTCCTAGCTCGCCTAAGGTATGTACTGAAGATACTACCCTTGATGGATCTAATGATATTTCTGAGCAGGATATGTTGCAGGGGTCAAATGAGGACACAACTGATTTAAATGTTCCTATTGTTATACGCAAATCGAAGAGGAGTTGCGCTACATATCCTTTATCAGCTTCTGTGTCATTTGAGCGACTATCTGGGGATTTCAGGAACTTTGTGGTTGCCTTGTCGGCTATGGATATTCCACGGAATTATCAGGATGCCCTACAGGATAGTAGATGGCGTCTTGCAGTGGAGGAAGAAATGGCAGCACTTCAATCTAGGGGAACTTGGAGTCTAGTTCCTATACCTGCAGATGTGACCCCAGTGAGCTACAAGTGGCTATTTACTGTAAAACAAAATGCAGATGGCAGTATTGACAGATACAAGGCCCGCCTTATTGCACGTGGCTTTACACAGACATACGGGGTGGATTACCTTGATACGTTCTCGCCAGTAGCCCGCCATTCTACCCTACGGATCTTGCTGTCAGTCGCGATCACTCGAGAGTGGCCGCTATATCAGTTGGATGTGAAGAATGCGTTCCTATATGGAGATCTACAGGAGGAAGTCTATATGCAACAACCACCCGGTTTTGCTGTTGAGGGGGAGTGTTCCAAGGTGTGCAGACTTCATAAAGCTATCTATGGCCTTAAACAGAGCCCCAGAGCATGGTTTCACAAGCTCTCAGATCTCTTTGAAAAACATGGATACAAACGCTCTAATGCTGATCATTCCTTGTTTATACAGAAAACTTCAAGAGGTATTATTGTAATTATGGTTTACGTAGATGACATCTTGATTACAGGAGATGATGAGCAAGGCATAAAGCAGGCGAAAGAGAAGCTGGGTAGCGAATTTGTCACTAAGGACCTTGGAGTCCTTAGATATTTTCTGGGGCTGGAATTTGCTAGAAATCCGTATGGGTTAGTAATGTCGCAGAGAAAATATGTTACAGACCTGTTGAGCGAAACAGGTATGCTTGGGTGTCGGCCTGCTACAACACCAATGGACCCCGGCATGAAGCTATATGATGATGACACAGAGGAGGTGGACAAGAGAAGATACAGAGAACTGGTAGGCAAACTGTTGTATGTCATGATCACTAGGCCCGATATTTCCTTTGCAGTGAATCGTGTGAGCCAGTTCATGGAGCAACCACGTCAAGTTCATATGGATGCCATACATATGATACTCAGATACCTCAAATCATCTCCAGGTGCAGGTTTGCTATTCAAGAAGGGCAAGGGGATTTCTATCTCAGCATGTGCGGATGCAGACTATGCATGTTGTCCCAAGGACATGAAGTCCACCTCTGGGTTTGCAGTCTATGTTGGAGATTCTCTAATCTCATGGAAGAGCAAGAAACAGACGGTGGTAGCCAGATCTAGTGCTGAATCTGAATATAGGGCTATGGCCCAGGCTAGCACAGAGATGATGTGGGTAAAGGCTGTGCTTACAGATCTATGCATAGATGTACCACTTCCTATGAACTTAGAATGTGACAATCAGGCAGCCTTGTTCATTGCAAACAATCCAGCATTCCATGAGCGGACCAAGTATATTGAGGTTGACTGTCACTTCATACGTGATATGATTCAGAAGGGATTCATTGCGACATCTCATGTTAGTTCAGAAAATCAAACTGCCGATATATTCACCAAGGCATTACTACGAGGCCCATTCCAGAAGTGTGCGTCCAAGCTGAGCATGATTGATATCTATGCTCCATCTTGAGGGGGAGTGTTAACATATATATTAGTTTCCTTTGTATCTCTCTGTTATTTTTATTTTTAGCTGTATGCTTTATGTAATTTACCCATAGGCTACTCTTCTATATAAGAGAGCCTAGGGCTGATGGAATAAACAACTTGTTCATTTTCCCCAGCATCTACTGCATATCCCCAGAAACTAAGAGGTAAATGTGCTTTGCTCATCATTGAACGGAACATGTCCATGATGGTCCTGTTGCATCTTTCAGCAACACCATTAAGTTGGGGAGTTACAGGAGGAGTGAGATTGGAAACAATTCCATTCTCCTTAAGGTATTCCTTGAATTCATCTTAGAGGTACTCGCCACCTCGATTAGATCGAATCCGTTTAATCTTCCTATTGGTTTGGTTCTAAACCAAAGCCTTGAACTCTTTGAACTTTTCAAAGGTTTCAGATTTATGACGTAATAGGAAGACAAACTGGTATCGTGAATGGTCATCAATAAATGTCAAATAATATCGATATCCATTTCGAGTCGCGGTACTGAAGGGACCACATACATCGGTATGTATTAGGTCAATAATACCTTCGCATCTTGTAACCTTGTTACGGAAAGACGTCCTAGTCATTTTACCTTGAATGCAATGTTTGCAAGTAGGCAAAGGTTGAACCTGTAGAAAGTGTAAAGGTCCATCCTTTTTCAATCTATTGATTCTATCAACATATAAATGACCAAGCCTTTGATGCCAAATCTCATTTGAGAGATTTCTATCCTCCCTGGATCTTTTAAGGTTTTTATTAGTGGCTGTAACATTCATGATACATTTGTCAATGCACATCTCATAGAGTCCACCAGAAGTCAAAATACCATCCGCAATATATTTATCATAACAATTTATGACTAATTTATCACAGAAAAGGAATGAATATCCGCTTCTAACAAGCGTAGATACAGATATCAAATTCCTTCTGACTTCGGGTACATAAAGACACTCTTTAAGTATAAGGACTCTACCACTAGATAATGATAGTCGACAAGTTCCGACGGCTACTGCTGCAACACTTGCATCAGATCCCATCTGGATGACTATCTCCCCTTTCTCAAGATTTCCAGTTTCCTGGAACAAATACAACAAATTGCATACATGAACAGAAGCACCAGAATCTACAACCCAACTTCCTTCTCGTCCAACGAGAAAGCTAGTTTCAATGATCAAAGTAGATTTCATACCTGCTGGGGCTTTACCTTTGTCCGACGACTTCAGGTATTCCGGGCAGTTACGCCTCCAGTGTCCTGGCTTTTTGCAGTGGTGACAGACGTCGGATTTCTTCGACGCTATCAGTGTGGATGCACTAGAAGATGAGCCAACGCCTTGACTCTTCTTCTTTATCTTCTTGGTCGGGCCCTTTCGAGAACCTTGCTTCCGACCGCGCTTCCCTCTGATCTGTGCAACCATTGCACTGCCAGCGGGACCATCTTTCTTCATTACGTCTTCTACAGACTTTAATGCAACAAGAAGACCAGTGTTCGACAAGTCCAACTTGTTCATATGGAATGAAACCACAAAATTATTGAAAGACTTGGGCAAAGACAGTAGAATGAAGTCAGCTTGCATGTCCGCATCCATATTTGCCCCAAGAGTCTCCAGTTCAGACAAGTATCCAAACATTTTGAGTACGTGCTCTCGAACCGAAGTTCCTTCCTGCATCTTGCAGCCAACGAGCTCTTTCATAATATTGTAACGCTGAGTGCGGTTAATGTCACCAAACATATCTTTTAGATTCTGCATTATCTCCTGGCATGTGCTCATCTCCACATGTTGTTTCTGAAGAACATTGGAGAGGGAACCCATGATATAGCATCTAGCCAAGACATGATCTTCATCATACTTGTCATTGTATGCTTTTTCTTCCTTGGATTTAGGGCTTTCATGCTTGTCCTCGGAGAGCACATAACTTATGCGCTCAACAGAGAGAACAAGTTCCAAGTTACGGATCCAATCCGAGTAATTTTGACCGGTCAACTGATTGACCTTAAGAAGCCTGCTTAGTGGGTTCAAGGACTTCATTTTCTGAAATTAAGAATGCACTATATTAGAACATATAAATATATATTCAAATTTATGATATTTGATTAAGGTATTTTAAATCAAATTATTCTTGCATTGTCGACTTTGAAAGTTCATTCCCTTAATCAATTTCAAAGTAAGAGATATACTTACCGCTATATCTCTAGCAAGAATTTGGGATCTCCTCTTTATCTTTGTCACATCACAATAATATGAGAATCTGCGACTCCAATAAAGAGAAGCGGGAAAACATTCCGCCTTGCAAGTCCAACTTGCATTTCCCAATTCGGTCTTTAACACCCGGGCCCACTACCCCTAAGGCGATGTTGACCCATTGTTAATTGAACCAACCGTCAACATGTATAGTACTCGCTATGCGCAATCCAATATCGCCCCAATAATACGAGGTTCCGATATTGGGGTCACTAAACGTCCTTACTCTTTCGAGAAGCAAAGAGCCTGATCTAGATGCACTTGCATACATGAGCTGTCACGTCGAACAAGCGTCTCCCACATGCAATCCCTGGCGACGGAACCCTTCGCCTTGATGGGAGACCATGGATGTCACTTATGTGATCCACCACCTCATATTCAAATTTTAATTAATTATCATAAATCACATTCATATAATTAATTCTTCCAAGGGAAATAACAACTTTATTTATAATAGAGTGTCTCAATTGGACATAATCAATTTCATCATATTAAATTAATTATAAATCCAATTCAATCAAAAAACTTGATTATTTTACTTGAATATATATATGGTAATATCTCAAAGTACGTATTAATTCGAATTTTAATAATTAGAAAATACACCTTGATTTTCTCCGGCATTATCGAGTCCCTACCCGCTGTCATGGCTAGTACTCACGAGAGTGGGACGGATCACATACGTTGCAACCCGCTACCCTAATGCTCTCCGACTAGACACCATATCCACCTCAGGAAAGGATAATGCCAAATATATCAATTTGTACTTGAGATGATAATCGGTTCTTCAATCGAAATGATACCATATAGTAATAATCAAAACATTTTTGATTATAAGGAAATTTGCTACACAAATTTCCAATCCTATTCAAGAATCAAGTTTGATGATTGTGTTTCCAATTATGATCTATATCAAATCTAATTAATTAATTGGTTGAGGCCAAGTCAATTAAGGAAATAATCATCTTCCAATATTTCACAAATATTTTCCGTAATTATTTCATGAAATTAAAAATTAATTTCACTAATTGACTATCACATGGTTCTTGATTAGGACTGTAATTTCAGCAGTGACCCCTACTCACTAAAATTAACATATCTCAATCAATTTAAATCCAAATTAGACAAACTCAATTTTCAAAGATTGCTAACTTGATTTAGGACAGAACTCAAGTGATATTTCACGCATTTCGAGGCGGATCAAAACAATAATTAACTCTTTAATCATGTTAAGATTCGCAGTTCCCGCAACAGTGCATGTTCATTAAAACAACCATATCTCGAGCAAACGAAATCCGAATTACGTATACTCAGATCCTATGGTTTCCCTATTTAATGGGGAACAAAATCCAAGTGATTAATTCGTGTTTAAACATTTTAAACATGGCCGAATTTATTCACTAAACAGATCTGCGAAAATCAAATGCGGCAAAAAAATTTCGCGACCTTAACGAACCCAAGTCGTCCTAGGTTTGCGAATCATATTCGAAACCTTCGACCTAAGGCTCTGATACCACTTGAAGGATATGTGATTATCCTCAAGCGCATTACGTAAGCGCGATCGTCGTATTGAATACGACGCAGAACGACTAGTCGTACTAGTTGTTCTGTGCAGCGGAATTTTAAAAATTTTCATGCGATGAAACCACATGATCCAAGAACGATTTTCGGATCGTTTCATCTATAACCACAACAAGTATAAGGAATACCTCTTGAAGCGTGGTTTATCGAGTCTCTAAGAAAAGAGACCTCCTGTCTCAAGTCCGATCGTCAGAGAGATCACTTGCAAGCGCGGGGATGAACCGCGTGAGTCCTGCTATCCAACAAGTCGATCCAAGCACGGTTAACTCTTGATCTCGTCGTACGAGATCGGATGTCTTCTTCGTGAGCGTAGCACTCCAAGAAGATGGAGAACCTAAGAACGTCGAAGCGGCGGCGAGATGGCGAAGGCAACGACGAGTTTCTCCTCTAGGGTTTGGTGGACGGCCACCAAGAAGAGGGAGAGAGGGTTGGCGTGTGAGAGGAATGAGAGAGAGAGATGGCTCCAATATTGCATAACCCTAGAGAGCATGATATGCCTCTCTATTTATAGGGTTTTGGGATTCGTGGATCTCAATCCATGGGACATATAAAATCAATGGATGAGATTGATTTATGTCCAATCCAATGGTCAAGATTGTTGTTGGTAAAAACTATCTAATAGTAATCTAATTTAAATCAAATATATTTGACATGTCAAATATATTTCAATCCTAAATTAGATCAACCAATTATGGAGAGATTTGCATGGAGATCTCTCCCCATTAGGAATGGTGGGGACGACCACCACATTCCTTGTGGAATTGGTAGCCGTCCACCGTCTCCCCATGGTGGAGGCAATCTCATGTAATCTCATGAGATTGCATATCTCCATGAATTTCTCCCATAATTTGCAAGAACTTTTATTGTGATTTATTCTTCAAAATAATTCACAATTATATTTGAGAATATTACAATCTTACCATTGGAAATTTGTGAATCATATTCACAACCCAAAACAAAATATAATTACATTTTCAATTAATTAAACAATGTGTATCCAATATACATTAATAATTAATTACAAATATAAATCATAAGTAGCTCTTTCTAATACATTATAAATCACATTTATAATATATTATGAATAATTTGGATATTCTTATCCACATTATTCTTATCCATAATAATTAAATCACATTTAATTATATTGGATAATTTCCACACACACCTCAAGATAATTAAATTACATTTAATTATTAATTTCTTAATCCTTAGATCTTATGGAATTATTCTTGAACTCTTTCCAGAATAATGCGATTTCTCCGCAGATACTTGGAGATAAGGACAGGACGATTGTATTGTCCAGGTATAGTGACTTGGATGTTGAGATCATATCTCAAATCTAGATCCCATGGACCTCCCACAGATGCTTGATCAAATCAAGACCATAGACCTAATCTTCTCATTGCATCTGAATCTCATTCAGATCAATGTCCAGTACATGGACTAAGATTAGGTCACTTCTCTTATGAGAGGAGTCACTAAAATCCAAACCTGTTTCGTCACTCCCTCGGAATGGAAATGTCATGGTTATACAATCATTTATGATCGCATCACCCTCAGGTATTCCCAATATCTGTACATCCTGCATACTGGAAGACCTATGATCATTCTGAAGACAAAGATCACTTTTATACTGTCATCTTCAGGGTTTGATCATTAAGTTTCTCAATCTTGATCACTGGGAATTGGTATAGATCATATGCTTTCCCAAAGCATATATCTTACCTTCAAATTTATGTCATGCTTCCAAAGCATGACGACCATGCATGGAATTTGATCAGTCTCAATACCTCATGAGTGAGCTCATGTCTCCCGGTTCATAAGTGAACCTGTATGATCCCTTTGAGAGATCGTATTATTCATATGTCCTTACATGCACACCAGCTCGCCGGTGTATAGACCTTGGTTAGGTCATCAACCTATTGGTCTGCCAAATGTATATACTCAGACATATAGCAACACATCTGCCTTCGGTCAGAGGATGCATGCCTATGCTGTGACAGTATTCAACATAGGTCTTTGGTTATCTCGATCTCGTTAAGTCAACCCATTGACTGAACTAATCTGACACCTCCGAATCACTATTTCCATGCAGAGGACCTGCATCAAGAGGTCGGTCAGATATCAACCATATGAGAAAGGATTGCCATCTCCTACTCAGACTGGAGATCATCACTTAACATTCATTTGACGATGCTTGATGAGTCCTCTATCTAACCCCTTAGATATTCATCCAAGTATTAGCCTCTATGATTCATTCAATGAATCAACAACTGTATGATCATCAAGTTGGCCATGATACATCACCCTTATTGTATAAAGGGATCTTATAGTGCATTCATTCATTCAATCTCAGAAAGGGAGTGAAAATAATCAATAACTTTTATTGATAAATCATTTATTACAATAACATTTATTGTAGGAATGGTTCGTCCGGGGCTCACATTGCTAACAAGTCCACCTCTGGGTTTGCTGTATATGTTGGAGATTCTCTAGTCTCATGGAGGAGCAAGAAACAAATTGTGGTGGCACGGTCTAGTGCGAATATGAAGATAGGGCTATGGGCCAGGTGAGCACAGAAATGATGTGGGTAAAGGTTGTGCTTATAGATTTACATATAGAAGTTCCACTCCCTATGGCTTTGGAATGTGACAATCAGGCGGCCTTGTTCATTGCAAATAATCCAGCATTCCATGAACGAACCAAGCACATTGAAGTTGACTGTCACTTTATACGTGACATGATTCAGAATGGATTCATTGCTACATCCTATGTTAGTTCAGAGATTCAAACAACAGATATTTTTACTAAGGCATTACTGCGAGGCCCATTTGAAAAGTGTGCGTCCAAGCTGAGCATGATTGATATCTATACTCCATCTTGAGGGGGAGTGTAAACATATATTATTCACTTATGTACCTCTGTGTTATTTTTCTTTCCCGTTGGACTCTTTATGTAATTTACCCATAGGCTACTCTCCTATATAAGAGAGCTTAGGGTTGATGGAATAAATATGTTCTCTTATTTTCCCAACATATATGAATCCTGGAGAGGATATTTCTACCCACTTACTTTGTGGTATCTGTGCGGCAAGGCCTCAAATATCGGATTGCAGGTTCGTTCCATAAGCCTGGAAAGGGAAATTCGGTGGAATGGTCCAAAATTAGTAAAATTATTTAAAAACCCATTTTCCTAAATTGAGATCTATAATATTCTTCAACTCAAATGAGATATAAATACACATTTTTTTTCTAATAGTAATTAGTAAGGTATAATATGATATGTTTCATTAAATTATTATCCAATTGCTCTACTAATAAAAAAAGCAGTATGCTGTTAGAACCAGATTGGAAAGGAAATTAGAAGCCAATAGTTTTAGTCTTGAACATGAGGTGATATGTTGATAAATCTCAGATTTATCATCTTAATTCCTATTTGTTGACCATCTTGCTTAAGTAATTCATAAACTATAATTAATAATTGCCATTAATTAACAAATAACTCCATGTAAATAATTAACACTAATTATTGTATATAAATAACTATATCATTGTGCCTATATTTTGTGTATTTCTTTATTTATAGAAATCCAATAAATATTAGTGTAATATTGTATATATTTATTTCAACACTAGACATAAATTAAAAATATAAAAAAGAAATAAAAGGTAAAAGAAGTATTTTTTAATACTTAAAAATACTTGCAAAATTTTTACTATGTATATATGTTGTATTTTCACTTTGAGTTCTACATGAACGTTGTAGATCTCGATGAGATCTACAAATTTCAGGATGAATGTATTTCATAATTCATTTTTATTCTACAAGGATTTATTCATTTCTTTTCAATCTGATTACGTGGTGCCACCTGCCTCTTCCACTTGGCCTTGTTCTTTTGGTACTACTCATCCCTTTCTGGACGTTATTATAAGTTTATAACATGTAACACATATAATTTATGAGGACGATGGTCCTTAAACTGCACATATCGGTCATATCGATGGGAATATATAACGAGACAATCATTGTTTGGCAATTGGCATAAAGATTTATGATTTATCTATATAAAACCTACAACAACAAATGAGAAATATCCAAATCAATTTAACAATGTAAAATGAGATGACCTAGGCTAAAATCAAGAGTTTCACGGTGGATCTGAATCGCCCCCCTTCCTTGTTGTCTCTCATAACGCATTGCAGATTCAATGAACTCGCAATAGTTCTCCCATGTCATGTACGAGTATATGGCCTTGTAATCCATCACATACTGCCTGTATTGGTGGTCATCGATGCCTATGAGTATCCCGAGACGAGAATAAGCAGCACTAGATCTAGTATCACGAGTAACACGACGAGACTGCGAACTACTAGCTTGAGATCCTCGGGACGACGACGACGGAGTAGGAGAAGATCTCTGCGGAGGAGGATCTGGAGGAGGAGCGTAATACTCAGGGAAGAAACGGAAACTGTCACCACCAAAGAAGCTGCCGTGGCTGAGCTGGGTGTGCTCGGGTTGGCTACCTTGGTAGTTCTCACCGCTGTAGCTGCTATATCCTCTATACCCACTGTTGCTACCATATCCATAAGATGGAAGAGTATACGCCTGAGGAGGAGGAGGTCCAGGTGGAGGAGTAGGAGAATATTTAGGGAAGACGCCAAATGATCTTTCATCTTGTGAGGTTCCATATCCATCCATGGGACTGGGCGTTCCTCCACGGTTTGTGCTATCAATGCCCATGCAACTCAATGAACCTACAGATGATATCAAATCGTCCATGTATCTATCTGTGGGATGATGGTCACGTCGTCCATATGCATCGTAATCCATAGGTCCTGGACTCAGACTTGGGACAAACTGCCCATGTATGTTTCCACGTCGTTCCATGTATTCTCGCTCTGACTCGGATCTTCTATCATCACGTGGTCTACGACCACCTGACCCCCCTGAATATGTGTCCCCATCACCGGATCCACCACGACCACCAACATCATCATCATCATCATCGTCATCGCTCCCACTTTCATCTTTTGATTTGGATTTGGATTTCGATCCAGTAGATAGAATGTCCTCCACGATCGCATCAAGTTCTACCCCTCCAAGAGGGTCCGTGATTCTTTCAGATCTGGCCATGTAGTCGCCAACATCTGCTCCCATTTGTTAGCTTATATTCTCATTCGGCCTTCCCCCCTGTTGATCGAGCAATGGAGCATCGTTGGAATCCAGCTACCTCTGCAGAACATCTTCATCTGCATCGTCGTCGTGCATCTTGAAAATATATGCAAGATCGATGGGGTCTGTGTAGTCCTCTCTGTCATGCCCCTCTCTTGCCTGTTTCATCTTCAACCTCAAGTTGTAGTGCACGGAAACAAGATCGTGGAGTCGTTGTTCTCCCAACTTGTTCCATCTCCTCGAATGGATCAAGTTGAATGTGCTCCAATTTCTTTCACAACCACCGACAGATGCTGTTTGGGACAATACTTTCACTGCCACTTTGCAGAGGTTGGGAGCTTCCATCCCATACAATAACCACCATTCGGCTGTGGAAAATCCAAAAGAGATAAATTATAAATCAATAATAGTCAAATTGTTACACATATCAATCAGTAAGCTTAGTCCTTACCAGGAAGAGTACTGCCGCGTCCATTAACCACGGTTACCCTACCGAAAGAACCCAAGGCATCCCTAAAGTATTTAATCTGCACATTAATCGAAACTTTAATTCATAACATGGTTTGTGCCTTAAAATAGATTGTACATTATACTAGCGTTCTTACGGTCTTATCTCATTCATACACGAGGTTTGTGCCTTCTCGTCCTTGACGAGCTTCTCCACCACAATTTGTACAGCTGCTAGAAGGTCAGCATTTGTACCAAGACTGTTCTTGTATTGGTACTCCGGATTGAAGTAATATGCTGGAGACGAACAATTCTCAAATTTGAACCATTTAAAAGTACATACCTATGGAAATGGATAAAAAAACTAAATGGATAATAAACGTACCAGCCTTGTGAAGAGGATGTGAGAGCATCTCGGACCATCGTTCGTCTATGATGTCCAACCATGTTCTAAATCCTCTCCCAACAGCTTCTCTAACCTTCTCCCTCATGCAACGCATTGCCTCGTAGATGACTCCCATAGTTGGTTTCTTATCCCCATCTACGATACGCAATGCAGAAACAACATGTTCCATTATTTTCGTGACCCTTGTCACGTCATCCCAGAAATGGAGATCATTGATGATTGTCTCCACTCTCCTTCGTCCTTCAGTTCGAGCTTCTGGGTTCTCGAACCATTCACCTTGGCACACATGGTCTTCAACCATGTCTTGTGTTGTTTGAGGCTTTGCAACGCTATAAAATTGGTTGCAAAGCATGTGATCCCAGGCCTCACCAACTCACCATTGCATGTCCGCCTCATCAAGGCTAACACTTTGGAATGGTAGTAAATGAAAGTCGTGATTGCCCGTGCTTGGTTCATCACCTTCACGACGAGCTTCCTCTTGCTGAAATACTTCGGAATCAGATCTATGCAATGCGCAGCATACGGTGTCTAAAAATGCCGTAGCTGCTGGACTTCATTACTGTTTCTCCTGCTTTCTTAAAGTTGCTGTCGTTGTCCGTCACAATCTGTACGATCTTCTCTTTCCCAACGTCCTTAATGACGTCCTTCAACAACTTCAACAGGTACTTGTAATCTTTGACCTGTTCAGAAGCATCGACAGATTTAAGGAAAATTGTCTTACCGTAGCAGTAAACGAGGAAGTTGATGATCTGCTTCCTCGTATAACTTGTCCAGCCATCACACATCAGCGTTACACCGTACTCTGACCATCTCTTCTTCAGGTCCGAGATGTACTCGTTCATCTATTCCTTCTCTTGCGCAAGATACTTGTTCATTAACTCTTTGGCACTTAAAGCCTTCACTCCCGTTCCAGCTGCGACGATCTCTTCAGTGGCGTGCTGTAAGAAAGGTCCACTAGCGATATGGGCTGGGATGCTCTTCCCAAAGAAGAGCTTCCCCTTGTGTTTCTTAGTGGGTCGTGGTACTGATGCACCTCTAGAACCACTCCCACTGCCACCAGCATTAGGGAAGCCGTCGCGCACACCAGCGAGTTATCTCCTCTCAAACTCTCTCCTCATGGACTCTTTCGTCACCCTCCTTTAAGCCCTCCTCTCCGCTCGGTCTGAACGTCATGGGGGTAGACAAAGTCCTCGTCGTCTGAATCTGAGAGGATATTGAACTCTTTTTCAAACATGAACTCCTGGAACTGTTCATCCCGTCTTGACCTCTCGACATCCTTCTCCTTTTTCCCCTCCATGCTGGCCTTCACGAAGTCCCTCACGTCTTTTGGACATCGAGTGCACTTGACAACATTTTTATTGCTGTCAACAAGGTGATGCTTCAGTCTAGTAATACCCCCTCCTCCCAGCCTCTTACCACAGAAGTTGCATTGCAGTTTCACTTTGTTGCCATCTATAGCGGTAGAATGCTTCCAACCAATCTCTCCACTTTTGAAATCCTTCTGTCCACGAGAACCATTAGAGTTTGAACCGGAGTGTGCCATGATCTTGAATCCTTGATCTGAAAAAATAAACAAAAAAAATCAAAAGCCCCAAAATTCTACACCAAATTACTCAATAATTTGAAGAATTAATTCTACTTTTTTCGGATTTAATTAATTACCCCAATTTATCTAATATAAATCACCACGAAAAAATTTAAACTAAGTCTAAATCATGAGATCCAAGTCCATCCTAACATAACATCACCTAATAAACACCAAAAAATCAAAAGCCCCAAAATCGAACACCAAATTACTCAATAATTTGAAGAAATTTTACTATTTTCGGATTTAATTAATTACCCCAATTTACCTAACATAAATCACCACGAAAAAATTTAAACTAAATCTAAATCATGAAATCCAAGTCCATCCTACCATAACATCACCTAATAAACACCAAAAACTCAACAGCCCCAAAATCGAACACCAAATTACTCAATAATTTGAAGAATTAATTTTACTATTTTCAGATTTAATTAATTACCCCAATTTACCTAACATAAATCACCACAAAAAAAATTAAACTAAGTATAAATCATGAGATCCAAGTCCATCCTAGCATAACATCACCTAATAAACACCAAAAAACCAAAAGCCCCAAAATTGAACACCAAATTACTCAATATATTGAAAATTAATTCTATTATTTTCGGATTTAATTAATTACCCCAATTCATAAATCACCACGTAAAAATTTAAACTCTAAATCATGAGATCCAAGTCCATCCTACCATAACATCACCTAATAAAGCCAAAAAACCAAAAGCCCCAAAATTGAACATCAAATTACTCAATAATTTGAAGAATTAATTCTACAATTTTCGGATTTAATTAATTACCCCAATTTACCTAACATAAATCACCATGAAATTTTTTTAACTAAGTCTAAATCATGAGATTCAAGTCCATCCGACCATAGGAGTACCTAATAAACCCAAAAAAATAAAAAACCTCAAAATTAAACACCAAATTACTTAATAATTTGAAGAATTAATTCTAGTATTTTCGGATTTAATTAATTACACAACAAGACTTAACAAAAATCAACATGGAATATGGTTTCGTAAGGCTTAAAACATGTAATCCAAGTTACCAAACTATACTCATTCCAATCAAGAACAAAAGCCCTAAGAAATTTTGAAATTTTACTCACTAATTGAGAGAAAATCATAGGATTCATACCTCAAAGGCTCAAAATGCAATGGAGATGGAAGAAGGCTTGGAGTTCCAAATTTCAGTGCTGTCGATATGGGGCGATATGCCAATTTTATAGCCGAAATGAGCCGACATGGGCCCTCCATTTCGTGCATGTAAAGAAAGGAATATGTCAAGTGTCGGCGATATATCGCTGACAAACGATATATCGTCGATCTCAGTATTTGGATATACATAGTAATATCGATATCCCGACCTCATCGATACCGATATATCGACGATATATCGCGAAACGGCCTTCCATGTTTGCAGCTAGCAATTGATGCACCAGAGGGAGCAGGGCCAAGCTCCATATACCCCGTGATTGTAAAGCCGCCATTTCTTCTTCCATAGACAACCTCCACCAGTCAATTTTCATAGCATTCTGATAATTCCGTTGTATCTCCACGGAAGACAAAGCTACAACAAATCTCTAGAAGTCGCAAGTGAGGCGGTGAAAGGAAACCTGCGAAGCAAAGGGATAGGATGCAGAAACCGTTTCTGCTTTCGAATAGCAATAGGGACATTAAGATCATCATCCACTGTACTCGACGGTGCATATGCCTCCTACAAAGAAGAATCCTGCACGGACACACTATCCGACCCATCGTTAGTATTAGCATCTGAACATACCTGAGGCGTGATGGATGATTGACGTACAACTTGAGCAGGACCTGACCGACGTGTATAGTATTTAGGTAATGGTATGATAGGTGGTTGTGATGGTGGTGGTGGTAGTGGTGGGGATGACGTTGGCGTGACGACCGGGACATGAATGGATAAAGGTGGACTCAGACTAGGAGGAGGAACATAGATGTCATCATTAGATGTGGAGGCCAGCCTGTCACCTGCAGGGGAGAAGTAGATAACTGACTCAAAAAATGTAACATCAACACCTGACGAAATATTTCCTGTTGACATGATCATAACAACGGTACCCCTTCTGAGTTCGAGAGTAGCCCACAAAGACACACTTGACAGTTCTAGGTGAGAGTTTGTCAAGTCCATGAAACAACTGCTGAACAAACGCAACAACACCAAAGACACGAGTGGTAAGAGAAAATAATTCCTTCTTTGAAAAAATAACAGAGAGGATGGCATACGATTCACAAGGTAGCAGGCCGTAAGGACAACATCCCCCCAAAAGAGATATGCGCACAACTCTGGATAAGCATGGTTCGAGTAATATCAAGGAGATGTCGATGGTTCTGCTCTGCCACTCCATTCTGTTGAGATATGTAAGCACATGTGGTTTGATGAATAATACCTTTGGACGAGAAGAAATGGAAGAGAGAGCGAGTGCAAAATTCCAATGCATTATCCGTACGAACATATTTGACATGAGAGGAAAAATATTTTGCACCTCAATTATAAGATTTCTAATAACATCCCCTGCTTCAGATTTATTCTTTAATAGAAATACCCACGACATACGAGAGAAATCATCAACGACTACATTGATAGAACCTATGTCCCTTATGATCAGGAATACGACTCGGACCCCAAATATCAACATGAAATAATTCAAACGGAGAGCTACTGCTCCGACACTGACGACTAGGGAAGCTAGCTCGATGGTGCTTTCCCAATTGACAGGCTTCACATCGAAAAGAAGAACTTGGAGAAATCTGAGGCAAGAGGTGACACATCTTTTGAAATGGGAGATGACCAAAGCGTAGATGACATGTGTACGGAGAGACTAATCCGGCTGAGTAGGAAGAGACATCGGCATAGGAATTTTGGACCAGACGATAGAGACCATCCTCTTCAGAGCCACAACTAATCACCTTGCCCGTTAGTATGTCCTGAAAAATGAGAGAAGATGGGTCAAATATAGCGCGACAGTACAAATCCTTCGTAATCTGACTAATAGACAATTGATTCATGGAAAAATCAGGTGCATGGAGAACATTCTGTAAATGCATGGACGGTGACATGGTAATCTCCCCCTATGCAACGATGGGGGAACGCGCCCCATCAACTATGATCACTGACCGTTCAAGTGGAATCTCTCTGTATAACTCTAGTCTATCTCTGTCGCGGTAGAGATGGTTGATTGCGTCGGAGTCCTTGATCCAATCTGAGATATTATGACATGATGTAAAAGCAGAAGCACTACCTGAGGTGCTAGCAAAGGCAGAAGTACTGGCCGATGCTGAAGCAACAATATCGGAAGAACCAGTTGGAGAGTCTGTAAATGTTTGAGGCAGAATATCGCGCAATCGCGCCACAATCTTCTCAAACCTGTGATCTGAAGTGGATGCCGACGGAGATGTAACATGCTCAGCCTACGCGCGCTGATGCTGGAAACTCATGCTTAGAATAGCATGTATCCTCAGAGTGACCAATGCGATGACAGAAAGTACATGTGGCGAAAACGACCTCCTCGACCACGAGGTCCACGTCCACGGAATGAAGACTGACCACCTCTCCCTCGCGACACAGCCATCGTCGAAGGTGGTGGAGCAGAAGTACTGGAATAAACAGAGATGCGCCTAAGCCTCCGGTAAACTTCCTCCATAGGAGGAATGGTAGCATCGAAAAGTATCTGAGATCGGGCTACATCATACTCAGAATCAAGTGCTGCAGGCAGGACCCCACCATGGTAGCATTCCGGAAGGTCTTCTGCTGCTCAGGGGTAGCCGTAAGAGGTATAGTACTGTAGAGCTTCTCAAACATCCCCCGTACGTGTTGGAAATGCGAGCCCACGGCGAGCCATTATGCAATAAATGTTATTGCAAATATCATTCCCTGATCTGAAATGAAGAATAATGAATTTGCATAATAGGTCCCTTAGTACAAATAGGGTTATGTACCATGGCCATCTTAATAATCATACAGCTGTTGATTCAACTATTGAATCATAGAGGCTGGTGCTTGGATGAATATCTAAAGAGTTAGATTGAGGACTCATCAAGCACCGTCAAATGATTGTTAAGAGATGATCTCCAGCCTGAGTAGGAGATGGCAATCCTTATCTCTGAAGGCTGATATCTGACCGACCTCTTGATGCAGGTCCTGTGCATAGGAATAGAGATTCGGAGGTGTCAGATTAGTTAGGTCAAAGAGTTGACTTAACGAGATCGAGATAACCAAAGTCCTATATCGTATGCTGTCATGATATAGGCACGCGTCCTCTGACCGGAGACAGATGTGTTACTATATGTCTAAGTATGTACATTTGGCAGACCAATAGGTTGATGACCTAATCAAGGTCTATACACCGACGCGCTGGTGTGCATGTAAGGGCATATGAGTAATACGATCTCTCAAAGGGATCATACAAGTTCAACTATTGAACCGGAAGGCATGAGCTCACTCATGAGATATTGGGAAGAATCAAATTCCATGCGCATGGTCGTCTCGCTTTGGAAGCTTGATTGAATTTGTAGGTTTGATATATACTTTTAGTATATGATCAAGACCTAGGTATAATATACGCTTTTGGAAAGTGTATGATTGATACCAACTCCCAATGATCGAATGAGAAACTTACTGATAAAACCATGAAGTAGACAGTATAAAGTTGATCCAATACTTCGGGTTTAGTCTGAGTCTTCCAGTATGCAGGATGTACATGTATTGGGAATACCTGAGGGTGATTTGATCATAAATGGGTGTATAACCATGACGCTTCCATTCCTAGGGAGTGATGAAACGGGTCTGGATTTTAGTGACTCCTCTCAGTAGAGAAGTGATCTGATCTTGGTCCAAGTGTTGGACATTGATCTGAATGTGGTTCAGATACAATGAGAAGATTAGATTTACGGTCTTGATTAATCAAGCATCTATGAGAGGCCCGTGATCTGGATTTGAGATATGATCTCAATATCTATGTCACTATACGTGGAACAATACAATCGCCCTGTCCTTATCTCCAAGTATCTGCGGAGAGATTGCATTATTCTTGAAGGGTTGAAGAATAGTTCCATAAGATCTAAGCAATGAAGATATAATGATTAAATGTGATTTAATCATATTGATGTGTGAAGAAATTATCCAATTTATATAAATGTGATTTAATTAATGTGGATAAGAATAATGTGGATAGAAATATCCAATTATTCATAATATATTATAAATGCGATTTATAATATATTAGAGAGAGCTAATAATAATTTATATGTGTTGATTAATTATTATGTGTATTGGATACACATTGTGTAATTAATTAACAATGTAAATTATATGTTGTTTTGGGTTGTGAATATGATTCACAATTTTTTCCATGGCAAGATTGCAATATTCTCAAATATAATTGTGAATTATTTTTGAAGAATAATAACCCAACAAATAAATAAAGAGATATTTCCATGGAGATATGCAATCTCATGAAATTCATGAGATTGCTCTCCCCATGGAAATAAGTGGGCGGCACATCATTCCTATAAGGAATGTGTGGCCGTCCACATGGAAGGTATATGGAGATGGAATCTCCATGTATCTTCTCTCCTTATTTGTTGATTTGATTTAGGATTAATTTATATTTGATTTTGTCAAATATATTTTAACCTAAATTTGTTGGTTTTACCAACAATAACTTGACCATTGGATTAAGATAAATAAATCTCACCCATTGATTTTATGTGTCCCATGGATTGAGATCCATGGATCCCAAAACCCTATAAATAGAGAGGCATACCATGCTCTCTCTTGACATGTAATATGTAGGCTCTCTCTCTCTTTCTTTCTTCTCTACACACGTCAGCCCTCTCTCCCTCTAATATTGGTGGCCGTCCACCAAATCCTAGAGGAGAGAACCGTCGTCGCCTTCGCCACCGCGCCGCCGCTTCGACGTTCTTCGGTTCTCCGTCTTCTTGGAGAGTTTCTCTCACGAAGGAGACGTTTCATCTCGTGCGACGAGATCAGGAGCAACTACGCTTGGATCATCTTCTTGGATTGCGAGGACAACGCGATTCATCTCCGCGCTCGCAAGCGGTCTCGCCGACGATCGGACTTGAGACAGGAGGTCTCTTTCTTTAGAGACTCGATCAACCACGCTTCAAGAGGTATTGTATTATACTTGTTGTGGTTATAGATGAAACGATCTGAGAATGGTTCTCGGATCATGTGGTTTCATCGAATAAAATTTTTAAATTCCGCTGCACCGAACAACTAGTGCGACTAGTCGTTCTTCGTGGTATCCGATACGACGATCACGCTTCCGTGATGCGCTTGAGGATATATTCCATATCCTTCAAGTGGTATCAGAGCCAGGTTGACGGTTTCGAATATGATTCGAAAAACCAAGGACGACTTGGGTTCGTTAAGGTCGCGAAAGTTTTTATCGCATTTGATTTCGCAGATCTGTTTATTAAATAAATTCGGCACTGTTTAAATTGTTTAAACATGAATTTAATACTTGGATTTTGTTCCCCATTAAATAAGGAAACCATAGGATCTGAGTTTACGTAAATCGGATTTCGTATGCTCTAGATATGGTTGTTTTAATGAACATGTATGCACTGTTGCGGGAACTGTAGATCTGAACGTGATTAAAATGTTAATTACTGTTTAGACTTGCCTCGAAATGCGTGTAACATCATTTGGGTTCTGTCCTAAATCAAATTAGCAATCTATGAAAATTGATTTTGTCTAATTTGGATTTAATATGATTGAGATATACTAATTTTGGTAAGTAGGGGTCACTGCTGTAATTACAGTCCTAATGTAGAACCAAGTGATTGTCAATTAGTGAAATTAATTGTTAATTTCGTGAAATGATCATGAAAAATATTTGTGAAATATTGGAAGTTGATTATTTACATAATTGACATGGCCTCAACCAATTAATGATTAGATTTGATCTAAATCTTAACTGGAAACACAATCATCAAACTTGATGATTGTATAGTGACTGTCATTTTATAAATTAGTGAAATTAAATTGTTTAATTTCTTAGAATAATTATGCATAAATATTTGTGAAATATTTGATGATTATTATTCCCTTAAATGACATTGCCTTAACCAATAATTGATTAGATGTGATCTAGATCACTGAATGGTTACATGATCTACATGATCAACATTCCAACAAACATGTTCCTTGAATAGGACTTGGGATTTGTTTAGCAAATCTCATTATAATATTTATCAAAATTGTTTTGATTATTATTATATGATATAATTTCGGTTGAAGAACCGATGATCATCTCAAGTACAAAATGATCTATTTTGCATTATCCTTTCCCGAGGTGGATATGGTATCTAGTCGGAGACCATTGGGGTTGCGGGTTGCAACGTATGTGGTCCGTCCCACTCTCGTCGGTACTGACCATGACAGCGGGTAGGGTTAGTATAATGCTTAAGAAATCATGATGTATTTCTAATTATTAAAATTCGAAATAATACGTATTTGAGATAATACCATAATTCAAGTAACAATAAAATGTTTGTTGGATATTAATTGGATCATTAGTTTAATATGATTAGATTGATTGGAATCCAATTAAAATTAAAACACTCTATTATAAATAGAGATGTTATTTCCCTTGGAAGAATTAATCATAATGAATATGATTCATAGTAATTAATTAGAATTCGAATATGATATGGAGGATCACATAAGTGACATCCATGGTCTCCCGTCAAGGCGGAGGGTTCCGTCACCAGGGATTGTATGTGGGAGACGCCTGTCCGAAGTGACAGCTCCTGTATGCAAGCGCATCTGGATCGGGCTCTTTGCTTCTCGAAAGAGTAAAGCCGTATGCGTAGTGACCCCAATATCGGATCCTCATATTATTGGGGCGATATTGGATTGCGCATAGCGAGTACTATTCCTGTTGACGGTTGGTTCAATTAATGACGGGTCAACATCGCCTTAGGGATGGTGGGCCCGGGTGTTAAAGACCGAATTGGAAAATGCAAGTTGGACTTGCAAGGCGGAATGTGTTCCCGCTTCTTTTTATCCGAGTTGCAGATTCTCATATTATTGGGATGTAACAAAGATAAGGAAGGAGATCCCAGATCTTGTTGAGATATAATGGTAAGTATATCTCTTACATTAAAAGTGATTAAGGGAATGCACTTTCAGTGTTGACAAGGCAAGACAACTTTGATATAAAATCCTAAATCAAAGTAATATATATATATATGTATATACACTTATGCAAATTTCTTATTTCAGATAATCCTTCATTAAAACCCACTCAATGGTATACTCAATAATAACCAGCAAAATATCATGGATTGGACTCATGATCCAGATATTGTACTTGCAGTTGGACACATAATGTATGTGGTTGCAATGTGCAAGTTTCCTCATAATAATGAGGAATGACAATTAAATAGATAATAGGACTACAACCGTAGGGTTTGTATGTCTCTATAATCTTGATCTCATTGAATGTACTTTGGAAGTAACATGTCGATGATGATCGCAATTGTCAAATAATCCTTATAAAATCAATGAAGATATTATGATATACATATGTGCTCTTGACATTTAACATGAATGAGATGGTTCACTGCATCATGCAGAATGGTAGCTCTATAAGAGATGATGTATTCAAAATGTTTGAATACCTACCTGAACCAATGCTTTTAGAGTTTAAATGGATGTAGATGATGAGTGTCATCATTCTACTGTTTATACTCTAGTTATTCATGAAGCTTCATAATATTCATATTGTATGGATTTAATGAAGCATGTATAAATGTTGAAAAACTCTTACTTTGAATTCTTTTGAATTTAAAATAAGAGATCCTCTGTCCTGCGCAATGGTTGCTTATAGATAAAGGGAGCGCAGTGGAAGCATGGGTTGGACCCAAGTAAGAAGTATAGTCAAAGAGTTGACTATACCTCTGTGATTTCCATATGACATCCAAATAGTTGGATGAATGCCAATACTGCAATAAATTGATGTGTTGATAGTGCGACTATCAAATCTGTCTAGAATCCTTAGAGAAGCACTCGGATAGAGCATCAAAATAATCTACATAAATCATTGAAATTGATTTTCTTATTTGATAAGATAAAGTCAAATAATTGTATCTCAATCTTCTGATGACATTTGCAATAGGTTGCATATGTTTTAGAAGACCAGAAAATTTGATCTTAAGGTCTATAGTTATCCACATGGATATTGATGCAGTTGTTGCAACAATCTCTGCTGGATTGATAGACTTGTTAATTTCAGTGGGAGAGCCCTTAGTCTTAGAGAATGTCTCTATGACCTAGACATTAGAATACACTCATTGTTTGTTTCTAAATGTTGGAAATAAACATGAATTCTGGAATGGACCTATCATAAAGAGTTATGATGAAGATATTTCAGAAAGTAATCTAAAATCTAGTGGACTCCACTAAATTAGAAAATTAATGAATGGTTTATTAATATTTCTAAATACTGAAATTAAAACCTTTATAAGATCAATAGGAGGATGAAGATCATATGACAATGATCTAGCATCGAGCCTTGGACATTTGTCTATCGATTTGATCAATAGACTAGTAAGAGATGAAACTTTAGAATGTCTAAAATTTCAAAACTTACATACTTATGAATATTGTATTCAAAGTAAAAATGTCCAATACACCTTTCTTTGGGAATGGTGTAAGATGTCAAGGTATTCGAGATCTCATACATATTGATGTATGCGGATCATCTATATCATAGTAAACATTATGGATATGTGATATCTATTAATGATTATGAATGATATGAGATTTCTTCTCTTCATCTAAAGGAAGTTTTTGAAATGTTCAAAGATTTCATTATTTTGGTTTACAACCAAAGTTTGAAGGAAGATAAAATGAATCTGATCTAATCTAGGTAGCCTGTACCTGTTAGATGAATTCAAAGGATACCTTATAGAGATATGAATATCATTTTTATCTCAATCCTCCTAACACACCTTAACTCAATAGAGTTATAGGTAGATACAATTAGATCATGTGTGACATGATCTTATCAATGATGAATTTTAGCATAATTATCCCTTAGTTTCCAGGTATATATTTGTAGTAGAGACTACAATGTATATCCTTAATAAGGTTCCATGTATGTTGGAATCTAGCACTTGAAAGTGCTGCTTCATTAGGAAAATAAAGGATGGTATTGGATACTTACTTTATGACCTTGAGATTCTAAGTATCTCATCTCTGAGAATATGACTCTTAGAGGTTGAGAACTCATTTATCTTGAGAAGATAATGAAGCTCCTGAAATTGGAAACTAAAAGGATAATTAAAGATGAAACACTAATACCTCTTCAAATGAGTTTGATGATGGATTCCATGTGTCAGAGAAATCTGACAATGATCGGATTTCATGTGATGAAATTCCTGAGGATCATAACATGGAAAGATGGATGTTAGCAATAAAAGTCTAAAGTAGACTTCATATACAAGTGTTGTATATGGACCCTCGAGGATCCACCTATGTGGGTAAGACCTATAAAGGTGTAAATGGATCTTCAAGAGGAAGGGAACCTGATGAGAAGGTAGAGACCTTCAAAGCACGGTTCGTAGCCATGAGCTACACACCGGAAGAAAAAACATTGCTTGCAATGAGACTTGCTCTTCGGTGACCATGCTTAAAACCATCAGAATATTGCTGACCTTAGCTACACAATTTGACTATTGCATCTTCAAGATGTAAGTCAATATTGCATTCCTCTATGAATACCTCTCTGAGGATATTCACATGAAGTAGCCCAAGGGCTTCATGGTTGAGGAAAACAAGGTATGCAAGCTGAAGAATCCATCTATGGACTCAAATAAGCTTCTTTAAGTTGGATCATAAGATTTGATGAAATTATAAATGTTATGATTTCAAATAGAATCTGGATGAGCCATGTGAAGCTTAGTAGGAGTGCCTTTGTGTTCATCGTGCTAAATGTAGATAATATCCTAATCATTTAGAATGATATAAGGATGATAATAAGTGTTTCATAGACTGGCTATTCCATATCTTGAAATATGATTTCAAAGATACCTCTTAGATCTTAGTTCTGAAGTTGTTCAGAAGCCAAGAGAAGAGGATAATTGGACTGTCACATTTGTAGTACACCTTGGACATATTTATTCATAGAAATTCCAAGAAAGGCTTCTATCCCTTAAGATATGGTACTGACCTATCTAATAGGATAGCACCTCAAAGAGTTGAGGAAGTGAATACTAGAACTACTTGCCCTTGGGCATCAGTTCTGAGAAGCCAGGTGTGTGCTAGATGTGTACAAAAGCCAGGTGGCTGCCATGCAGTGGGAGTAGTAAACTGTTACTAATCCTATTATGGAAATAAAACACTTGGCTGCAGTAATAACAAAATCTTCATAGATGACAAGTTTTTTGAGATAGTGATCTCAAAGTCTTATCTTCAAAAAGTTAAGACTTTATATATAGAGATCTAAATGTCTTAACTGTGGATACCTTAAGAGATAGTGATCTCCAGGAATAAGGGTATTCTGATAAGGATTATGGAAATACTGGTTATGATAATTATTAAGCTGTAGTGTCAAAGACACTGTAACTAACTAGATTGAGTATTGATTGCATAAGATGCAACATTCACATTAGATGCGAACACTGTTATTGGGGATATGCAAGTGCCGTAAAAGGACTTGGCATAGTCTCGCGGGAACAGAGTGACTGATCAGCTTGCCTAGCTATTTTCTAAATAGCCTATGATTGTCACATGAGTGCGAGTTTAAATGATTAGCCCATTAATGGCTCTTTGGGCTAATGGGAGATTGTTGGAAATGCGAGCCCACGGCGAGCCATTATGCAATAAATGTTATTGCAAATATCATTCCCTGATCTGAAATGAAGAATAATTAATTTGCATAATAGGTCCCTTAGTACAATTAGGGTTATGTACCATGGCCATCTTAATAATCATACAGCTGTTGATTCAACTATTGAATCATAGAGGCTGGTGCTTGGATGAATATCTAAAGAGTTAGATTGAGGACTCATCAAGCACCGTCAAATGATTGTTAAGAGATGATCTCCAGCCTGAGTAGGAGATGGCAATCCTTATCTCTGAAGGCTGATATCTGACCGACCTCTTGATGCAGGTCCTCTGCATAGGAATAGAGATTCGGAGGTGTCAGATTAGTTAGGTCAAAGAGTTGACTTAACGAGATCGAGATAACCAAAGTCCTATATCGTATGTTGTCATGATATAGGCACGCATCCTCTGACCGGAGACAGATGTGTAACTATATGTCTAAGTATGTTCATTTGGCAGACCAATAGGTTGATGACCTAATCAAGGTCTATACACCGGCGCGCTGGTGTGCATGTAAGGGCATATGAGTAATACGATCTCTCAAAGGGATCATATAGGTTCAGCTACTGAACCGGAAGGCATGAGCTCACTCATGAGATATTGGGAAGAATCAAATTCCATGCGCATGGTCGTCTCGCTTTGGAAGCTTGACTGAATTTGTAGGTTTGATATATACTTTTAGTATATGATCAAGACCTAGGTATAATATACGCTTTTGGAAAGTGTATGATTGATACCAACTCCCAATGATCGAATGAGAAACTTACTGATAAAACCATGAAGTAGACAGTATAAAGTTGATCCAATACTTCGGGTTTAGTCTGAGTCTTCCAGTATGCAGGATGTACAGGTATTGGGAATACCTGAGGGTGATTTGATCATAAACGGTTGTATAACCATGACGCTTCCATTCCTAAGGAGTGATGAAACGGGTCTGGATTTTAGTGACTCCTCTCAGTAGAGAAGTGATCTGATCTTGGTCCAAGTGTTGGACATTGATCTGAATGTGATTCAGATACAATGAGAAGATTAGATTTACGGTCTTGATTTAATCAAGCATCTATGAGAGGCCCGCGATCTGGATTTGAGATATGATCTCAATATCCATGTCACTATACTTGGAACAATACAATCGCCCTGTCCTTATCTCCAAGTATTTGCGGAGAGATTGCATTATTCTTGAAGGGTTCAAGAATAATTCCATAAGATCTAAGCAATGAAGAGATAATGATTAAATGTGATTTAATCATATTTATGTGTGAAGAAATTATCCAATTTATATAAATGTGATTTAATTAATGTGGATAAGAATAATGTGGATAGAAATATCCAATTATTCATAATATATTATAAATGCGATTTATAATATATTAGAGAGAGCCAATAATAATTTATATGTGTTGATTTATTATTATGTGTATTGGATACACATTGTGTAATTAATTAACAATGTAAATTATATGTTGTTTTGGGTTGTGAATATGATTCACAATTTTTTCCATGGCAAGATTGCAATATTCTCAAATATAATTGTGAATTATTTTTGAAGAATAATAACCAATTAATAAATAAAGAGATATTTCCATGGAGATATGCAATCTCATGAAATTCATGAGATTGCTCTCCCCATGGAAATAAGTGGGCGGCTTATCATTCCTATAAGGAATGTGCGGCCGTCCACATGGAAGGTATATGGAGATGGAATCTCCATGTATCTTCTCTCCTTATTTGTTGATTTGATTTAGGACTAATTTATATTTGATTTTGTCAAATATATTTTAACCTAAGTTTGTTGGTTTTACCAACAATAACTTGACCATTGGATTAAGATAAATCAATCTCACCCATTGATTTTATGTGTCCCATGGATTGAGATCCATGGATCCCAAAACCCTATAAATAGAGAGGCATACCATGCTCTCTCTTGACATGTAATATGGAGGCTCTCTCTCTCTTTCTTTCTTCTCTACACACGTCAGCCCTCTCTCCCTCTAATATTGGTGGCCGTCCACCAAATCCTAGAGGAGAGAACCGTCGTCGCCTTCGCCACCGCGCCGCCGCTTCGACGTTCTTCGGTTCTCCGTCTTCTTGGAGAGTTTCTCTCACGAAGGATACGTTTGATCTCGTACGACGAGATCAGGAGCAACTACGCTTGGATCATCTTCTTGGATTGCGAGGACAATGCGGTTCATCCCCGCGCTCGCAAGCGGTCTCGCCGACGATCGGACTTGAGACAAGAGGTCTCTTTCTTTAGAGACTCGATCAACCACGCTTCAAGAGGTATTGCATTATACTTGTTTTGGTTATAGATGAACCGATCTGAGAATGGTTCTCGGATCATGTGGTTTCATCGAATAAAATTTTTAAATTCCGCTGCACCGAACAACTAGTGCGACTAGTCGTTCTTCGTCGTATCCGCTACGACGATCACGCTTCCGTGATGCGCTTTCGGATAAATTCCATATCCTTCAGTACGGATGTATACAAGGAATGTAGTGGCCGACCATTCTGCTTCATGGTGAATATGTCATGCTGGAGCTATAACATCTTTGTTTCATTTCGCACATGCGAATAAGTGACCACCAGGATGTCCCACATCGCCTTAATGGTGGGTTGATGGAGAACATCATTCACAATCTCCATCGTCAACGTGCCTGAGAGCCAAACCTTGGCATATGAATCATCAGCCTCCTAGAAGGCATAAATCCTAGTCTTCTCTGCCGGTTCTTCCTCGGTAAGAATGTGCTTCTTACCGTTCGACTTCATGAGGCTCATGAATTGCATCTCCCAAAGCTCATAATTTGTCCCATCTATCTTGACTATTGGTGCGGGACCCTTGACCACGCCTATGGAGGGCATATCTACTTTGTTGTCTGACATGACGTCGGAGGCGAAGAACTAGGATCCGTAGACCAAAAAAGAATTGTCTACATAAACTGGACTGGATTTGAGTGCATATGTAGATGTTACACACTCAAATCCATGAAGAGAGAGAGACCGACTTTGAAGAAGGAGGCCGACGGTGGAGGGCTTGGCAGTGGTGGGTACCCGCTGAGGTGGAGGGCTCGACGGTAAGAAGGGGAACGGGGGTGGGTTAAGGCGGCACCCTTGGCGGAGGGGGGGGGGTCGGCGGCGTTGTCGAGAGAGAGGGAGGGGGGCTACGGCGGCGCCCTTGGAGGAGGGGGGGAGGGTCGGCGGCGGTGCCGATTGAGAGAGGGGGGGGTGACAGTGGAAGGGTTAGGGTTTTGGCTCTGATACCATGTTGGTGGAAAAGAGTAATTATTCCAAATAACCCTAGACTCTCTTATATAGAGGAAAGCCTATTGGTAAATTACATAAGTAGCAACAAAGAAAATAGAAATTAATAAACAGTACATCGACTACATAAATATCTCTACATATAATGAATTAAAAGAACTAATTGAATATAAATAAAATATTAGGGGTGCGTTTGGTTGCCGGGTTACATCGGTGTAAACTGGGGGAAGGTAACCCGTTTTTGTATTTTGGTGTTTGGATAGAGGGTTTTGGGTTGAGAGGGTTAGTTGTGATGTGATTATATTGAAGTTTGGAAAAATGAGTAGTTATTGTGATGTGATTGTATTGAAGTTTGGAAAAGTAGGTAGAAGTTGAGTTTTTTTATAATTTTTAGGTGATATGATGGCATACTATATTATCTTTTTGAATTAGATAAAAGAGAAATGATTTATTTAATGTATTAAAAAAGAGAGGGAGAGTGGGCCCCACATGAGAGAGAAAAAGGGAGGTTTTGGGGGGTAAACCCCCCAAAGGGGTGGTTAACCCTCTAGCCGAACATGGCCTAAGTGTATCAGAAAAAGTTTACTTCCAAAAGTAAGATAATATGGTATCTCAAAGAATGGTTGACTAATAGACCTAGTCGGAATTAGTCGGTGTCGGCCACCCCACTGACTAGACTAGTCGGAATGGGTGACTTTTACAACATTGATCGTTTGGAATATGAAGAAGCATGGGGCATCAAGTCTATCAATAAATATAGTGGGCATTTAAAAAATCAAGGTGGGGCCATGCCCCCCATGCATACTACTGGTTTTGCCCCTGGCTTCACGTACCACATGACTATAACATGATCATCTCCTCCATGGTAAGTCATCATTTGCTTTTCTTGAGATCCTCCTGGTATGTGCGGGAGATTTCAATAGTAGGTAATCCTACAACAATCTTCGTGAAATACATCGAAAGTCATGCTAGAGACACATGTCCACTGAGGGGGTATCTCACACAACTACGTTTGCCTTTACGCAAGGCAATAGGCCACCCCAAATCAACCATATGTAGTGATCATGCGCTTCTTGTGGATCTTCCTTCTCATCTCGTAAATGATCTTGTTCACCATTAACACCACTAGTGCCATCAGTTGAACCTAAATTTTCAGAGATTACCTGAGGTGTGTTGGATGTTGGGTGATGCATTGGAGCATGGAGAACATACTAAGGTATATGTGTAGAAGGAGGTGGAAGGACAACACCATCCTTGGAGAGGGACTCAACCTATCACTTGCAAAATTATAGTACTTTATGGAGTCAATTAGAGTAATATCAACACTAACATAATATTTTCTCTGGACAGAATCAAAACACCTATATTTCTTGTAGGTACGAGAGTACCCAACAAACATACATTTGACAACTATAGAAGTGAGCTTGTCACGATCTGGATGTAGAAGATGAACAAATGTTACACAGTCAAAGACACGTCGTGTAAGTGAGAAAAGATCCTTCTTAGGAAAAGCAAGAGAGAAATGTCCCTTTTTATGCAGAATGATAGAGGGCATCTGATTGATTAGGTAACATGTTATCATAGAATCACCCTAGAAGGAATGAGGAGCCTGACTCTGTATGAGAAGAGTTCCGGTGATGTCCAGAAAGTGACGTTATTTGCACTCAACAACACTGTTCTGTTGAGAAGTACAAGGGCACATATGATGGATAATGCCACATGAGCTAAAGAATTGGGATTGTTGAATGGTAAAGAACTCTAGAGCTTTATCAGAATGAATGTATATGATAGAAGTAGGGAAAAAAAATCTTCATTTCAATTACAAAATTCTGAATCATAATAGTAGCATCAGACTTATTCTTACTAAAAATATCCATGACAGTTTGGAAAAGTCATATACATCAATCAAATAATACTTGTGCCCCTGATGATCATGGACACGACCTGGACCCCACAAATCAGAATGAAGAAGTTCAAAAGGATTCTAACTACTAAGACCTTGACAACATGGAAGGCTAGGCCGATGATGTTTCCCAAGTTGACATGGTTCACACTAAAACATGCACTTTATAGAAATGCAAGGGATGAGACAACAGATCTTCTACAATGAAGGATGACCAAATCGAAGATGCCAAGTGTAATCAGAAATTGATCTAGGAGAAAGAGAGCTAGCACCCGCATAAGGAGATTGGACCAACCTGTAAAGCCCTCCATGCTCACGCTCACATCGAATCAAGTGAGTATATCCTAAAAACAAAAGAAACAATGCCAAATATGGCTCGGGAATGTAAATCTTTTGTAATCTGACCGATAGACAATAAATTCATTGAGAATTCCGGTGCATGAAGAATATCCTGTCGACGCATATAGGGAGTCGAATGTACCTCCCCCTTTCTGGTAATGGGAGAATGTATCTTGTTAGCATTGATCACTGATCTACTATGCTATGTAGGGTTATAAGAATCGAATTGTATGCAATCTCTACATAGATGATGAGAAGCTCCAGAGTCCATGATCCAATCTAAAGGATCTGGTCAAGTACGACTGGTAAATGCATGAGTAATACCTGAAGTGTTGGTGGAAAATTTATTGGCCAGTAGAAGCATGGTTTGAGAAGGCTAGCCTCGAGGCAGTCGAGGCAGGGCTTTTTAACCTCGAGGCGGACGTCGCGGATGGTATTGATGAGGCGCATGCCTCATAACGTCGAGACGGTGAGGCGGTCGAGGCATGTTGTGAGGCATTTTATGGATTTTAAAGCATTTCTAAGGATTTAAATTGTCTTATTGGTAGTTTTAGATGCTTATAAATTTATAGTTGTTTAGGATATATACCTACAAGATGAATGCTTGAAATTTTAAGTTTCTTCATATTCATATTGAGTATTAAACTTATTTAATTATTTCAAGAAATTATTAGTATTACACTTTTAGTTACAATCCCCAAAGCTTAAATAAAAGCTAGTGTTGAGATAGGTGACATAATGAGTGATGAAGTATCCCAATTAGAAAAACAAGATTAGATTTAAGACATATCAATGTTGTCATATTTTATATATTAGTCATATAACAAGTGCATCTCATCATAAATTTTTTTTTGCATCGCAATATTTTTTAGTGAAAAATATGTTATATTTTATACTTAATGACAATTATAGCCAACGATTCCATTTTTGATTGGGTAGAAATTTAGTAGATATATTTATGGAATTTACATATCCTTTCTTTCATGTTCTTATCTTCATAATTTTGTCATATATTACAATGTTTTATATTATATGTATGTCAATTTAGATAATTTCATTAGTAAATATATTTATTATACCTTTTGTAAGTATTTTCGTATACAAATTGATTCATACGCCTCAAGCGTCTCAAGGCTATGCCTCAACTCGCCTCCAGAGAAAACACCTCATTTTGCCTTTCGTTTTTTGAAAACGTGGTCGAAACACTAGACAATTCAACAGTTGGATGCATAATCTCTCTCAATCGAGCTATAAAGTCATCAAAACGATGATCGGTAGATACATGGGCGGTATAGACCTACTTAGCAGCACATGCTCATGGTGGAAAGCATGCTTGGAATAGCACCGCGTCCTCTGAATTAACAGACCAATGACAATATAAACTGGATTTGCTTAGGCGCGATCCTCCTCTACTGCATGTGCCCCTTCCTTTGACTTGAGGCAAACCATGTCTATCATGGGAAGCTGCCATAGCTGATGACATCTGAGAAGATGCAGCAGAGCAGATGCTCAATCTGCTCAGCCTATGATACGCCTCCTCCATAGGCAATATGGTAGCATATGTGAGTAACTGAGAGCGGGATGAGTCATACTTAGGGTTAAGGGCTGCCAAAAAGACTCCAATCATAAAAGAATTGCGATAAGCCTTTTGCTGCTCTAATGAGGTCGTCAGATGTATGTAGCTATGGAGACTCTCAAACATACCTAAGATATGTGTACAAGGCATGAAAAGGACGGTCACTATATTTGGTCGTAAAAATATCATGCAAGAGATCTTCGACTCATTCCTCATTTGAGAGTACGTCGTTGCGAGGATGCCCCACATTATCTTCGCTATAGGTTGACTCAAGTTATCATTGGGTATTTCTACGGAAACAAAACCAGATAACCAAAATTTTGCACAAGCATCATCGGTCTCCCATGAGGCATTGGTCCCAATCTTGTCGGTCGAGTCATCCTACGTCATAATATGCTTCTTACCATGGTTCTACAAGAGATTCATGAGCTGCATCGTCCACAACTCATATTTTGTGGCATCCATCTTGACAATAGATGTCAGACTCTTAAAGACACCTATGGTAGGAGTATCAACTTTGTTTTCTGACATATTGTTAGTACGGTACATGGATGGGACCATTGACAGGTGATAACATGTCCACATATACATCAAGGATATTGGTTATACGTGTATGTTCATACCACAATCAACCCTAAACAAACTTGTTTGTGGTATGAGTATCGTCCAGGCGACACTGGGTAGCATTTGGGTAGTGCTTGGGCGGAGCTTGGTAGCACATGGGGAGAACCTGGGCGGCACCCAGGTAGCTCTTGGGTGATGCTAGGATAGGCTTGAGGAACCCATCGATACCTCATGTGAGACCCTTAGACGAGGAAGAAGGGTTCACGTAAGGCTTGAGGAGGATGGAAGTTGGTGGCGGTGATAAGTTTTAGGTATAAGCATCGATCTAAGACAATTGCTCTAACACGATGTGGAGAGAGAATGCAGTAATTTATCAATTAACGAGACACTGAGATTTTTTTATATAGAGAAGAAACCTGTTGGATGAATTACGTAGTGTAGACAGAAAGAAAATAGAATACATACAAAAGATAGAAGATAACTAATATCCCAATAAAGGAATTAGGGTAAAAACTAGAGAAGATAACATTAAGAGGAAAGATTGTTTTAGATACTCAGGATCTATTTTTTAAAATGATAGGGGAATCGTTGAATATGTGTCTCATAAAATAATCGTCTATTGAAGCTACACCAACTTTCTTTTGATCGTATCATTCCGAATCCGATCTTTCTATATATGACTACACATCCTCATTGGCATTTTCATTTCTGCTACTAAGGTTGCAAAAAGCATTAGTCGGTATTTAATCGGTAGGTTGACTGATTACTAACTAAACAATACGCAAGAGTTTAAACGGAAATTAAACGAGATTGAGGTTTTGCATTTTTAATTTATAAAAAAATTACATATATATAATTAATAAAAAAGTATAAATAAATTTAAAAATATAATCACAGATTCACGATATAGAGCAATTCTTGTCAAATTCAAGGAATTTTCCATCCAAATGTCAAAATAAATAGGATAAACAACTAGAATCCATAGCCAAATGTCGAAATAGACAACATGAACAACTACAATTCATAAGATGTAATCCAAAAAAGTCATGGATAACATAAAAGTCTGCAACTAAACCGTTTAAATGGCTATTTAATGCCATTTATGCGGCCCACCCGCTTATGAGCTCAATTTTGACTAGTCAGTGCGGTCGAGGGCCTCGTATGTTTAAATGACTGTTTAAGCCATTTTTTGCATCCTTGTATGCTATTGTTGTTTTATGCACATATCTATGATTCACATGCCAACATTCTGATCCAGAGTATAAAAGGTCTCATGGGTTCTTTGTATTTCCTTTGACTTTTAAAGGATTGTCCTATCATAAAGGAGGATAGAGGCCCCTCTCTACTTTAGTCAACCTACATTTATTTTGTGCGTAACATCCACAACAATTTCCATATCATGTTGCAAAATAGATACTAAGTATCTAAAAGAATCTTTCTTCTTGAATGTTATCGTCTTGAATCCTCACATCGAGTCCTTCACCATTGTTTCCATCAAATGTGCACTCCATATATTCAGTTTTAACCCTATTTATACGAAATCCTTTAGTCTTTTAGACACGTCTCCAAACCTCTAGTTTCTCATTTACTTCATCTCTTGTCCCGTCAATCAACACAATATCATCATTGAATAACATACACCAAGGTATGCCATCTTGAATATGACTAGTTAACTCATCCATAATCAAAGTAAAAAAGAAAGGATGCAAAGTCGAACTTTGATGCAAACCGATGTTGTTGTTAACATGACCAGTCTTTCTAGACTGGATTCTTACACAAGTTGAGGTTCCATCATACATATATTTCAAGCTTGTAAAAGTCGGCCGACTAGGCCGGGTAGCCGACTCGACTAGGCCTAGTCGGCCCTTAGTCGGTCCACCCGACTAGTCTGGCCGACTAGTCGGCCTAGTCGGCCGACTAATCGGCCGACTTTTATAACAACTTTTTTTATTTTTTTTTGTTTTTCACTTTTTTTTAAAGCAAACATATTCTAATATGCTTAATGTTATATTTAAAGTCAATTACTTCTTTTGTTTCATCATGATGTCATATAAAATGTACAAATACACGTATATACATACGAATATATGTATAAAAAACTGATTTATATATTTAAAATAATTAAAAATTCAAAACCGACTAATGACCGACTAATTCCGACTAGTCGCCCGACTGCCGACTAATCCTTAGTAGGTGACCCCGCCGACTGAATACCGACTACCGCTTTCTGCAACCTTGATATATTTTATAATGTTAATATATAGGATATGTACTTGTCTATTCTCCAAAAGTCTTCCACAAAATCTCCTTGGGATTGAATCATAAACCTTCTCTAAATCAATAATAATCATATGAAGGTCCTTTTTAACTCTATAAATTTCAGTTGGTCTCAACAAGTGGATAGCTCCAATAGTTCAACGACCTGGAATGAAACTGACTTGGTTTTCACTTACTTTGGAAACTTGCCCCAACCTTCTTTCGATCACACATTCCCAAATTTTCGTAGTATAACTCATCGGTTTGATACCCCCATAATTCATAGAAGTTTGAATGTCTCCTTTATTCTTATAAATAGGCACCACAATTCTTATGCCCCATTCTTCATGCATTTTCTTGCTTCGTCAAATAACATTGAATAATTTTCTAAGTCAAATCAAACCCCATTCACCTAGAACTCTCTAAACTTCTATAGGGATGTCATCATGTCCTACCATTTTCCCAGGTTTCATAACCTGCAAAGCCTCCTCAACTTCCTTCCTTTGTATCCGTTATAGCTTGTATGATTCAAGTAACATTCAATACTAGCAAGATCTCCCAAAGTGATTTCTTTATTCCCTTTCTATATGAAAAGTTTATGGAGTTACTGCTTTTATCTAGTCTCTATATCCTTCTGAGTAACAAGCACATGTTTTTCCTCATTCTTGATGAATCTCACTTGAGAAAGATCTTTGATCTTTCTTTCTCCAGCTTTGATTAATCTCAATATATCTTTTTGGCCCTCCTTGAGTTAAGATTTTTTACAAAACTTCATAAGCTTTGAACTTTGCTTCACTTACAATGTTCTTTGCTTTCTTCTTCACTATTTTGATGATTGCGACAGTTCCCTCTGTTCTATCCTTATTCATAGCTTTAAAGCAAGCTCTTTTAGTTTAAGCTTTTCTTACACTACTTCACTCCACTACTAAGCCATCTTTTAACTTGGAACTCCTCCCTTAGACTCGCCTAGCATCTTTGGCTACCCTTCGGATCCAAGATGTTACCACCTCCTACATCTCATTTGCATTTCTGTTACAATCCCAAGTCTAAAACCTTCTCCTTGAAGTTTGATTGCTTCAATTAAAGCTCCACCATTTAGTTCTAATGATCTTGGGAGCCATCTCTTCTTTGCCAACCCTTTTATTTACACATCCATGATTAACAAGTGATTGCAATCTCTGCTACACAACCGATCTCTTCTTCTCATCGCAAAGAAATCTATATGTGTTTTAGTCAGGTTGCTCTTATAAGTAACAAGTGCTCTTCCCTCTTCGTGAAGAGAGTGTTTGCTAATGGAATGGTTATAAGCCTTCACAAAATCCAAGATGACTTTTCCCTCATTTCTATCCTCGAAGCCATGACATCTATGAGCAGTAGCATACCCTGAAGCATCCTTTTCCACATTCTCATTTATATCTACACATAGGCTAATCATCTTTCTTTGTGGGATTTGTTGCATAATGTTTCAAATCCTTCCAAAAAGATTGTTTATTCCTTTCTTCTAAACCAACTTGTGGCACATAAACTGTCATTATATTCATAAATTCTTTCAACACCAATTTTAACAAACTAATCTGATCCCCTAAACTTTGCACTTCAACCATACTATCCTTCTAATTCGTACGAATAGCTACTGCAACACCATTTATAGCCCTCCTTACCTAAATTCCATAATTTAAAGCATGTTTTCGCGATCTCTTGTGCTTTCTCTCCAGCCCATTTTGTCTCTTGGAGACATAGTATCGGGATTTTCCTTCTTTCCATCTTATCTATTATCTCCATTGATTTTCCTTTCAAAGTGCCAATATTCCAACTACCTATCCTCAATTTTTTTTGGGCTAACTTCTTTACTTGCATGCTTCCATCATGTGAGAACCCTTGCAAATTTTGGACTGCATCCGAGCGGCGATGCTACTGAACTAACTTATTTACTCGCATGCATTTCTCATGTGAGAACCCTTGCAAATTTTGAACTATATCCGGGTAGCGATTTAACGACCCTTGACAATTTCTCACGACGTTTAAGCGATGCAACACGTCGATGGTAGGGAACGCCCTAACTAAGTCTAAATGTTTATTTAAATCCATGTTGAAAAGATTTGACTTTCTTGAGGTAAATTCCTAAAAAGTATTTTTTTAAATGCTATTTAAGAATTTGTTGATGGTTGTTTGACGCTGGTTGTCGGCTACTTAGCGCTACACTCCTCAATTTACCTGGATTTGGGATTGGCCATGGCAGAGTTTGCCTGTATTGTTCTATGACAACAACAACAAAGCCTTTTCCCACTTTAAGTAGGGTCGGGTACATGTATTTTTTGCCTCCATTCTGATCTGTCTTGGGTCATTCTCGGGCTTACATCTAAAAAACTAAGATCCCAAAAAGTTATAGTCTCATTCCAACACTTCTTGGGCCTTCCACGCCCTCTTTTTGTCGGCTCAACATTCCAAAACTCGCATCTCCTCACCGGTGCATCAGTTGACCTCCTTTGAAATTGTCAAACTACCTTAAGCGATTTTCTCGTATCTTATCCTCGATCGGAGCTACACCCACTATCATTCTGATGGCATCATTCTGAATCCAATCTTTACATGTGGGTCCAAACATCCACCTTAGTATTTTCATTTATGTTGTTGTCATTCTCTGCATATGTCTATGGTTCATAGGCCAACATTCAAATCCCTAGAGCATAAGAGGTCTCACAGTTGCTTTGTAAAACTTTTCTTTGATTTTAAAAGGAATTTTCTTATTACAGAGAATAGTAGAGGCTGCTCTCCACTTGAACCAACTTGCTTTTATTTTATTTGTAGCATCTCCATCAATTTCTCCATTATGTAACATCTCCATCAACCTTGGTAGCCAAATAACATTGAATAAATTTGTAAGCCAAGTCAAACCACGCTCACCTAAAATTCTCCTTAGTATTTTCATTTATGTTGTTGTCATTCTCTGCATGTCTATAGTTCATAGGCCAACATTCAAATCCCTAGAGCATAACTGGTCTCGCAGTTGCTTTGTAAAACTTTTCTTTGATTTTAAAAGGAATTTTCTTATTACAGAGAATAGTAGAGGCTGCTCTCCACTTGAACCAACTTGCTTTTATTCTATTTGTAGCATCTCCATCAATTTCTCCATTATGTAACATCTCCATCAACCTTGGTAGCCAAATAACATTGAATAAATTTGTAAGCCAAGTCAAACCACGCTCACCTAAAATTCTCCAAACTTCTACAGGAATGTCATCATGTTCTACTCCTTTTCCATATCTCATAACCTTCAAAGCCTCCTCTACTTCCTTTGTATTCGTCTGTAGCTTGCACGATTCAATTAACTTTCAATACTCGCTAGATTTCCCAAAGTGACCTCTCTTTTTCCTTCTACATTGAAAAGCTTATGGAAGTATTGCTTCCATCTAGTCTCTATGTCCTTCTGAGTAACAAGCATGTGACTTTCCTTATCCTAATGCATCTCACTTGAGAAAGATCTTTGGTCTTTCTTTCTCTTGCTTTAGTCAGCTTTAATATATCCTCCTGACCTTCCTTAGAATCGAGATTTTGTACAAAACTTCATAAGCTTTTGACTTAGCTTTTCTTACCACCTTCTTTGCTTCCTTCTTAGTTATTTTATAGTTTGTGACAATTTCATCTATTTTATCCTTAGACATAGCTTTAAAGCAAGCTCTTTTACTTTTGAGCTTCTCTTGCACCCCTCCACTCCACCACCAAACCTCCTTTTGGCATTTAGCTCCTCCTTTGACTCACCTAACATCTCTTTGGCTACCATTCGGATACAAAATGTTGCCGCCTCCCACATCTCATTAGCACTTCCGTTACAATCCCAAGACAAGTCTTCTAAAACCTTCTCCCTGAAGCCTGATTACTTCAATTGAAGATTCCACCCTCTAGTTCTAGTGATCTTAGAAACCCTCTTTTTCTTTACTAGCCTTTTATTTGCACATCCTTGACTGACAAGCGATGTTGGGTGGTCAGGCTCTTTGCTGGGATTACTTTGCAATCTTTGCAACACAACCGATCATTTCATCGCAACGTAAAGTAGTCTATATGTGTTCTAGTCGAGCCACTCTTATAAGTAATTAAATGCTTCGCCCTCTTCTTGAAGAGAGTATTTGCAATGAAAAGATCATAAGTTGTTATAAAATCCAGAAAGACTTTTCCCTCTTTAATTAACCCCCGAAGCCATGTCCTCCATGAACACAAGCATCCCCCGAAGCATCCTTTCCACGTGTCCATTAAGATCTCCACCTAGGCAAATCATCTCTTTTTGTGGGATTCATTACATAATCTTATCTAAATTCTCCCAAAAAGCTTGTTTAATCCTTCCATCTAAACTAGTGCATAAACTGAATGGTATCCAAATCCTCTAATGTTCTATATGCTAAGAAAATTCATTTGAAAATCGAAGAAAAGTATTACAAAGTATTTGCGAGTTGTGAGACCTGCTATATTTTATAGATCTGAATGTTAGCATGTGAACCATAGACATGTGTAGAGAATGAGAGAAGCAAAAAAATGGAAATGATACAGTGGATGTGTTCATACTTGAAAAGATCTAATTCCAAATGATTGATCAACGGGAAAGGATGTGTAGCTCAGATTGAGGATAAGATGAGAGAAAACCGCTTAAGGTGGTTTGGCCATTTGAAAGGAGGTATGTCAATGCACTTGTAGAAGATGTGAGATTTTTTTTGGAACTTGAGCCAGTTAAGAAAAGGCGACGAAGACTCAAGAAGTGTTGGAGGGAGACTATTTGAAGAGTCTTAATTATTTAAATCTAAATTCGAGAATGATCTAAAATAGATCTGAACTGAGGCAAAGAATCCAAGTAGTTGCCCCTACTTTACGTGGGAGAAGGCTTTATTATTATTGTTATACACTTATTATCAAGAATTCTTCTATGTTGGTGCGTCTTTTTTTGGCATTAGTTAGAGGATGCAAGATTTTTGGGGACTTAAACCAGCTAATGGTGATGAAGGCCCATGAAGTGTTAGAGGGAGACTATCCAAAGGGATCTTAATTACTCGAATCTAAGTTCGAGAATGATCTAAAATAGATTTGAACGTAGGCAAAGAGTCCGTGTAACCGCCCCTACTTAATGTGGGAGAAGGTTTTATTATTGTTGTTGTACACGTATTATCAAATGGTAGTGGGACTCAGTTCCGGCAACATTCTGCATGAATACATGAGTTCCAACGCGGGACATCTGCACCACTAACTCCTGCTTTAGTAGGGATGGTATTAGCCTATTAGGATACATGGGATACTAATGGTGGGGGGTCGTGTGCGGGTGTCAGTAGACACATTAGAAAGCTACAACTAGAGGTAATAGGAAAAGGTTAAGGTCGAATAGACGTGGCTCCTGGCAATTGGGAAATGATTAACGACCATCATCACTCGATGCATCGGGTTTATGTTTGTGCACCTTTTTAGGCAAATCAAAAATCTCATTAATGACAATAATAACATATGTAAGTAACATGCTTTGGTGTAAAAGAAAAGGTAAAACCTTCTCCCACTGTAAGTAGGGTCAGCTACGTGGATTCTTGCCCAAATCCATGTTGTAAGATTTGACTATATTTTATGCTGGTTGTGGACTACCTAATGCAACCCCTACAAGAGGGGTTATGAACTTGCTTGCCCGTGGTAATATTCCATGTTCCAATCGGTTGTTTATGTTCCTCGACAAGTTACCTTGTCCTCCACGTCAATCAACCATGAAATTGAATTTCTTGCATTGTTTGAGGGGCAAGCACACCTCAAACACCATAAGATATTTTTTAGGGGAGGGGTAGTTACATGGATTCTTTTCTCACCTTTAAACTCGAGCACTAAATAGCCTCCGTGCACATATCCCAAGAAACTTAGTTGTTTTTCATTTTGCCTTCTATCAGTACCCCACCCACCTTTTGTTTAATACTCAGTTCATTGCAATCCATCTTTGTGTGGTTACGGATCCACGGGAACACCAACTACAGACATTTTCAGCTCATGTCTATAGTTGACTTCCTGGATCACCCATGTAAGAAATCTTGCAGAATGTGCATCATGCTTAGATGACATGGTAGCAGGCTATACCAACTTCACCCTTTACATGTGCGATATGCCACTTAGGGATTTAATACAAGACTTTCCGTTGAAATGGGATTAAACAATCTTATGATTGTCATCAACTATATAATACAACATCCCTTTATCTTGATTTTGGATTGGCAATAGAAAGGAAAAAAAACTTGCTCTGTGGAGGTTTCGAAAATTTCAGGACACCAACAAAAAATCGTTAATCTTAAACTATGAGCAGGAGGAAATTGACATAGAATCTTCTTTAGTACTTTGTGGAATATTGCGAGATAATTAATGCTAGAAAGATAACAGAGTGTGAACGAGGCCTATTGGGCTCGCCTGTTTGTGTTTGTAAATCCATTGCTTGCTGATAGGTCTAATTTGTACAAGGGAGCCATGTATGCTGGGTCAACGTGAGTGGGAAGGGTGGTAGGAGGGGACTCTGAGGTAGACTTTGTGAAGAAGCTGATTTTTTTTGTTTGAGATGGCATAGAGGAGTCCTTTCTGTGGTTGAAACCTGAGAGTTTCTTATCTGGTCTTCTTAAGGAAAAATTCTAGTATGTGGCCATACGTATAAGCATTATCATTCTTACAATATTTGCAGACTCTGGTGCTAGATGTAGTCGAAACAGTTGGATCATTTAGAGTCAATTAACTCTTATTTTAGTTGTCATCCTTGCGGAAATCACCACTTTTGAATTGTGATGATTGACAAATGATGGTGTAGGCCTCTTAGATCGAGTATTTCACATTTGTTAGAAATATGGAAATGCGGAAGCGTAATCAGAGCAAATAGAATAAACATGAACGAACATACGATTTTAACGTGGAACCCTACTCCCTAAGGAGTAGGATGAAACCATGGGAAAACATCTCAAAAGATTGATGTGTCTATTGACTTTCTCATATGATACAAGAGATCGGGGCTTCTTATATAGCCTCCACAGACCTTCCACGTCCCACCACTGGTAGATGTGGCACTAAACATTAGATGTGGTAAATGGATCCTAGAGTGATCCATTTACCCATCTACAAGAATGACGCGTATACTCCAACACTCCCCCTCAAGCTGGAGCATGCAATACTCAACATGGACAAACAAAAAGAAATCCCAAACTCACGCTACAAGACACTGCAGACAATATCAACTCAACACAAACACAACTGTCAACTGCTGTCGAGGACATTGCTTCTCATGACGTGTATGTGAGGAGGAGCAAACAGGCTAGAGTGTGAGTCAAACTGAAGCTCCTCGTCGGAGAGCATGTGCTCTGTATTGTGCCTTTTAGAGTCACTGCAACTGAAAATGAATCAGCACCTGGCGAACTTTGTCCCACCACATCATGTGGACAGATGCTCCATCTCTAAAGGGTCGAACTGAAAAAGCTATGAAGACATCCTCGTGAGAGTCCACGGTTGTTGGAGAATGAAGTCTGAAAAGTCTCATCGTCGGAGAATTGGGTCTCTCCCATACTGGCTCATGGGATATCTTCTCTGGAGTCCCTATGAAACCACGTGAAAACTCTAGCCTACATGGCATAGGGAATGGGATCTCTACTCTGGGGTCCTTATGGATCATATGAAAGCTCTGAGACTAAAAACAACAAATGGGGACCATACTAATATGATCACACTCATGTGCATCTGAAAAGGAGTCTCTTTGGAGAACTCGAAGAAATTGGGTCACTTAAATATGGAGTGGCTCAAACTTGGATTCTGAACCAATCTGCAGAGTCTGAAGCTAAACTGTAGAGTCTGAAATATGGCCTGGAATCTGACATCTGAATCTGGAATCTGGAGAAGTTGACAATGTGGCATGTAACTCTACACAATTCTCCCGTTCTCCCATACTTGTTGGAAAAACAATGGCATCGACAAAGTTGCGAGAAGATAAGAAAATGGGGAAAACAAAACCAATGAAACACTTATCCAATCTCGATTATTTTGAAGCTTTTTTTTAAATCATTTTTTTAAAATAAGTTCATTTTTTTACAGCTTTTCTTTTTTTTGAGACTTTTTTTGGCTAATTCAATATTTATAGTCGACTTACTCCTTCTTTTTTCCTTTACCTACGTTTTTTTATACGCACCTTTTTCAAAATCTCTCCTTATTTATTTTCTAAAATCATGCCACTTCTTTTCAGTCCCTCTCCTTTTTTACCATGTATGGCCCAATTGGACCCAAACTCTTCTCCCCCTTTTCCTTTTTTCCTCAAATATGGTCCTAAGAGGCCCAACCTTATTTATGTTTTCCATCGAGGAACTCCTTACAAAACACAAGGGGGGAGGGAGGTGCCGCCTGCAGGATCAAGGAAGTGGTGTTGCGAGGTGGGCAGCACTGCCCAGAGGATGATGTGCAACCAAAGGAGGAGGTGCTGGCCTGGAGTGATTAGCGTCGCCTCAGATGGCGTGTATGGGAAGAGGATCTGTATGGAGATCAGAGGGTTCGCATGGAATGGAGGTCTCGTGCTGCTTGGAGTTCGCTCGCATGGAGGTCTCGTGATGCTTGGAGCTCGCTCCGCCTAGAGGCGACGATACGTACCGCCTAGAGAAGCGTGTGGTGATCTGGAGGTTGCAGCATCAGGGTGGCTCCGTCCGGGTAATATGCGTGTGAGGTAGATGCGTACTTGGAGATGGCTTTGCCTGTGCGCGATGGAGGAAAGGGGTTGCACGAGTGTTTATGCACCATGATGGGAATACGGTTCCTCATCGAATCATAGAGCTCCCTGTGAGGGGAGAACCCATCAACACAGTTGTCGGTGGACTGGTATGGAGAGGCCACCACTTCCTCTTGAGTTGGGATCTCGCACGATGTGGTGAGATCTACGCCTGGAAGTGTGTGCTCGTGTGACGATCTAGATTTTTGCAACTGTAAAGAACATGAACTGAAGCATTTCTTTTTCCTTGAACATGCAGGAAGCCGTTGAAACCATACCTTGTTGTTGAAGATACAAAATATGTAATACAAAATGATGTTGTCATTGACGCTGAAGATTTAGGTTTTGAAGAAACCCTAGAACCTAATTTTTGAACAGATCATGAATATGATCTTAAAAAATGTGATCATCAAAATAATCTTCAAGAACATATAATTAGGATTCCAATAGAAACCCTAAGATTGAATCTCAAATCTTGAACAAAACAAAAAACATAAAATCCTTGAGAATCGAATTCGCTCTGATTCCTTGTTAGAAATATGGAAATACAACAACAACAACAAAACCTTTTCCCACAATTAAGTAGGGTCGGCTACGTGAATTCTTCACCTCCATTCAGATCCATCGTGGATCAATCCCGGACGTATATCCACAAAACTAAGATCCCTTCGTATAGTATCTTTCCAACACTTCTTGGGTCGTCATCGCCCTCTCTTAGCCGACTCAACATCCCAACACTCGCATCTCCTAACTAGTGCATCAGCTGATCTCCTTTGCAAATGACCAAACCATCTTAAGCAGTTTTCTCACATCTTATCCTCGATCGGGGCTACACCAACTTTTTTTCTGATTGCATCATTCCGAATCCGATTTTGTGTGTGTCCACATATCCACCTTGACATTTTCATTTCTGCTACAACCATTCTCTGCACATGTCTATGGTTTACAGGCCAACATTCAGATCCATAGAGCATAGCAGGTCTCACGACTGCTTTGTAAAACTTTCCTTTAATTTTTAAAGGATTTTTCTTATCACAGAGGACTGCAGAGTCTCCTCTCCACTTTAGCCAACCTACGTCTATTCTATTAGTAACATCTCCATCAATTTCCCCATCATGTTGCAAAATAGATCCCATATATCTAAAAGAATCTCTCTTCTGAATGTTATCGTCACCAATCCTAACATCGATTCCTTCACCATTGCTTCCATCAAAGGTGCACTCTATATATTCCGTCTTAGCCCTACTTATATGAAATCCTTTAGTCTTTAACTCATGTCTCCAGACCTCAAGCTTCTCATTTACTCCATCTTTAGTCTCGTCAATCAACACAATATCATCAGCAAATAACATACAACAAGGTAACTCATCCTGAATGTGACATGTTAACTCGTCCATAATCAAAGTAAAAAGAAATGGACTCAAAGCTGAACCTTGATGTAAACCGAAGTTGATGTCAAAATAGTCAGTCTTCCCAGATGGGGTCCTTACACAAGATAAAACTCTATCATACATGTCCTTTATGAGGTTAATGTATAGGACAGGTACTTGTCTCTTCTCCAAAACTCTCCACAATATCTCTCGTGGGAGGGAATCATACGCCTTTTCCAAATCAATAAAGATCATATGGAGGTTCTTCCTTTTAGCTCTATAAATCTCCATTGTTTTCCTCAGCAAATGGATGGCTTTAATAGTTGAATGACCTGGCATGAATTCGAATTGGTTTTCTTTTGCGTTGGAAACTTGCCTCAACCTTCTTTTGATCACACGTTCCCAAATTTTCATAGTGTGACTCATCTGCTTGATACCTCTATAATTTGAACAATTTTGAATGTCTTCTTTATTCTTATAAAGAGGCACCACGATACTCCTCCAATCTTTAGGTATTTTCTTGCGACGCCAAATAAATTTGAATAGATTCGTAAGCCAAGTCAAACCACACTCTCCTAAAACTCTCCATACTTCTACAAGGATGTCATCCGGTCCTACACCTTTCCCTAGTCTCATAACCTTCAAAGCCTCTGCTACTTGCTTTCTTTGTATCCATCTATAGCTTACACGATTCAAGTAACTTTCACTACTGGCAAGATCACCCAAAGTGATCTCTCTATTTCCTTCCCCATTGAAAAATTTATGGAAGTACTGCTCCCATCTAGTCTCTATATCCTTCTGAGTAACAAGCACGTGACCTTCCTCGTCCTTAATGCATCTCACTTGAGAAAGGTCTTTGGTCTTTCTTTGACCAACCTGATTATATCCTTCTGGCCCTCCTTAGAGTCGAGATTTTTATACAAAACTTAATAAGCTTTTGACTTAGCTTTTGTAGTTAGAAATATGGAAAATGCAGTAGCGTAATCAGAGAAAATAGAATAAACATGAATGAACACCGGATTTTAACGTGGAACTACTCTCTAAGAAGCAGGATGAAACCACAGGAGAACGCCTCAAAGGGTTGATGTCTTTATTGACTTTCTCATCTGATATAGGAGGTCTGGGGCTTCTTATATAGCCTTCATAGACCCTCTGAGTCCCACTACTGGTAGATGTGGGACTGAACATTGGATGTGGCAAATGGATCCTAGAGTGATCCATTTACCCATCTACAAGAATGACACATATATACTCCCACAACATTTGATTCCATGAGGTGCATGTTCTCTTAATCATATTTTCGTTTGACCTCCCATTGTGGCTTTACATATTTAATGGCTTCAAGTTTTGTGATTGAAATCACTAGTAAGGCAATGGTGTTTCAAATTTCATTTCTATGGACAAGAATGAGAGAATGAAGTTGCATGTCTTATTTAGGAGGTATAGGAATCCTTATATAGGACAAAACCTTGAGAGTTCAAAATTGGGAAAAATACACAAGTGCCCTAAAAGGGGTTACAATAAATAAATAGGAACTGTAAGAATACATTACTAACACTTCCCCTCAAGTTGGAACATATCTATCAGTCATGCCCAATTTGGAAATGTTGGAGTATTCGTGTATGCGCCATATTGAGTTGTAGCAGGGTAAATGGATCCTGGAGAAGATCCATTTACCCCATCCATGTCTTTAGTCCCACATCGTCTAGTGGTGGGACTTGGAGGCTCTGGAGAGGCTATATAAGGAGCCCCAGACCTCCTGTACTCATTGAGAAAAGCAATAGACAAACACGCCCCTTTGAGGGCTTCTCCCGTGGTTTCATCCTGCTCTTCACGGTGTAGGGTTCCACGTAAAATCCCGCTGTTCTTTCGTGTTCTTTATCTTTTTCCGTGTTCGCTTCCGCATGTTTATTTTATAACATGGTATCAGAGCGGGTTCGATTCTCGCGGATTTTTTTATATTCTTTGTTTCCGAGATTCGTTTGTTGTTCTTGGAGATTATTACGTTCGTCATTTGTTCAAGATTAAAGTTTCATTGTCTTGGGTTTTTTCTGAAAACCCTAAATCCGATGGCATCATCGATTTCATCTCGAAAGCCGCCTGGTGGCTTTGCAGCAACAAGTCTCTGTCTCTTGACGGCGCCCTCCAGGCACGATATCATCAGATTCTCGAGGCCTCCAGGCAGCCATCCAGACCCTGGCGACGTTCTTTTCTCGGCAGCAATCCTCGTGTATCCAGGCCCCAGACGCTCGACTCCCATCTTGCGCAACATGTGCGCAAGCCAGGCCACATCTCCCTCGCACCGCCCTTCCTGGCGGCGAGCCCTGCAGGCGGCTGGTGTCGCCGCTCCAGTCCCTCTAGGATGCACCCTCGGCTAATCTCATGGCTTCTCGAACTTCCAGATGCGGCAAGCCCACGCCGCTAACATCCAGATGCGGGAGGTGGTGCTGCGCGTTGCCCTCACGCGCCCCCAGGTCGACCTCGAGCAACCACCCCTTCGGTCCAGGCAGCGCTGGTATATCGCGCCTCCAGACAATGGGCGCGGCACGATCCTCACATCATGCCTCCAGACGATATCGCGCCTCCACGCTTGCATCAGTCCACGGGTCTCCTCGCACAAGGTCGCGTCATTGCTCGCGCGGGCACGCGTACCACCCAACGTAGGGGCAGCCCTCGCCGCTCCCTGCTGCGAAACCTCCAGGAGTGAGGCGTCACAACTCCAGCCGCTCCAACTTCCAGGCCGCACGAGCCACCAGTTCACCTTACTATGCGGCAGCGACGGCGACATCGATAAGAGGGTCCCTTGCAAAACCCTAGTAGCCGCGTCAAGTTTCAATTGGGTTCCATCAAGGAACCTTAGCTTCGGCTATTAATTTGCCCAAGTGGGCAAGTGGGCTGATTGGTTATTAAAAAAATTATTTTGAAAGGGCTGCTTTTGGGCAGCTGAGGTAAGTAGAAAAAAAATGAAAAGAAAAAAGGGGGGAGAATGAGTTGGGCCCAAGTGGGCCACGTGAAAAAAAAGGTATGGAAAAAAGGAGAAGAAAGAAAAAACGCGTATAAGAAAAAGTCATACGCAATTATTTCAAAAAAAAGGTTGATGAAAAATCGGAAAAAATGGAACGGCTTACAAAAAAAGGTGACGGCTTATAAAAAAAATTGAAATGAAAGCCGAAAATTTCATGTTTGTTTTCCCCATTATGTTGTCTTCTCCCTACTTGGTCGATTTCTCTGTTTTCCGACCAGTATGGGAGAAAGGGGGAGTATATATGTAGAGTCACAGGTCTTGTATTCCAGATCCAGATTCAGATACCAGTCTCCAGAACAGCCAGTTGATCAGACTCTACAGTTCGGTTTCAGACTCGACGATCATTGTTTCCGAGTCTCCAGTTTCAGACACGCTCGAGTTTGCGGTCACTTTCAGATGAGCATATATTGCCATCATTTGTTCGAGGTCCCCATCATTCTTCTTGTTGTCAGGCCAGAGTTTTCATGTGAGCCATAGGTACTCTAGAGCAGAGGACCATTCCCTATGCCATTGAGGACAAGGGTTTTCATGTGGTATCATAGGTATACCAGAGCAGTGCACCATTCTCTGAGCCAGATGGGAGAGACCCAATTCTCCAACGAGGAGACTTCATGCGCAGTTTCAGACTCGATGGTCAGATTCCGAGTCTTCAGTTGACTCACACTCCAGCCCGTTCGTCCTCCTCACCTGCACGGCATGAGAAGCAACGTCCTCGACTGCAGCATGTGCGCGTTGGGTTGATATTGTCCGTAGTGTCCTGTAGCGTTGAGTTGAGTTTCTTTCTGTTTGTCCAAGCTGAGCATTGAATGCTCCAACTTGAGGGGGAGTGTTGGAGTATTCGTGTATGCGCCATATTGAGTTGTAGCAAGGTAAATGGATCCTGGAGAAGATCCATTTATCCCATCCATGTGTTTAGTCCCACATCGTCTAGTGGTGGGACTTGGAGGCTCTGGAGAGGTTATATAAGGAGCCCCATACCTCCTGTACTCATTGAGAAAAGCAATAGACAAACACACCCCTTTGTGGGCTTCTCCCGTGGTTTCATCCCGCTCTTCACGGAGTAGGGTTCCACGTAAAATGCCACTGTTCTTTCGTGTTCTTTATCTTTTTCCGTGTTCGCTTCCACATGTTTATTTTATAACAGGAAACTATCCACGAGAGGTGCTTCTTAGGTAAGGCCTTCATGAATACATCTTCGAGCTGAAGATCTACGGTGATGTGAGGAGTTGTAATTATTCCAATCCGGACGACATCTCGAACAAAATGGCAATTAATCTCTATATGCTTGTTTCGCTCATTGAACACATGATTCGTGACAATGTATGTAGCAGATTTGTTGTCGCAGTATAGTAGAATATGATTGGCAACAGCAATGCCGAGTTCTTATAGAAATGTTGTTAACGTATACAATAATAGTAGTATCTGTACTTTTCTCTATTCTGTTTTTCTTCATAGTATGCTTTATGTAATTTACCCATAGGCTACTCTCCTATATAAGAGAGCCTAGGGTTCATGGAATAAAAAACTTGCTCATTTCTCCCAACAAATGTCAATAGCCACATGATCTCATAGGTAGTCTAAGCCATCACACTGTACTTTGCTTCCACAATGGATCTGGATACAACTTTCTGTTTCTTGCTTCTCTATGTAACAATGTTTCCTCCAACCATCATAGCACATCCTATGGTGGAACGGTGATCCTCAAGTGAACTTGCATAATCAGCATCAACATATGCAATAACATTGGTGTAGTCGTTTGCAAGGTTGCAGAAAGCGGTAGTCGGTACTCGGTCGGCGGGGTCACCTACTAAGGATTAGTCGGCAGTCGGGCGACTAGTCGGAATTAGTCGGTCAATAGTCGGTTTTGAATTTTTAATTATTTTAAATATATAAATCAGTTTTTTATACATATATTCGTATGTATATACATGTATTTGTACATTTTATATGACATCATGATGAAACAAAAGAAGTAATTGACTTTAAATATAACATTAAGCGTATTAGAATATGTTTGCTTTTAAAAAAAGTGAAAAACAAAAAAAATAAAAAAGGTTGTTGTAAAAGTCGGCCGATTAGTCGGCCGACTAGGCCGACTAGTCGGCCCGACTAGTCGGGTGGACCGACTAAGGGCCGACTAGGCCTAGTCGAGTCGGCTACCCCCCCGACTCGACTAGTCGGGCCGACTAGTCGGCCTAGTCGGCCGACTTTTGCAAGCTTGGTCGTTTGTTCCATAAAAGAGGACACACGTTGATGATTCCTTCAAATATCGTAAAATCTGGAGGGCATCCTGCCAGTGACAACAAGGTTTCTCCATGTATTGGCTAACTCTACTCACTAGATAAGAAATATCCGGTCTAGTGGTAGTAAGGTAAAGAAGTTTGCCAATCGAGCTTCTGTATCGAGTAACATTTTTGAAGACAGGATCAGAGGATGTGCCATGTTTCTTCAGATCTGTAGGTATACCAGAGGGCTTGCATTCAAGTAATCAAGCTTCAGTAAGGATGTCCAGACAGTATTTCCTCTGTAAGAGATGAAGTCCCTCTATAGTGCATAGTACTTCTATGCCCAAGAAATAGCGTAGGTGACGAACACCCTTCTGGAGAAAGGCCTTGGTCTCTAATACCTCTTTATCATCACCTGTGACAACCATATCATCAACATAAACAACAAGTATAACAATACCAGTTGTTCGTCTTCTTACAAACACATAATAGTCAGAGGTTGTTCTTTGAAAGCCAAGAGTGTTAATTTCTGCAGTAACTCTGTTGAACCATGCCCTTGGCCTTTGCTTAGATCATATATTGCCTTGCGAAGTTGACATACACACTCTCCCTCGATGTTGTAACCCGAAGGCTGCATCATGTATAGCTCCTGATTAAGATCTCTATATATGAATGTGTTTTTCACATCTAGCTGAAAGATAGGCCATGCATTGTTAGTTACCATTGAAAGGATAGTCCTTATATAGTTCATTCGTGCAACTGATAAGAATGTCTCGAAGTAATCTGCCCCATATGTCTATGTAAAGGCTTTCGTCACAAGACGAGCTTTTAATCTGTCAATGGACCCGGCTAGCGACTTCTTGGTTGTGAAGATCCATCTGCATACCACAGGTTTAGTCCCCTTGGGACAATGCACTAGATCCCATGTTCCCTTGAAAGTAAAAACATCCATCTCGTCATTCATAGCCTGTCGCCATCCTGAATCCTGCAAAGCACAATGGTGGTCTCTCGAAATAGAAGTAGTCATGAAAGCATATGCATATCTTCTATTAATCGATGATAAACTAGCAGTAAAAATGAAATGAGACATATGATGAAAAGTACATTGCCTCTTAGTTCTGCAATGGGAAGCCCCTAAGAACCATCCGAGACTACAATGGAGGGGACACTTGAAGAAGGCATACCATCCTGCAATAAAGAAACATGTAAATGAACATCCGATGGATCATTTGATGGTGGAGATATTTGCTTGCGTTTATAAAAAATGGGTGGAGGTGGCAGATCCAGAGGAATATCTACAACAGATTGAGTGAAGAAGCTAGTCTGCTCAAAAAAGGTTGCATCTGCAGAGGTATAATAGCGATGTCTAGTAGGATCATAACACATGTGACTTTTTTGAGTATGAGAATAACCAAGGAAAACACATTTGATTGCACGAGGAGAAAGTATGTTTGCAGTGTGAAAATTATGAATAAAGGTCACGCATCCAAAGACTCTTCGGGGTAGAGGAAATGGTGACTCAGTTGAGTATAGCAAGGAGAATGCGGTAGAGCCTTTTAGGGTTATAAATGGAACTCTGTCGATAAGATGGATGGTGGTCAAAACAACATCACCCCAATAGGTTTTATGAACTCTCATATGAGCGAGGAGGGAGCGGGCAATATTTAGTGGATTCTGAGTTTCCTTTCCGCTATCCTGTTCTGTTGGGAAGTATAAGGACTTGAGGTTTGATGAATGGTGCCTTGGGATACAAAAAGTTTGTTAAATCGTGTTGGATAAATTCCAAGGCATTATTAGAGCGAAAAACTTGAAGCACCTGAGGAGAAAATATTCATGATATAATGGAAGAAATTCTTAACAATACAATAGTATTAATCTCTGAACGTTCTTTTAACAAATAGACCCAAGATGATCGAATGTAATTATCAACAAAAATGACAAAATACTTATGTCCACTCAGAGTACGGATCAGACATGGCCCACAAATATCACAATGGACTAATGAAAAAGGGGCTTCGCAATGTGGTTTAGTATGAGCAGTGAAAGACACTCGATGATGTTTCCCGAACGAACATGCCTCGCACTAAAAAGGCTTGCGTGTTGAGAGTCCAGGGAACATTAAAGAGACACCTTTTGCAGATGGATGACCCATGCGAAGGTGCCAGAGAAGAGGAGCTTCAGAGATTGACATAACACCCGCAAAACTAGAGTTAGAAGGGATATCAAGATAATAGAGCATGTTCTTCTCATGTCCACCAAAAATCCGTCTCGTTTGGATGCCCTGGAAATAACAACGTAACTCATCAAAATAACTCTACAGTTAAGCTCAGTGCATAGCTTTTGTAAAGGTAAAAGAGTAGAAAAGCAGGAGCATAGTGAACTCTAGCCAGTCGGAGTTTAGAGGAAAACTACATAATGCCCACAGTAGTGACGGGAAATGTACCATGTTGAGATTCTTATCTCTTGGTCTTTATTTATATTTGTTTATCTTTATATTATTTTATGTAATTTTCCCATAGAGCTTTTCTCCTATATAAGAGAGCTCTAGGGCTTTGTGGAATACAACTTTCATTTTTCCTTTCACATGATATCAGAGCGACAGTCCTAGACCGGAGCCTGTGCCCTAGAGCCCTACCCCCCCACTAAAACCCTAACGTGCACCGCCCGCTTCGCCCGCACCTCCTGCACGTCATTGCATGCCGCAACCATCTTCTCGTATGTTGGTGTAAACGCAGCTCTTTCTTGTTGCTGACCCGGTCTTGGAGATAGTTGTCATCATGTCTGACAACAAAGCGGAAGTTCCATCCCTGGGTGTTTTTAAAGGTCCAACACCCATCTTCAAAATGGATGGAACAAACTATGAACTGTGGGCCATGCAATTCATGAGTTTAATACAATGTAATGGCAAGAAGCACATCCTCATGACAGAGGAGCCACATGACAAGATTGGGACAAATGCCTCATGGGAGGTAGATGTTGTATATATACGTGTGTGGCTATTTGAGACTGTGCCCACAGAGGTAGCTAATGATATTTTTGAGTCAGTCTACTGCAAAGTCTATGTGGGATATTCTCGCCGCTACATGCTCTCAGGCAGAGAATGAGTCGAAGATATTGCAGCTCCAGCACGATATCTTCACATCAAAGCAGAATGGTCGCCCCCTTCATACCGTCTACACTTCTTTGAGGGTATGTTTTAGAAGCTACATGGGTACATTCCCTAGACTGCTACGTCAGAACAGCTCAAGGCATACAGAGACTCTGTGATGACTGGGATCTTTCTAGCAGCCCTGGAACCTGAGTATGATGATGCTCGTGCCCAGATTCTTACTTATGTTACCATACCTTCGATGGAGGAGGCATATCGCAGATTGAGTAGACTATCTATATCCTCTGGTACTGGTAGTACTTTACTGTCTCAGACATCTTCAGCTATGGATGCGTCTTGTGGTAGGGGAAGTCCTACACCATATCGTGGTAGGGGAGGCCCTTGTCGTGACAGAGGTGGGGGTGGTCGACCCCGTCAACCGTGCACCTACTGTCACAGGCCATGCCACTCTGAGGAAACCTACTATTCTAAGCATGGGTTTCCTGCTTCAGCTCGAGTTGCACAACAGATACAACAGGATGAGAGTCCATCACCTCTTTTTGACTAGAGATTTGCCGAGCATGTGGCGTGACTCGGAGAGATTATGTCTACTTCTGGATCAACCATCTCTCCGTCAGCATCCTCAAAGGTAGTTGCCTCATCATCAGCTTCTACATCAGGTGTAGAGTATGCCTTTACTAGTTGTTACAAGGCAGACTTGTTAGAGTGGATCATGGATTCAGGAGCATCTCATCATCTCTGTGGTGACATAGACCAGTTTAGTGATTTTCATCCGACTCAGCCTAGACGGTCTGTTGTGATAGCGGACGACACACGCTCTTCTATTACTGGTCAGGGGGAGGTGCAGTTGATTCCCGCAATAAAGCTTCAGAATGTTCTTTATGCTCCTGAATTTTCTATGAATTTACTATCAATTAGTCAAATCACCAAAGATTTACATTGTCGTGCCATATTTGATGCATCTGCTCTTGTGTTTCAGGATATACTCACGGGCAGGGTGATTGGATCTGGCTGTGAGGAAGGGGGTCTCTACAGACTAGTGCAACCTTCGTATGTTGGTGCCTCTTCCCTTCACATTGGATCTATTTCTCCATATATGTGGCATCTTCGATTTAGTCATCTTCCTCTGCAAAAGTTGTGTCATGTACTTCCACATATTTCTCCTCGCTCTACCTTTCAATGCGAGGCCTGTCAGCTTGGGAAGCATCATCGATCCACCTTCTAGAGTCATCAGATTGTCGATTAGTTTTATCTTGTTGTAGTTGATTAGTTTTCAAGATTGTCTTGGGTTTTTCTTCTTAAGAACAAGTCTTATGCCGGTCCTGTTATTTAGTCCTTCTTAATGAAATAAGGAATATTTTTTCAGCAAAAGTCGAGTTTATACTTTCAGATAATGCACTAGAATTTTGCAGTACTCAGCTTTCTCAATTCCTTAGATCTCGTGGTATTATGCATCAGACATCATGTGTATATATTTCTCAACAGAATGGGGTGGCTGAACTAAAACATCGCCATCTTTTGGATGTTACGAGAACTCTCTTGATTTAGAGTCGTGCTCCTCATTCGTACTAGGGGGATGCGGTTCTAACTGCTTGCTACCTGGTAAATCGTATGCCCTCTTTGGTTCTTGGGGAGAAGATTCCGTTCTTGATTGTGTTTCTCGAGATGGATCTTTTCTCTTACGCCTCGTGTTTTCGGTTCAATGGCTTTTATTCATCAGATGTCTCCTGGTCTTGACAAGCTCTCTCCCAGAGCTGTCGAATGTGTGTTTGTTGGGTATTCCAAGACCCAAAAGGGATATCATTGCTTCGATCTTATTCGACAAAGGTAACTATGTCGGTGCAAATGTCACCTTCATTGAGTCCATTATGTATTTTTCTCCCACAGGTGACAACCTTATTCCTTCAGAGAATGTAGAAGAGGTCTATATGCCTCTACTTCTGATCTCCATTATACCGTCATTACCACATTCTACACCACTGCCACCTCAACCACCGCCACACCACTACCTCCTCTACCGCCACCTCCACTGTCTCCTTTCTGCAGGTTTACCAACGATGACCCTGCATATGCCTCCTCCATCATCCAGCACGCCCAAGGTATGTTCTGATCATTTGAGTTCTTCTAATGGCATTGGTGATTTGCATGTACAGACTGAGGTGCAGGATGTCGGGGATATTATTTCTTCTGCAAGTAATGAAGATTTGGACATACCTATTACTCTACAGAGGCAGAAACAAGCTTGCACTATGCATCATATTACTTCACACGTTTTCTTGGATCATCTTTCCAAGGATTTTCAGAGGTTTGTTGTGGGACTGTCTGGTTTGGAAATACCTCGGACCTATCTGGAGGCGTTGCAGAGTAGCCAGTGACATCTAACTATGGAGGATGAGATGATAGCTTTACAATCTCATGGTACATGGACTATTGTACAGGCTCCATCATGTTCGTTTATGGTTTACAACAAGTGGGTGTTTACTGTGAAACACCGAGCTGATGACACTGTTGATAGATATAAAGCCAGGTTGGTTGCTCGTGGGTTCACCCAAACCTATGAGATGGATTACCGGGGCACTTTTTCTCTTGTTGCGCGTCAGTCTACCCTACAGATTCTTATTGTTGTTGTTGTGGTACGTGATTGACCGCTTTATCAATTAGATGTAACCAATGCATTCTTGTACGGTGACCTTGTTAGAAAATAATATTACGGAAGCTAATCGGAGAAAAGATAAAGAAATTTAAGGACATCAAGATTTTAACGTCGAATCCTCCTCCTTATGGAGCAGGACGAAACCATGGGAAGGCCTCAAAAGGTCATATGCTTCATTGCTTTTTCTCACTGAATGCAATGGGTGTGACAGTCTATATATAGCCCCCATTGAGTCTCTACATCTCCAAACTGGTAAATGTGGGACTAAAATTTGGATGGGATCCATTTACCCATGTCCCTCGTAAGTGAAGCAAATAAACAATACTCCAACACTCCCCCTCAAGTTGGAGCATGGAATGCTCAACTTGGATAAACAGAAAGAAACTCAATTCATGCTACACGACACTTCAGACAATATCAACTCAACGTGCACAATTGTCGGCTGTCGTCGAGGACGTTGCTTCTTATGCCATGCAAGTGAGGAGGACGAATGGGCTGGAATGTGAGTCAACTGAATCTCCTCGTTGGAGAGCATGTGCTATATACTGCGCCTGTCAGAGTCACTACAACTGTAATGAGTCTCCTCGTCGAAGTACTCTGTCTGACCAAAACATGTGGACAATTGCTCCATCTCTGAAAAGGGCTGAACTGAAAAAATGCATGGAGTGCCATCCTCGTTGGAGTCCATGGTCGCTGGAGAATGGAGTCTGAAATAGTCTCTTTGTCGGAGAACTTGGCCTCTCCCATCTGGCACAGAGAATGGTACTCTACTCTTGAATCTCTATGAAACCACATGAAAACCCTAGCCAATACGACATAGTCCCTATGGCACACATGAAAACTCTGGCCGACAAAACAAGAAAAGATGAGGACCACGAGAAATGATGTCATACAAGTACACATCCGAAAAGACCACATACATGTGCGTGTCTAGAAAAGGAGACTCGTAAACATCTGACGTTGAGTCTAATTAACTGTAGAGTCTGAACATCTGGCTGGTCTGATGAATCTGAATATGAAGAAGACCTGTAACTCTACACAATACTCCCCTTTTCTCCATACTGGTCGGAAAATCAACATCGGTAAAGGTTGGAGAAGACATCAAAGATGGGGAGAGAAAAAACCAAATAAGATGGGAGAAGACAACATCTGTCATGTTTATTTTCTCGGTTTCAATCGTTTTTTAATAAGTCGTTGCCATTTTTTGGCTTTTCCTTTTTTTCAAATATTTGGCGTACGACTTTTCTTTGTACGTATTTTTTTCCTTTTTTTTAAAACAAATAAACTTGACCTCACTTGGGGCCAATTGCATCGCACAAATTTTTTTGTACAGCTGCCTTCTTCTCTCTCTCTCTCTCTCTTTTTATAACATAGCAGTCACATGCCCCTTTGGTTTTTTAAGGGATATTTACACCCATAACCCTCGGTAGTTTCGTAATTACCCCAAGAACCCTCGATAAATCATAATTATATGAGTAACCCCGAATAATCCTTAACTTTTACATGACATAACCCTGTGTTATGTTCTGTTTGGTATGACCGTTATATTTGACGGTTTCCGTGAAAAAAAGACAAAATTGCCCATAATACTCATTCTTATTTACAAATCATGCCACCTCCAACACAGGTCCCGGTAACCCCCACCCAGTGCCCCCGCATACCGATCTGAGAGTGGAGGACGAGCTGCCCACCCGCACCTCCGACCCCCCGTCCACCGACCCGAGCTCCCTGCCCACCGACCCGGTCGTGGAGGAGGAGCCGCCCGCTCATGCCTTCGACCCCTGCCCACTGACCTGAGCTTCCCGCCAACCGACCCGAGCGTGGAGGAGCCGCCCACCCACGCCTCCGACTCTCGCCCACCCTCTAGCCCAGGCGACCCGAGCTCCCCCGACCCTCCGCCCACCCTCTAGCCCAGGTCAGCTCCGAGCTCCCCCCCCCAAACCAACCTCCAACCCGAGCTCCCCCGCCCACCCTTCTGCCCAGGTCGGCCCCGAGCTCCCTCTCCTACCCGCCCGGAGGGGCTGAGGCTTGCAGGTGGCGGGACGGGGCGGGGGTGAGCCAACTGTTCGCGACGGAGTACAACTCGAGGTTGGTGAGCCAGGTGAACATGAGATTGGGCACGCCATGCGCCAGAACTCGACCCCGGTCACGAACATCCACGCCCTCTTCGACGAGCCCAGGAAGACGGGGGTGGAGTCCTACCAGAACAATTGGGGGATCTGGCACCCCGACCTCTCCGTCAAGTACTTGATCGATTTCGGGACCTCTGGAGTGGACTTCGAATCCGGGGAGCCGGTCCTGTAGCTCTGCTTCCTGTAGCTTGTCAGCTTCCTCGTCTTGTTCCTCCTGGAGGAAGAGAGATTATTTTTCTGATCAGATGGTCTGTCAGAAGTTGGTACATAGATTTTGATGTTGGAGTCTTTTGATTAGTACGTAGGTAATATGGGGGTGGTTTCGATGGGGGTTGGGGAGGATGGGGTGGGAGGGCTGAAGGAACTCCTGCAGGCGTCGGGGGGGGGGGGTGAACTGGAGAAGGAAGTTTGGGGGGGGGGTCGGGAGGAAGAAGAGGGGTATTTTTCCCTTTTTTTGCTTTTAATTATATCCGTTGGATATAGGATTGGTTAGATTAACTATAGTCCTGGTTGAGTTAACTGATTAAAATAACGGAGGGTTATGGATGTAGGACGGGGCACTTATTAGGGGTTACTCATGTAATTATGATTTATCGAGGGTTTCTGGGGTAATTACGAAACTACTCAGGGTTATGGGTGTAAATATCCCTTTTTTTATAACAAGCTTCCCGCATGGGCTTGAAATGAAGCCTCTTTTTTTATAACAACTAGACACATGCCCTTTCTTTGACACTTTGCAGGGCTTTATTTAGGGTTCCAGAGGGAACCCTTCCATCGTAAGTCGCTCCCCCGATGTGGGGTCCCTGCTGTTGCTGTCGATGGAGGAGAGGCGCCATCTGCGCCTGGAGATTGATTGGAGTCACTGCTCGGAGTTGGAAGAGGTTGGCTGCAGCGGCTTCACGCTGAGCTCCATCGCGCGTGGATGGGAGGGGGGTTGGACTACCGTTGAGATCGCTTGTGTGCGGGGGGGGGGGGGGGGGGAGCTCGCCACCGGAGCTCACCGCTGAGCACTAGGGCTTGCGTCGTCGATGGAGCAGGAGGCTCCGCTTGGAGGTGGTCTGGGAAGGGAGATGCGCCAAAGTTGGAGATTAGGATGCAACCCCTGCCTGCTGCTGCTAGGAAAGATCGGAGGGAGGCGCTTGTACGCCGCCTGCACTCGTTGAATTAGGGTTCGTGCTGGAGCCTGAACTTTGCGTGGGGAAGGAGCCCGAAGGGCTAGAGGACTCGTGGTCTGGAATGTTTTGTTTGGCCTGGAAAGGAGGGCTCCAACCCCTCCCTCCTTTGAGAACTGTTAACTCATCTTCTCCTGGAATAGGTGGCCTGTGCATGAAGCACACACGGAGAGCGGCACTGCAACATCACTTAAAGGTTCTTGGGGCACTGCTGGAACTGGAGCAGGATGCAGAAACTGGAGTACTATGGTTCCATCAGTAGTCCTAGAATTGATCTTGAGAACGACGACTGAATCTAAAGCGATGCCTGGACCGTGGATCTAGGGTTCGAGAAAACCCTATAAATCTTAAACCAAAACTTGAACAAATAATATTCTTCAACTAATAAATAGAACCCCCAAAAAAGCAATCTCGAATATAAATAAAGAGCTTGAAATCCTTGAGAATCGACCATCTCTGATACCATGTTAGAAAATAATATTACAGAAGCTAATCAGAGAAAAGATAAAGAAATTTAAGGACATGGGATTTTAACTTGGAATTCTACTCCTTAAGGAGTGGGATGAAACCATAGGAGAAGGCCTCAAAAAGCCATATGCTTCATTGCTTTTTCTCACTGAATACATGGGTGTGGGGGTCTATATATAGCCCTCACTGCATCTCCACATCTCCAAACTGGTAGACGTGGGACTAAACTCTGTATGGGATAAATGGATCTTGGAAGGATCCATTTACCCATCTCACTCATAAGTGACGCATATAAACAATGCTCCAACAGACCTGGAGGAGGAAGTTTACATGCAATAACCACCAAGGTTTGCTGCTGAGGGGGAGTCCAGTATGGTGTGTTATCTTCACAAGGCTATATATGGCCTTAAGCAGAGTCTGAGGGCTTGGTTTCACTTTCATAAGCTCTCAGAGTTGATTGAACAGAAGGGGTTTGTCAAATCAATTGCAGATCATTCTTTTTTTGTTAAGAGTACTCAGTGAGGTACCATTGTTGTATTGGTTTATGTTGATGATATCATTATTACTGACAGTAATGAACATGGCATTCATGCAACTAAGGATTTCCTTGGACAACAGTTTGTGACCAAGGACCTTGGTACACTATGTTACTTCCTTGGCTTGGAATATGCACGAAATTAGCAGGGTATGGTTATGACGCAATAGAAGTATGTTACTGACCTTCTATTTAAGATAGGCATGAAAGGATGCAAACCTGCCACTACACCAATGGATCCTAATGTTAGGCTCTATGATGATGACTCTGAAGAGGTGGATAAGAGAGGATACGAAGAGCTGGTAGGGAATTTGTTATATGCTACTATTACCGAGTCTGATATATCATTTATTGTGAGTATAGTCAGCCAGTTTATGGAGCAGCATAGACAGGCTCACATGGATGCAATGTGCATGATTTTGAGATACCTGAAATCCTCTCCAGGTGCAGGTCTTCTTTTCAGAAGTGATACGTCTCTTATAGTTATTGGATGTGCATATGCGGATTATGTTGGGTGTCCCAAGGACAGGAAGTCCACCTCAGGCTTCATTGTATTTGTTGGTAGCTCACTTGTCTCATTGCGGAATAAGAAATAGACAATTGTTGCTCGATCCAGCATTGAATTAGAATATATGGTTGTGGCCCTAGGGAGTACGTAAATGATATGGGTCAAGTCTGTTCTGACTGACCTAACTATTGAAGTGCCTCTTCCTATGCACCTCAAATGTGATAATCAAGCAACATTGTTCATAGCTAATAATCCAGCCTTTCATGAGAGAACAAAACACATTGAGGTAGATTGTCACTACACTCGTGACTTGATCCAGAAGGAGCTGATCTTCACTACTCATGTTGCTTTAGGTGATTAGATTGCAGACATGTTTACCAAAGCTTTAGCGAGGGGTCCTTTTCACCGTTGTTGTTCCAAGTTGTTCATGATAGACATATATGCTCCAGCTTAAGCGAGAGTGTTGAGATTCTTATATCTATTGATCTTTATTTATATTTGTTTATCTTTTAGTTTATCTTATGTAATTTTTCCAGTGCTTTTCTCCTATATAAGAGAGCTCTATGGCTTTGTGGAATGCAACTTCATTTTTCCTTTCACATACCCCATTGGCAACCTGAATAGTCTTCACAGAGGAAGATTACTGTGATGAGGTAAGAAGGCTACTTTCTCCCATCAGATGAGTCGAAGCGCCGGAATCAATAATCCATACAGGGTGGATGCAGAAGCAGAGTTGGCAATAGTACATGAGATAGTAGCCAAATTAGCAGGAGCAGTAGTACTGTTGTCACTGGCTGAGTTATGTAGAAGTCACAAACAAGCATATTCAGATGCTGGAAATGGTGTCTGACTATCACCAGAAGACTGATCATGTGAGACCTCAGCAATATCATATGTGCTCTCGTATGAAGCTCTCATACGCACTGTTGGCATTAGGAGGCATGCCAAACTTCGCCCAACCATGCTCAGACGGATGATTCCAATGTCTAAATGAGTGCATGCTGGATAGCGAGCAATAGTAGGATCGCGTCCATGCGTGCGACCATAATCATGTTCACGTCCAGACTTGTGACCACGACCTAAGTTATGGTTGTATCCTCCCTAGTAGTTGGGTCGTCCCCTAGCAAGATGGGATGTAGTCTCCGCAGAAGGATGAGAATCAAGTTCCTACATCTGACCAAAGATGGTCTCAAGTATGGGCATTGTGCATCATCATTTAGAAATTGATCCTTCACTGGCTTGTATCGCGGATGCAATTCAGACAGAAAGCGATATACTTGTCATTTTTGCACATTCTCATATCTGCTCGTCATAACAAGTGGGCTGAAAATGAGTAGCTCCTCGAACAGGCTTGTGAGAAGGCAGGTTTACTCAACCACGGAAGTATCTCCTTGATTAGCAGAAACCAAATCTGTGTGTAGATGTCCTAGAGCCTGGACTTGGTTGTCTTCTGGGAGTAGGTATGCTCAAGACTCCCACTTTGCCGTTGTCGTTTCCTTGTAAAGAAGATTCAAAGCTATGTTTTGATCGACATTGTTGGTCATCCAAGTAATGACTGATAGTTGTCCACATACCGGGTATTGTAGTCCTTGTCGTATCCTTGGACGAATCCTTAGCAAGAACATAGTCCTTTCGTTGATAACCTATAAACACCTTAAATGATCAAGACCAAAGTATGTAGTTCCTGGAGTCCTTCAGTTTGATAGAAGTGCCCTTTACCATCACAAAAGAAGTTGGTTACAAAGGCTTGGGCTTTGTGGATGCCATGGTGATCGCTTAGGTCAATAAAAAAAATTACAAGAAAAGTAATTCTTTGTATTAATCAATCATAGATGTGATCAAAATCACGATTTCATATACTTGTAGGGTCTCTTCATTAGTAGAAAGACGCTAGACCGCTTTTGGCAGTGAGATGGAGTTCCTTTCGGATTTTGGCTGAAGCTGAGGAGGGCTGGCGGTGGCCTCTGTAGCCGAATACTGGTTGGGCGGAAGTCAAGCAAGGGCTTCGGGCCTCCAGGAGGTTGATCAAGGCCCCACAAGACTCCCCAGAAGCCACAGAAGGCTCTGGCAGCAACTCCTTTTCCTTCAGAACTTGAAGGTGGTGGCTTGTAGCAGAGAGCAGGCTTGGGAAGCCAAGGAGGAGCTTCAGGCCTCCATGTGGCGATGGTGGCGCCCAATAGGGCAAAGGCGGCTACCGCGCAAAGGTTGCGCTGGGAAGCCTGACGGCATGGCTTAGGGCTCTTGGCGGAGACCCAATCGCTCCAGGTCCCCTCGAAGGACTCCTGATGCCCTGTAGCAGAGGGCAGCAGCACACAGGGAGCTCTCGCGAGGGCTGGAGTGCCTCGGTTGGCGGTGACAGCACAGATAGCCCTCACACAGGGCTTTTATGGGATTAGGGCTGGTTGGTGGCGGCGGGATTTTAGGTCAAAACACTCTGGTATAGGACTGCTGCTCTGATACCATGTGGAAAAGAATGAGAATGAAATTGCATGTCTTATTCAGAAGGTTTAGGAGTTCTTATTTAGGACAAAACCCTAGATAGTTCAAAACTGAGAAAAATAGATAAGTGCACCTAAATAAAGGGTTTACAATGAATAAATAGAACCATAAGAATGGATTACTAACAATTTCAATACACGACACTCGTAACTCTCAAACACTATGGGTTCATTTTAGGCGATGTCTTACAAAACATTATTTTAGTGTAATCAATATCATCAGGGCATTTGGTTCCAGTTTATTTCATACTTATCGGTTGTCATTGAAAAAACATCTGCCTTGTCTGCCTGCAGAATTGGTAGTGGTGTATTCAATTATAAGCTGCATATGGTACAGTTAAAGTGATCTAGTCCTCGTCTATACCTCACTAATGGACTGTTTAATTAACTTTCTTAATTATTGAAGTAATGGGACCTTATATATGTTTCCTATGTTATTAATGTGACTTGAATATAAGTTGCAGATTTCTAGTAATCGGTATCTTTGCAGGTGTTTTTGGCAAATGAAGATTTCTGTGAAGCCTTGACGTTACTAGACCAGTCCCTTTTGTTGGGATTCGACGTCGATGTTCTCTTCTTCAACACTGTCCTTGAAGAAGCATGTTTTAAGGTGGTAACAAGATATATGACTAGATCTCACATTCATTTTTTTCGAACTATCACTTGATATTATTGAATTCTCATTTCTGCAGGGTCATCTGGATATAGTTGAATCAGTTGTTGAGAGAATGCATCAAGAAAAAATCAAGCCTGACCCAAGCACATGCTCTCATGTCTTTTCTGTGTATATTGATGCTGGGTTCCACGTAACAGCTATGGAAGCATTGCAGGTGCTGAGCATGCGAATGATTTCAGAGGACACTAGTGCTCTTCAGGATGCCAAAGCTATGTATGAGTCTCTTATTTACAGCGAGGATCCTGCTGTTGAGTCATGGATCACTGACATCTTTAGCAAATCTGATGAGCACATTGGAGCAGCTCTTCTGAACCTCAGGTGGTCTGCCATATCTGGAGCTGATATATGTTGGTCACCTGATGAAAGCTCATGGGCCCAAAGGCTGTCAGCTCGATATGGATCTCTCAAGCTTCCTGCTTAGGGATCATTTGCTCAACCTGGTGTTTAGCACCCAAATACCTGGCAGGGGGTGAGCAAGTTATGCAAATGCAAGATGAAAGATAACGGGGGTTTTTAAAGGGAGCTGTAGTAAGAGGATCTACTGACATAACTGAAGCGGGCTGTAGCTGCTTATTCTGTGCTAGCTTTGCTGTCCAGTTTGTTAGGTCTAGCAATGACAGTTGGTGAATTTTGGCATCTTTAAGAGAACATTTTGGCTCCATCTCATTTACAACTGACAGAATTGTTCTATAGCAGGCACTGACCTGTTGGGTACACCTGAACAAGTACAGTGTGGTGCCCGAACATGTTCAGTTGATATTCATTATTGTGATCTGTATGCTGCCATTTGAAATTTGAATGATTACATTAGGTCGATCCTAGTAAAAGAATCACTATGCATGCCATTGTTATTATTCGTTTTTACTGTAGAATATAATAATAGGATTTTTTTTACTGGATGTATTACTTTATTTGAAGATGATGTATTTTGATGTAAGTTTTTACATCCTATATTCTTCTCAATTGTGCTTCCCTTTATTTGTTCTTCTTGCCAAGGAATGTCCCCCGAAATCATCGTATGCAAAGAATTTGTACTATCGACTTCAAATCACAATAATGATACAAGTTAATGCATTTGAAGTATGTATGTGCAATAAAAAAGACAAGTATATCTTGAGTGCATAGTAAGACTCAACGATATCATCCAACTTGGTGATGGCAATCCGTGACCTGATTAATTGCTCTATGGCTAACGATAGCATGGTATGCCTCTTGGGTATGGTCGGGAGGGATATTGCTATTTGTTTTGTGAGTTTGAAGGAAATTCTTAAATAAGCATATTTAGGATCTTTTTCTGTTCCTATGGACTCATTTGAGACTATTTGTACTTACAATCTTGAAATTGCTTATAGGCCTTCCGAAGATCCTTTGGCATAGCACGATGATTTATGAACTTGCACCGCACATCATTTCCTTCCTTGACCTGAACCTCTAACAAAGCTTAATTTATATCTATTACCAGAATCCAATCATGTTCTTGCTTTTCCACTACCACCTTCAGCTCTATCTTTTCAGGGTTTTTTTATCATTAAACTTTTCTTGTTAGGACTATATTTATATGATGAATTAGAATTATTTTTTGCCCTTTTTTATCCGTTATATTTGATTCTTGATCTTGACTCTCCAAAGGCTTCCTCCACTTTAGGTGCACCTCTACTCTTTCCTCCTTTGCTAGAGCTTAAGCCCTGGCCATTCCTTCATCACTTCCTCTGTCGTCATTGATGTGTCATTCCCCACTAGCACTTATACCATCGAAGACCATGGTACTTCCCCTTTGCACTATCATCACCTTGGAAACCTTCAATGCATCTCGTTCCCACAAATGGTGAGATTGGCAGATTTCAATTTTTATCATACAAATATTCTCGAAATGGTCAACCAATGTCACATCCCACGGTTTACAGAAATACCAATCTTACATCCCTCAAACTTTGTCAAAAGTTAAATAGTGCTTTAGTTATATTTTAGATTTCCACAAAGAAAGAACTCATCTTCTTTTTATTACCTTCCTCGTGTGTGTGTAAGACTAAATCCATTTGATTTCTAAAAAGGATTAATAATCTTTAACTTTTCGAGGAATCCTTCATCAGTTGTTGTGAATGACTGAGTTTTTGAATTTTTATGGACTTTAAGTGAACTTTATATTTTAAATTATTTTTTAAATGTTTTATATTTGTATTTTCTGATTTTTTTATCTTTATTTGATTTTAAATTTGCAAAAGTTTATGTATTTTTATTTTTTTAAAAAATAATTTATGAATATAAATTATACAAAAATGAAACAAAAGCCTTTTAAGAATTTTAAAATAGGTGAAATAGAGTCAAAAATAAGAAAATAAAATGTTATTGTATTTTGAATATTTTTCATTATTTTTTAATTATTTTATAGTATTTTATATTTTTATGGATTTTTTACTGATTTAAAGTTGAAAATAAATTTTAAAGAAAAACAAGCTATTGTTTTTGGTATTTTATAATATATAAATAATCAAATTTTCCAGAAATCAATTTTATTACAAAGATTTTTTCTGAACTTTAAAATAAAACAAAAAAATGTATTATCTGATTTTTATAGGATTTTATACAATTTTTATTAGTTTATGAGAATATTTGAATTTTTAAGGTTTTGTTTGTATTTTTGTTTGAATTTTGTATATGTGTTAAAATACATGAAAACAAAGGTAAGTGGTTTTTTTAGAATACAAACAATATACAAATTTTAAAGAATTTTTAAATATCAAAAAATGGAATATCTGATTTTTTGTATTTTAAAATTATAAAATGAAGTTAATTTAAAAACTTATTTTGTTACAGCTAGATATGGTTGTTAGGTATGTTAGGTAATTTTTGTTGAATTTTAAAGAATTGGAGCTATTTTAATCAAGAATAAAAATAATTGTAGTAAAAACATGGACTAAAATACAATTCTTGGTAAGTTATCAAAGTTATTAATAGTAGAATAAGGTGCAAGACGATAAGTGCAAATAACCCATAAAGGACATGTGCATCTCACAAGAGGAGCCTAGCAGGGACTATATTGCAAATAAGAAAAAGTTTCTGTAAATTTATTACAATGTTAAAGTTCCAGGTCTACTGTTGCAAAAATATCTACAACTACACGTGATTATACACGTAACAAGTCATAAGGACTGAAATGCGAATAATAAAACCTTAAGGGTTGATTAGTATTTATTTCAGAGTTTGATATACATCAGCAAGATATTCATGCAAATAAACTTAATAGAGATAGAGGATGTGAAATTTCACCACTAAAGCATATACGGGTCATGTGCAAGGCTCTGGAGCGGTGTACGCTTATGTTCTTTCCCCTCAGATCTAATCGACGGTTGTCATTTGGGCACGGTTGAATGGTTGAGAAGCAATCTGGGTCATCTTGCTTAATCGAACAATGATGAAGTGTGGTAGAAGAAGTCTGATGAAGGTCTTCTCCAATGAACTTAGATCAAACTGATCTACCATGATGGAGCTCAGATCGGAGCTCTAAAGGGTCCCACTATGAAACTTCAATATCGCGTGGAGAACTTGCTCGAGTCCAGGTCTCGTTGATCAGAAACTTGGAGATATTTATGCTCGACCTAGATTTGGAAGTGTCTAAATGCTTCGATGTGTACTCCAAGTGAACTCATGCACGGTTAGTAAGAGTACTCGAAGCTTCACGGTCCTCGGTCGAGGTTTACTGAGCAACAAATAAAGGGAAATGGGGAGTGGATGATTCGGGTTCTACGTGCGTGGAGGTCTTGAACCCAAGGTGCTTGGATATAGAAATCTAAGTTGATCAGAATATAGAGAAGCAAAGCAGATGAATGATGGAGATGTGATGCTCGGATCGAATTCAAATGGTTGAGATTGCCCTCTGATCGAGTAGATCAGAGGTCGAATTATGCCTACTGCTAGGTATCAAAAATTTGACTGAAATTGCATAAAATTGAAACAAAATAAAAATCTAGACCTATGAAACTGGTGGTGATCTTCACCTCGAATGAAGTTGTGAATACTCTGTAGAGGCTCAATGCAATGAAGCTTCCAGAGCTCGATGTTAGTGGTTGTATCACACCTTCGTATCCTCTCACACACTCTCGCTCGATGGAGATTGATGCTTTGTCACTGCACCTCACTCTCATTTAATCAATCTCGGAGAAATAAGGGGAAAGACGAATCAGCTCAGGCTTGGGCACCCAGAGCTACTTAAATACATGGAGAGGATCGACAAATTCAAACGAGGGTAGGGTGCGCTTGCCCAGGGGAATTGGTGATAAGTTAATTGGGCATGGATCTAAAATCCATGCTTGCTAATAGGGGCAAGTTTTAGGGTTAATTGGAGTTGGGAATCAGGCTAGAAAAATCTGAGAAGAAAGTGAGTTGGACATGGAAATGGGTTTGAGAGGAAGAATTTGGAGTTTAATGGGAGGTCAATGAAAGTGGATAGATCAATGGGAATTTATGGAAATTAAATAAATCAAAATAAATACATATAAGCTTAAATTAAGAAGTTATAAAAACAAAAGTGTTTATCAATTAATAAACTATTTTGGGTGATTTTTAATATATTAAATAACTTGATTTATTTAGTTAAATAACTCAAACATAGGTATTTATAGGTATATGATATATATACACCATAAACATAATTTTAATTATATGTTTTTACAAATATAACGTTATTTATTTATTCATTTAAATAATAATTTATGGTTTATAAATATAACTTTTTATTTTAATTGGTTTAATTTATAATGTAAATAAATACATATATAAAATATAGGTATTTTATACATATATAAAAATTATATATTTATAATTTATACTTTTTCACTTTTGTTATTTTTATTTGCATTTTGTATAAACAATATAAAATATGTACAAACTATTAAAAAAATATATAAAAAATGTACTGACTTTCACATCTTAAATCTAAAATTTGTGAAACACTTTTATTTTTAAAATTATTTTATTTTGAACCCAATGAAAGTGAGTTTGATTCATTTTGAGTTCATATGGAGAAAATATTAAGCTTTCAATTTTGCTTTTACGGATTTTTCTGAGTGTTGTTCCTTTTATTCTATTTATGATTTATTTTTGTAATTATTTTATTATTTAAACATATTTTAATATACAAGTTCCAATAAGAAAATATTTTTTGAAATTTCATGATAAATAAAATAGTACAAGATAGATATATAATTAATAACAGGACTTGGTTTTCTGTAATTTTTTATAAGTTAAAGACCATATCTCCCCCTACTTTATTCTTTATTGATTAGATCAACACTTGGCCTACTTTCGGGGCCATGATCGGTTTGTATCAATTACATATATACATCCTTATTTATCTTTCTTTTTTCTTCTTTGTTCATTTATTTTGGGTTAAAATAATGTAAAGTAATGAAATATTAGAAAATGATATTAGTTTGATAATATGAGAATCAATGATATTTACATTTATTTTTTAAGGAATTTTAAGTCAAAATTAAGGAATAAAGATGATGAATTGTCGATTCATCAATGCCATAGTCAAGTTGTAAAGCTATAGTTAGCAATATTCTGATGGGTATACGGATGGTCTCTATAGAGAAAGTCTCACCTCAAGCAATGCCTTCTCTCCATGTACGAACCTTGCTTTGAAGGTCTCTACTTTCTCATCAGGTTCCCTCTTTCTCTTGAAGAACCATTTATATCTAACGGGTTTGAACCTATAGGTGGATCCTCGAGGTCCCTATACAACACTTGCGCATGAAGTCTACTTTAGACTTTATTTATAACATCTATCTCTCCATGTCATGATCCTCATAATCTTCATCACATGAAGCCTGATCATTGCCATACTTCTCTGACACATGGAACCTATACCATGTAGATGGTCTTACCACCATCAAAAAGATTTGAAGAGGTATGAGTGTTTCATCTTTAATTATCCTTATAGTTTTCTATTTTATGAACCTCATTATCCTCCTAAGATTCAATGAGTCCCTTTACTTCATTTTTATCTTGACTCATAAGGATGCCATCCTCTGATAAACATATCCTTAGAGATAAAATCTTTAAGAATCTAATGTTCATAAAGTGGGCATCTAATACCTCCTTTATAACCCTCTGATCTGATTCAAGTAGCACTCTCTAGTGCTAGATTTCATCTTACGTCCATGGAATCTTACTAAGGATATATATTGCGATCTCTATTGCATATACCCGAAAACTAAGAGGTAATTATACTACGAGTCATCATTAATCAAATCATGGCAAACATGATCCAACTTCATGTCCATATAACTCCATTGAACTGAGGTGTATTAGAATGAGTGATATATGGACACCATTTCTTTCACTATAAGGTATTCTCTAAATTTATCAGATAAGTACTGGCTAACTCAGTCAAATCAGATTCTTTCATATTCCTTCTTACTTTGTTCAGAACTAAAATTATAAAATCTTTGAACATTTCAAAGGTTTCTAATGCGTAAGGAAGAAGCTTCATACCACAAATGATTATTGATAGGGATCACATATCATTAATGGTTATTATGTTATACAAGGTCCACGGACATCAATATGTATGAGGTCTTGAATACATATGCATCTTACACCATTCCCAAAGAAGGGCCCGTTGGACATTCTTCTTTGAATACAACATTCACAACTATGTAAGCTTTGAACTTTTAGAAAATGTCAAGTTCTATTTATTACAAGTCTATTGATGTTATCAACAGACGTATTTCAAAGTCATGATGATAGATCATTGTCAAATAATCAACATCCTCTCTTTAATCTTTTAAGGTTTAATTTCTAGTATTAGAAATGTAATGAACCATTCATTAATATTCTAATATAGTAGAGTCCTCTAGATGTTAGATTGCAATCGAAAATATATCCAGCATAACTCTTTATGTTCGGTCCATCTCAAAATGCATGACTTTTTTTAAAAAGTTTAGATATAAACAATGAATCTATTCTAATATCTAGATCATAGAGACATTATTTAAGAATAAGGACTCCCCTGTTGAAAAGAAGTAGTCTATCTATCCAATGTACATTGTTGCAACAACTACATCAAATCCCATATGGATGATTATTAACCTTAAGATCGCGTTTTCTAGTCTTCTAAAACATGTGCAACTAATTGCAAGTGTTATTATAAGAAGGAGATATATTTATCATACGTTAATCTTATCTAATAAGTAAGTCATTTTCAACGATGATTTATAGATGTAGAATATGTTATTGTACTATCTGATCCCTTCTCCAATGTTTATAGATAGTCTGAATAGTCATACTATTAGTATATTAGCTTGCTGCAATATTAGCATCCATCCAACTCTTTAATGTCATATGTGTAGAAGTCATAGAATTATAGTCAACTTGTTGACTCTCCTTCTTACATGGGTCAGTCCCATGCTTCCACTACGCTTCCTTGATCTACAAAAAACCATTTCTTAAGATAAAGGATATTTTAAATTGAACATGTCCTTAAGGGACTTCAATATAAAAGTATTTCAATAATTATACTTACTTCATCCCATTAGTACAATATGAATATTATGAATATTCATGAAAGACTACTAGAGATAATAGAATGATGACACTCATCATATTCACATCCATCTCAACTCATAAAGACTTTGGTCCAAGTAGGTACTCTAATATTTTGAACACATCATCTCCTATGGAGCCACCATTCTGCATAATGCATTGAACCATGACATTTCATGATTAAATGTTGAGAGCGGATATGTTTTCCAAAACATCTCCTTTAATTTAAAAGGATCTTGCAATTACGATCATCATTGACATGTCACTTACAAAGCACGCTCGATGAGTAGTCAAGAGTGTAGAGACACACAAACCCTTGGGTGTTGTCCTATTGTCTAATTTATTGTCATTCTTCCTTATTGATGAATATTCATTTCACCACCTTTATTCTATGATTTTGGCCTTAAAACCCCTAGCTAATGCATGTAAATAGCATTAAATTACAGAACTTAACATTCATTCTTTGTTGAATAAATATTGTATAAAATACTATTTTAATGTCAAAATTATAGAATAAAGAAAAGAAAAGAAAAAGAATTAAAGACCAAAGGTATTTTATGACCCTAAACTTCGAGACCAAGTCAAGAATTGATTTGGTTGACAAGGAATAAAGTAAGGGTAGATAAGGGCCAAAATCACATTAAAATCCCATTGATTTATTCTTCAATAGCCCTATTTTTGGGACCTATTATATTCTTTATTATTTATTCATCAAATAAAGAGAATTTCTACATGATATTGTAGATAAAAATGTATAGAAAAATATAAAATTGATTTCATACAAGAAGAATATAAATTGCACTTTTTATACACAGAATAAAATCCCAAAACTCAAACTTCACTGATCCGTATCTCCCAAATAAATCTAAAAATATATCAAAAGCACCTTAATTTTATACAACTTTTAATAAGCTCTTTAATGAAGGTGGTTTCATATTTTTTGGAATTAATATGTGAAAGTTAGGTTTTGGATCTCTATTGTACTATATACCTGAATAAAATACTCATTTTATTTATTCTTTATTATTTTTATATTTTATAATTTTTAAAATATTATTTATAAATATATACACATTAAAACTAAAATAAAATGACAAATAAACTAATAAAATAAAATAAGTCTTTAAAATACATAGATGAAATACCTATACTAATACCTATAAATAATATACTCATATTAACTTAAGTGTATATATTATATTAGAAAAATATAATAAAATATATTTATATTTATATAATAAGTTATAAATATATACAACAACTAATAAAATAAAAAAATACAAAATAAATAAATACTAGAGAAAATAAGAAATATTTTTGTTTTATAACTTTATTTTAGCAAAATCGTGGACCATTTATTTCATATTTTACAAATAGTTTTTAGGTCAGATTTTTTTGGTTTATCCATGTGGACTAATCAGTTTGACCAACGAGTTGACTTTGGTCAACTCTTCTGACTTGTGCATGAGCCTCTATCAAAGCGACTTCTGACTCATTTTCTTAATTTTTTACATGTTGATTTTTTCACCAATTGGCATGGATTCCTTCTGTTCTTTCCTTGTTATGTCTCCAATAACGCGTGCGTAATTTTTTGGGCTCCCTCGATATTTGACTCCACTTGTTCGCATGTACAAAACTGCACCTCCCAGTTATTATCCTCTTCGAACCTCCTATAACCCTGTTTTGGCTCTCATTTTTGGGGTTCTAGATTCAAGCAACTCTCCAGCTCCTTGGAGGCATAGTCAGTCAAGTCTAGGGTGCGTTCCACCAACCTCCTGCAAAGCTCCACCGTGAGGTCGATCTCCTGGTCTTGGCCAGTCGAGGTACTTTTCCTCTTTCTATAGCCTATTTTTAGTTCCTAGGTTAATTTCTCACATTTATTTTATATTTTTATTGTGTGATCTATAGTGTTAATTGCCATCTTAGAAGTTCATTGGAGTTTAGTCTCCGACGAACCTCCCAATGTCCCCTGCTTGTTTTTTGACCTCCTCAAATCACCTCGCCTTATTTCCCTCACGTTTCACCTTGTGCTACACCCTTTCATTCAACTTGATCCCTAGTGTATCATTGTAACCCATATACAATACCTCATCGAGATACCTCCATCCATAAAACTTTCGATCCACTTCACCCCCAAAAGCCCCTAGAACCCTCGTCTGTCTTTGTTCGCGCTAACCATGCAAGTTACAGGTGCTTTAGGACCCATCTGAAGGGCGTTTTTTTCAAAAGAATACCCTCTAGTTTCACCAGAACTTCCCCGACCTCCAGGGATTGGAGGTCGGAGGAGCCCGTGAGATCAAATTAAAACTCGACCCACGCGAGTTCATATGTTGTTCGTCCACTTCCATCCAGCACTGTCGGATAAAGAGCGGTCCTTCGCACGCTACAGCCTTTGTCCGATCGGGTCGCGCCTCCATCATTAGATCAATTACAGGATCTAATCTTGGATGGTCATCGGTGAAGCATCATCAATTGCAGAGGCTACGTATGGCAAGTGGGAAGAGATCAACCATCAGATCACGTGCATTTGTTGGGTAGTTTGCATTTTTTACCCAACTAGCTTTTGTATTTATTAATTAGTATTATATCACTCATTTGCAGTTTATATGGTTTTGTAATATTTGCATAAAGAACCTCGTAGTTAGTTTATTTGCATTTTAGTTCACTGCCTAGTCAACCGACAGTCCCTGATGTTTTCGCAATTAAACCCTTGTGGGTTTAGTTTACTATTTGTTAGTTGGAAACTTTGTATATTAAGTTATAAACTTTTCAAAAAATTGTAGAAAGGCCCCGAATGTTTATTTTAATTACATATATAGCCATGCGTGTGTGTGTATTTTTTTATGCTTGTTGTATTTATTTAAAGTAGCTATTGGGTTCTGAAAAATCTCAAAAATAGGGTTAAGCTTTTACTTACACACATTTTCATGCTTTAATTTTATTTTTGCAATTTAAGATTTTTTACTATTTATTAAAAGTCAAACAAAGAAAAATTAGTCATTGTTTATCTTAGAAAATACAAAAAAATATAAAAAGTTTTCAAAAAATTCCAAAAAATAGAGAAAGAAAATTCATAAAAATTGAAAAGCTCCAAAATATAGTTTAAAAAGATTAAATTCCAAAAATATATTTTTCTATCTCTAAATTTTATTTATATTATTATCTACCTATTAAAATTGATTTGAAGAATTTTAGACCTATTTTTCTATTTGTAATATTCATTTCAATTTCAGGTATTTATTAAGTTTCTGATTTAGGATATTTTGACTTAAAAATATATAAAAATTAGCAAATTAACTATGAAAATTATAAAAATAGTAAAAAATATTTAAAACCCAAAAAAATATTTAACTCTGTAATTTTTTAGCTGTATTTATAATTCCTTTACTCTATATCGTGTATAGCCTTATATTGTTATATATCTTTTAGAAAAAAGTAAAGGAATTAAAATTTTAAAAAAAACATAAAAATAATAAAAATTAGAAATTAAAAATAAAAACCCAAAATTAAATAAAAATATAAAATTAAAAACCCACATAAAAATAATAAGAAATAGATAAGAAGATCATAAAATCAATTTTGTGCATTTCAATGCTTGATCTATCCTTTTTGTTCACTGAGTTCGACACTCGACATACTTGCACTATACACACATTTGTAGATAAAATAAAATAAATTGTAACTACACACTTCTATTTCATTGCTTGATTTATTTGTGGGTTAATTATTGTCTGAAGTTGGGTTTCGTGAGCGATTACCGCATTGACTGGATCTCTCGACTTGTGTGATTTCTAGACCCCCGCAAAACTCTCTTCAACAAATGGCACCATTGTCGGGAGCAACTGCGTATAGATTGGTTTTATTAGATTGTGCCTTCTTGTTTATATTTTCCTCTATTTATTTTCTAATTTATTTGATATAATTGTTGAATTGTCTAACCACTCTCCTTGTTTGGATTTGTTGTGAGGAATGTGGATTGATGGAGGCACTCTACTCGGAGCGCCTGTGAACTCACATGAGCATAGAGGGTCATAAAGTTACACAAGGTGAAACTGCAGTCAGTGTGTTGACTACTCAACAAACCTCAATCAATCAACAATCAACCCATGAATAGCAATGAATAGCATAAAATGTGAGTCAAAATTTATTATTCTCCACAACTAAGTGTATATCAAGTAAGAGTATAATGGTATAATGGTCGAACCACAAAGATCAAAATTGGTAGCATACAATTATTTTTAATCAAACACCATTATGTACATGAATGTCATTCAATATATATACATATATTTTTATGGGGTTTTAATCTTACATATCTTTTAATTTTATTTTTTCTTATTTTTGTATTTTGTTTCCAATTTATAATTTCGTATTTCCTTTTTATATTTTATATATGTTTTAATATATATAATAGAATATATAATGCTATATAAGCCATAATAGATAGTACGGATATGAATAGTACTAAAAAATATAAAATTAAAAAATTAAATAATTTTAGGTTTTAAATATTATTTAGTGTTTCTATGATTTTCCTAGAATTTTTCCTATTTTTATGGATTTTTAAAAAAAGAAACGATCCCAAATTAAGGATAAAATACTAGGTCGAAATTGAAATGGAATTAAAAATGGAAAATTAAGCCCAAAAATTTCCAAATCAATATTCATATATAGATAATATTGAGAAAATTATAAAATAGAAAAGACTATTTTGGAGTTTTTGATATTTTTGTAGATTTTTATAAGGCTTTTTGGGGTTTTCAATTTTTAGGAATTTTCTTTTTCTATTTTTACTGATTTTTGGTCTGGAGTTAAAATATACTAAAATAAAGAACATTATATATTTATGGGAGTTTTTCAAGAGTTTTTTTGAATTTTTGATATTTTATGAGATAGATAGGAATAAAAATAGGCTCATTTCATTTCTAATAAATGGAAAAAGGTCTAAAATTGTAATTTAAAGGTATGGTGTGAAACTACAAGCAATCAACAATAGCTATTTGAAATAAATACAACAATCACACCAAAATACAATTGCTGGTACGGGCATATATGTAAATAAAACAAATTACAGCGGCCTTTGTGCAATATTTCCAAACAACATACATTCAATTTTCTTGGACCAAAAATAAATACAAAAAGTAAAAGGGTATATTTGCAAAATGTCCACCTTAGTGGAATATGAAATAACTACATGGTCATGCATACAATTTTACCCTTTTATTTACCTTGAACACTTTTATTCACAAGACTAATTAATAAATACAAAAATAAGTGGGGATAAGGTGCAATTTACCCCTCATTAGGCACTAGTGGATGGCAGGATGTCGCTCACTCATCCACGTGTTGCCTCCATGTGTGATGATGATGCTTCTCAAGGGATAGCTAGGATTAAATCCTAGCTCTAGATCTGAGGGCAAAGGCGAAGAGGATCCAACGACAGTTGAACCTCATGAAGAACAGGGTTGATCCAACGGTTACTAAACCTCACAAAGAATAGGGAAGAATACATTTGCGGGTGAGATTCGATCGGTCGAATCTCCACGTTTTGAGCTCCTACTTTGCTGTTGATGGTCCAAAAAGGTTCATGGCAGGTCTCTCTAGCGTCTGGATGTCGTAAAAAGCTTCGGAGGTGGTCGGAGATTTCCTACAAGGTCAAAGAAGCTCAAGAGTTTCAGGAACCTTGGGCAAGCTTCAGAATCTCCTCCAGCCGCTTTTTAGCATGTAATCCTACATAGGGGTTAGTCAAAATCTAAGGGGGTTCTCGGAGAAGCGCCAGAAGCAGGAATGGGCGAGGGAGTGCGTCGAGCGGAGCTTTTTGGTGGTTGGCAAGGAATGGAGAGCGGATCTCCAGATCCACAAGGATATGGGTGCAGTGGCATGCCGGGAGTGATGATAAACCCACAAATCTGACGGTCGTGTATTCCACACAAGGCGGGAACATAGTCGATACGTTGATCACTCAAAATCTGGATTTAATCAACAATTAGCCCACAAATAATATCAAGCAATGGAAATCAAAGTGTGGAGTTAAAATTTATTATAACTCTACAAAATATGTGTATAGGGCAAGTAATGTAGAGTGTCGAACACAGGAAGCAAACAGGCAGATCGGGGCAATCAAGCTCAAATGCGAATGTGATGTATATGTCTATGCAAGTGCTATTTTTTGTTGGTTTTTAATTTTTTTTATTTTTATTTGATTTTTAAATATTCAAATGTTTTTTCTAGTTTTATATTTATAAATAAAATTATAGCAATAATAATATAAATAATAATGACAGATATATAGATATCTAGATCTACTAAGAGAGAGATATAAATGAAAGAAATATAGAAAATATTTTTGGGATTTTTTAAATAAGTCAAATAAATTCAAAATAAAGATTCTAAAATATTTTTGGTGTTTTAATTTACAAATGTTTTTAGAATTTTTTTTAGAAAAGAGCAAGTAATAGAATAAAATGGGCAATTCTAAACTAGGAAAAATGAGGCATATAGGACACACAAAAAAACACTACCAATAGTTCAAAATGAACTCCTAAAGTTATACATGTATTTTTCCTAGATAGAGAAGATTATATCAAAGAAAACATGACTTTATTTTTGGGTTTTTGACACTATTTCAACTTTTAGTGATTTTTGCAAGTTATACCTAATATTACCGAATGCCTTTTGGATATGATAAAGATATAGATAAGAGAAAGCTACACTATTTTTTTGCTATTTTTCTGAGATGTAATGAATAGATTAACAATAAAAGACAACAGGAAAGTAGAAATTATATTTTCGATTTGTTTTCTACTAAACAATAGGATAAAAATACAGCAAAAATCCCTAACTGTAGAACAAACTAAGGGGCACACAGACATATTTTTAATTTTCAAATAGATAAAAGGTGCTCCATAAATAAATCAATTACTCAAATTTTTGTAGAAATTCTACAGGACAGAAAACACAATATCTTTCGATGAAAATTGAATACAAATTTGGACCCACTAATTTGTACAACATATCCAGAAATAAGCAAGTGATATCAAGTATTAAAAGAGTTATTAACAAAATACACCAAATTAGTATCATGAGTTCACAAATTCACCATTAATAGTTCGTATACCATAATATTTTGAAATTTGGACATGATGTAGATTTTTTAAGCATCTTTCTAATAAAAAAATCTCGCATGAAATGAAGTTCAGACGAATTATTTATGAGCATTTAAGTGCAAGGGTACAACTGCAATAGTAAGTACGAAACTGCAGTTCAAAGTAGAGCTCAAAAAGTTTCTGAAATATCCCAAAAGCATAGGGGTATGGCCACAAAACTTGCCACTTATCCACATGGCATTCAGAGGCTCTTGGAGGGCTGGGGACACACACGTAAAATGACAGAAGTAAAGGGGTGCATGTACAAGATTTCTACTCGGATGGAGGGCTGCGATTAGAAGGAGAGGGGCAGATCCAACTGTGGCTGCTACCCGCCCCTCCCTTCTTCTTCCTTTGGACATAAAAAACAAGTAGTCTGATCCGACGGTCGATGGCGCGTGATGGCGTCAAGATGCTTTGATGTACCTACGATTAGAAGAAGGGCTCGAGTAGAAAACTCGGCCAAGATGTTAGGTACACAAAAAATGAGGTATGAATGGATTTTCCTTCGATTTAGTGAGGGAAGAAGGAGGTGCTCCGGCCACCATATGTGATCGAAGATGGAGGGGGTTGTGTGGGAGAATACATAGAACAGTGAAGGATGGCGGCGATGAGATGTGAGCCGCGTCGAGGATGATGAATGAAAGTTGAAGATGATAGGTTGTTACACTACAACAAGAAGAAAAACTAAATCTAAAAGTTACCTCTACCGTCCGGGAAGCTAGGAAGGTGGAACCTCGACGGCGGCAATGGTCCGAGGTGGTGGAGACCGCTCTGAAACAACCTAACCACACCTCCGAGGATTGGGGGAACGTGTTGTCACCTTGCCCTACCTTGGAGATCGAATGAGGGCTAGATCTGGTCCAAGAGGGTACCAAAAAATGAATGGGAAGAAGATGGGGTGTTTTGTACATGTGAGGTGGGCGGCTCCAAAAAACGATGGAGATCAAGAGAATCGTTGATACAATCCTCCAAGCAATCTATGGGCGTGTATGAGGGTACTTCGAGGAGAAAAAGTCGTGAAGGAAGCTCAACGATTGGGTGAAAGGATCGACCTTGAAAAATCCGAGAAAATAGACAAAAACGAGGCTCTGACAGAAGTGGCAAGGGCTGGTTAGAGAGTTCATGAGGCGACAAGAAGATCGTTGTGTATCCAACAAATCGACAAATCAATCGTCGATATAATGCTTGGGCGTGTATGAGGGTAATTTGAGGAGAAAATTTGGGAAGGAAGTTTAGTGATTGGGTAAAAGAGGCGGACTCTAAAAATCCAAGAAAATCGGCAAAAACTAATGTTCTGATGCACAACAGAGGAGGGTCAGACAACGTGATGAACATGCTCCAAAGATCGAAGAAAATAGGATGAATCCATGATCCATTCCAAAAGATATACCTGGGCGTGTAAGAGGGATATAAGGGGAGAAAAAGTCAAGAAGACCTCAGTGCAAAAAGATGCAAGATGTGTCCTCTAAAAAATGACGAAAACAGCTAAAAACTTAGTTTTAACACAGTGCAGACTCCCGTTTGGTCCATGTGGACCAACCAGAAACGCCTGGAGAAATTAATTCAAAAATCAATTAAAAATAGAAATCAATTTTTGTTAATTTTTAGTTATAAAATAAAAAATATAATTATTATTTTATAACGTATTTTATTATGATTTTTATTTATTTTTCGAGGTTTAAAATTACAAGTTCCCTTTTAAGGGCTACATAGGTATATTTATCTATATATTTTAATATTTTATTTTTATTTTGTATATTTAATTTTATTAATTTGGTTTGTTATTTTATAAATTTACAACTTAATTTTGTACACTAAATATATTTTTATTTTATTTTTTGATGTATTTTATATAATTAAATAAATAGAAGTATTATTTACATAGGTATAGTTATTGGTATTTCATCTATGTATTGCATACCCGTATTTACTTTTTGTGTTTTCTTCAGTGTTTTATTCCTATTTTAATATACACGTATATTATAAATAATATTTACAAAATTATAAAAGCATAAAATTACAAAAATAATGAATAATAAATAAAATGAATATTTTAATCGGTATAAGTATACAACAGGAGACCAAAATCTAACTTTCAAACTGTAACTCTGAAAAATATGAAACCACCTTAATTAAATAGCTTATTGAAAATTATATATAATTAAAGTATATATTTATAGTTTCAAGTTTTTATTTGAGAGATACATGTCAGGGAAGTTGGGTTGATTTTGATAGTTTCGAGTTTTTATTTGAGAGATACAAGTCTGGGAAGTTGGGATTTTGGAATTTTATTTAGATCATAACTTTTTATCTATATATTATTTTTGTATGAAATCAATTTTTTATTTTTCTATATTTAATTATCTACAACTTTCATGGACAAAGTTTCTTTATTTCAAGTATAAAAAGTAGAACTAAAAATATGTCCCAAAACTGAAGAACAAATGAATAAATAAAGGGTATTTTTATTGGTTTTTGGTCCTTATCTCCCCCTACTTTATGCCTTGTCGACCTATTCATCTATATGCCTAGGTCTCGGGGTTTCGGGTCATAAAATATTTAAATATTTTATTTTTTTCTTTTCTTTTCTTTATTCTGTAATTTTGGAAAAATAGCATTTTGTACAATATTCATACATATATGCATGATTGCTAAAATGTAGGAATTAGGGGTATTTACATGTATTTACTAGGGTTTTTGAGGCCGAAATGATAGAATAAAGATGATGAACATGTGAAGAGAATGCCGGTAGTCGATATGAAAATGCTAAGGTGGATGTGTTGACAACAACACACGTTTGGAGGTTCATCATCCCCCTATACTTGCCTTTGTTAGTCCCTAGAAAACACTTATGCAATAAGTGCAGAAAAAGAAAAACAAAGAAAAGAAAGAGAAGAAAATTGGATTAAATTTAATTATCAAACTTGTCTTCATAAAATCAAAGTTTGGAGCTTAAGTCAGACCTTTGGAATTTTAGTGCGGTCGGAACCTTAATGGGTACTAGATTTGAAATCCAACCGCCTTCGTGAATCTCGAAACCCTGCTCAAGTCTCCTCAATAGCCAGGTCAAAAATATTTCAACTCATACGCAAACCCTTATGACTATGAATCTGACTCGTATAGTGTAAGTGATGGTGGCTCTCCCCAACTGAAATGACAAAGAGACTGACGTCTCCAAATATGACAACCCAATGATTCCCCAATCCAATAACTCATTCCTTGAGGAGCGGGGTATTCCCTTCTAAGTTCAAGTAGAACCATCTCAAGAGGAGGGGGTGAAGAGAAGAATGGACGGTAGCCAGTGTAACTACCTATCCTTGGATGCAAGACTAGTGTAGTAAAGTCATCCAGCTGCAGGCTCACATGATTTGACTTTGAAGCTCAAGCTTGGTTATTGACTATACAAATATATACACTCCAGCAGGCATTTTTATTTTTGTACAGACATGCCCACTTTTTTTGGAGTTTTTGCTTTTTTCTTGATCTTTTTTGAAATACTATTTACAACAGCATTTACATAAGGAGTTTTCCTCTTGAGCCTGTAGACTATCCCTCTTTTGAAGCTTTATTGCAACCTACCTATCCTGTCCTCAAAACACATCATCACCAGATGGGTTGGGGTGCACTTCCCTCCCTAGAGGACAAAATTTTCCACTTGTGCGCGTCTCATACCGGCGAATCCAACCCCCTCAACACTCCAAATGAGTTGAGCCATGTAAAAGGTGCAGGAGTCCAAGTTAGGTCATTATCAACAAGAGTCATGCGTGTGCTCCGAAATACTCTACTTAGGCAGTCAAGAATCCGTTGAACCAAGTCTCGTGATCCTCAAAGAATTAAGTCAACTAGACCTGAAGTACCTCAATTCATGCTCCTATAAGGTTCTTGTTATTAGGTATATTTTAAGGTCCAACCAAACTCCAATCTTCGAATTTTACTTAGACTCATTCAACTATCAACTCAATCCAAAAAATGTGAATGCTATGCAGAATGCAGAAAATATTTTTGTGATGCAATTTTCAAAGATTTTGAACTTTTTATGGGTTTTTTTGAAAAGATGATGCATATGAATTTTTTATTTTTCAAAAAGATTTTTTCAAATGTTTTTGGTATTTTAGTTTTGCAAATATTTTTGGTATTTTTGAAAACAAAAAGTTTTGGCCAAAAACTAGGTACAAATATTTACACAGGAATGCATCTTATATTTACAAGAAGTAGATTTTAAGAATTTACAAAGGGTAAGTGATCAATTTTAAATGAGTATATATAAAGAATTTTTGGTGAGATGTATATATTCCTCAAACTTATTTGAAAAAGGTTTTTCAAACAATTTAGAAAACTATAGTCTAAAATAGTTTTTACAAACAATTTTTACAAACATATACACACATTTGAAAATCATTTTGCAAAGGTTTTCCAAACAATATATATAGATTTTTCAAATATTTTTGCAACCATTTTTCAAATCATTCTGCAAATCTTATACGACCCCCCTATACTTAGCTTGAGCTAAGTCCACATAGATCAGAGAGAAAAGACGAAGACATAACTCATACTGAGTGTAGATCCATCTAAAGAATAAATGAATAAGAAATGAATAAACTAATGAGAAGTCGACCGTCTCCCCTATACATAGGATCAAATAATCCTAAGTATAATAGGTTGTAAGCAAGGTAGGGAGGGTCGAGGGTGGGAATGAACAGATCGAAGGTGCACATCCCCTATACTTAAGACAAAGTACATCCTAAGTATAGAAGACTGACAAAAAGGGAGACACCTATCGGAAGAATAGAGAAGAAAATAAGGAAAAGAAGAAAATAAGAAAATAAGAAAACAAGAAAAGAGAATACACAGATTACAGCTCAGTCCGTCTCCCCCTATACTTAGGGTAAAATACCCTGAGTTTAGACAAGAAGAAGAGATAGAAGAGGGGATCATAGAATAGAACAACTCAGTGTGTGCACCCCCCATACTTAGGACAAGATGTATCCTTAGTATAGCAAAATCAGAAGATGATGACGGGGTGGCAGATATAAAGAATGAATTAATGAATGATATGGACATATGGATCTATACATGAAGTGATCAATGTTGAGGTGCCTCTCAACAAGCACTAGCGTTTATGCTCCTAGATGGGCGTAAAGGCTAGGATAATGCCGTATCAAGGTTTAGGACGGTATCTGTGAGGCGAATACCATACTGTCATTGCAGTACTAGCAAGAGAACCACAACGAACTCAATAGAGAAAATGATGACACCCAGGTAAACAATCAAGCAGGTGTCTGCTACCGGGTAAAGATATGGGAAGATGAAATCGGGCTCCGGTAGCATAAAAGAAATCATAGGCTCAAGATCTGAATGGAGTGAAATGAAAGAGCCGAAGAAGTTGAACGTGGAGAAGGAAGAATCTGTCAGTGAATCCTCCACGTCAATCACATCTCGAATAGATAAAGAAGATCAAAATCACGAGAGTCACTAAAAATACAGATATCTGATGCATATAATGTAGATAAATCAGTGAAATCATCGAATATCTCAAAGATCGGATCATCCTCACGAGGGTCATCGAGGAGAGAAACATCAAACTCATGATCAGAAATATCAGAAAACTCGGTCTCATGATCCGACAGATCAGATGCCCTCCTAGAAAGTGAAACCGAGTACACAGGATCCGTGGCATCCTCCTGCAGATAACCCTCAGGGAGTAATGCCGAATCATCAGGAAACTGAGGATCGATGCTGTTAGATATCAAGTCTTCCAAAAATATTTCGACCTCATCAACTGGGAGGACACAAGGCTCAAATAGAGGACTATTTATGTCTTTCAAATCAAAAATCAGTCCCTCCTCAAGCTCTCTTTGCTGAGATGGATCAAACTGTATATCTAAATCCGAGAAAATCTTCCGAAGAAAAGACACTAAATCAAATGAGCGTGGACACTGAAATGTTTCAAAGGATGGTTGAGATGTGGGTTCTTCCTCTATTTCTTGGGCTACTAACAAATCTAGAATCCAAGAATCTTCTATGTGAAAGAATGGGACTGTCTCAACATCTAATTGTAAATCCAATGGGTCCTTAACCAATGTTCGGCTTTGGGAACTCACAGTAGTAGTCAACACATCCATCATAGAAAAAGTAGTAGCATCCATATCCTCTGACTGGTGTGTATTGTATGAATCTGCATGATGTGTCACACACTCAACATGTGTCATCTCTCCCTCATGTGTTGTCCCTAATAAATCATCTCATGTATATGAAATGTCTGAATGTGTTCCCAAGATGGTCTCAAATAAATCCAGGTCGGGATGGTGGTGTGAACTACCACATGAGGTAATAACATATGCAATCTGTTCTGCAGTCATCCCCCTCATGGCGATCTGGACTAAGTCAATCATAGAAAATCCATGATCCGGAAATCGCCTCAAAAGATCAAGTAACCTTGACCATGAATCTCTCAATGTCTCCTGGGTGTCAACTAAAAAATCAAGAATGCAAGACCGCATCATATCATCTCTACGCTGGGGGTAAAATCTCTACAAAAATAATGATCATAAATCTCCCCACGTAGATATCTTCCTTCCCAACTCTCTATGCCATCTCAAAGCTCTAGTCTGAAGTGAGAAAGGGAAGGTCATCAACATCAGATCCTCAGAAGTGATATCAAGGTATGATCGTGATTCACCAAAATCCTCAAACTCAGATATATGAATATATGGTTCCTCCTGCACTCCTCCTAAAAATTTTAGCAATAGATTAATGAACTCTAAATCCAAAAAGAAGGGGCTCAATGTATAAGAAGAGTGTGCTTCTTGATCGGTGTACTCATCCATCATCTCAGGGTTAAAGTCATCTAAATATTGCAACTGCTCCATTTGATCTCCTATGGAATGAACTCTCATTTCAGCAAGGTAGTCGCCCGGGTTTTGTATCTGGTCAATCTGAACTCTTCGGACGTCACTCACAGCATGTCCCGAGAAAGAAAGTTGGTAGGTAGAGGATGGGAAGTCGGTCGAAGTTTTGACCTCCCAAGAGAGTGGGAGGGAATGATGGGCATGAAACGAAGATACCGCAAAATTCGGCTGAAATGAAGTGTGACCCATCATGAAGAGAGGGAAATGAAAATAATGAAGGGAGGGAGGGTGGGATAGAAGAGAGTGAAAGAAAGAGAAGGTGACTGCTACTGATAGAGGATAAACATAATCAATCTCACACCAAAGACATTCAAACACAAAGCAAACCCCGAATTCACCAACTCTACGCAATGTGAAGACCGTGAGATCTAGTCTTTTATCTTTTCAGTTTTTGAGTTATGCGATCAAACAAAAGTTGTACAAACACTAAGGAGGCTTGAATGGGATTTGGGCACTACTCCTTAGTGTGTACGCGAGCAATTAAAAGCACAAACAATGAGGGGGTTGCTCTCCCAATACAATGGTGAATCAATTATGTTTAATTTTAGAGGTCGAGTTCAACTAGCAGTTTCAATTTTATTGGTTATCATTTTTTTTGGATTTTTGGTGAGAATGTAAGAGCCTATTGAGGAGTCAGTTCCTTTAAGCACCTAGGTTGGAAAAGTCAGAGGGAGAGTCAGAAAAGCAATGCAAGCGACAAATCAATGATGTATGCTAAAGAGACATGCTCACCTTGCCTCCAACATTCTTCATGCAAAGATGCTCAACAGAATTGAAACCTATCTATATGCAAATGCAAGCCGATGAAATCGCCCTAAGTTTCATAAATTTCTATTAGCGTGAAGAACCGATGCTAATGACTTAGAATGGAACCGAAGTGTCCGGTCTTGGAGTCTCCTCGGTGCCCACCATAATGGGTCCTGCAAGCGCTGTATGGAGAACTCTCGCAGTGCGGTGGTTCTGAGACTAAGTGAGAAGCAATTTAAAATTTGACTAAGTACAAAAGTTGACTATTGGCACATGCAAATATATTAAGTGTTTGGCCTTAATCAATCGCAAGCGATTCGAAAACTAAGGGCTCAATCACAAAAAGTAAGGAAAATAAAATCGAGAAACAAAATGCAAAAGCTGATGAAAAATCGTGAAAACCGTGGTGAGCCCCCAAGTGAACAACCACTTGGAAATTGGGCCCAAAAATCCAAAGTCCAAAGTACCCATTTTATTACAAATAATAGTGGTCTCTCTCTCACTTAAAATTACACAAATAATTGCAGTAAAATAAATAGAGGTAAATCTACAAAAATCTCTAAGTGTCCTTGGTGCAAGGGTAGCAAGCGTAAAACCGGCTTCATGTAGGTGCGTAAGCGCCTAAAGTAGGGCGCCTCCCTCGATCTGCGCTACCTCGCACAAAGTCAATAAAGATTAAGTTAGATAGCTCAACAAGATATATCAATGAATGAGAGAATGAATGAGACAAAAATGTAGACAAGTAATCACAATCAATCACAAAGAAATCTGATCTATATGTTGTTGCTCCCCGGCAACGGCGCCATTTGATAAACCCACAAATCAGACGGTCGTGTATTCCACACAAGGCTGGAACACAGTCAATGCATTGACCGCTCAGAAATTTGTATTTAATCAACAATTAACCTACAAATAATATCGAGCAATGGAAATCAAAGTGTGGAGTTACACTTTATTATAACTCCACAAAATATGTGTATAGGGAAAGTAATATAGACTGTCAAACACAGGAAGAAAACAAGTAGATCGGGGCAATCATGCTCAAATGCAAATGTGATGTTTTTGTCTATACAAGTGCTATTTTTTGTGAGGTTTTTATTTTTTATTGTTATTTGATTTTTAAATATTCAAATGTTTTCTATAGTTTTATATTTATAAATAAAATTATAGTAATAATAATATAAATAATAACGACATAGATATATAGATATCTAGATCTATTAAGCGAGAGATATAAATGAAAGAAATAGAGAAAATATTTTTGGGATTTTTTAAAAAGTAAGTCAAATAAATTCAAAATAAAGATTCTAAAATATTTTTGGTTTTTAATTAATTTTATAAATGTTTTTAGAATTTTTTTAGAAAAGAGCAAGTAATAAAATAAAACGGGCAATTCTAAACTAGGAAAAATAAGGCAAATAGGACACTAAAAAATATACTACCAATAGTTCAAAATGAAATCCTAAAATTATACCTATATTTTTCCTAGATAGAGAAGATTGTATCAAAGAAAACCGGACTTTGTTTTTGGGTTTTGACACTATTTCAATTTTTAGTGATTTTTGCAATTTTTGAAGTGTTTTTGGATTTTTGGACACTAGACCTAATATTACTGAACGCCTTTCATATATGATATAGATGAGAGAAAGATACAGTATTTTTTGGTATTTTTCTGAGATAAAATGAATATATTAACAATAAAAGACAGCAGGAAAGTAGAAATGATATTTTTGATTTGTTTTTACTACTAAACAATAGGATAAAAATACAACAAAAATCCCCGGATATAGAACAAACTTAGGGGCACACAAACATATCTTTAGATTTTCAAATAGATAAAAAGTGGCCCATAAACAAATCAAACACTAGAATTATTGTAGAAATTCTACAGGACACAAACCACAATATATTTTGATGAAATTTGAGTAGGAGTTCATCCCCACTAATTTCTACAACATATATTGAAATGAGAAAGTGAGATTAAGTATTGAAAGAGTTATTAGCAAAATACACCAAATCAATATCCTGAGTTCAAAAATTCACCATTAATAGTTCGTATATCAGAATATTTTGAGATTTGCATGATGTAGATCTTTAAAGCAGATTTCTAACAAAAAAATTTTGCATGAAACCGAGTTCAAATGAATGATTTATGAGCATTTAAATGCAGGGGTACAACTGCATAAGTATGAAACTGCAGTTCAAAATAGAGCTCAAAAAGTTTCTGAAATATCCCAAATGCATAGGGGTATGGCCGCAAAACTTGCCACTTATCCACTTGGCATTCAGAGGCTCTTGGAGGGATGGGGACACATAAGTAAAATGCCAGAAGTAAAGGGGTGTGTGTATAAGATTTCTGCCCCTTGGATGGAGGGTTGCGATTAGAAGGAGAGGGACAGATCCAACGGTGGTTGCTATCCGGTCCTCCCTTCTTCTTCCTTTGGACAACAAAAACAAGAAGGCTGATCCGAGGGCTGATGGTGCACGACGGCTTGAAGATGCTTCGATGTACCTGCGATTAGAAGAAGGGCTCGAGTATAAAACTCGGCCAAGATGTTAGGTACACAAAAAATGAGGTATAAATAGATTTTCCTTCGATTTGATGAGGGAAGAAGGAGGTGCTCCGGACACTGTATGTGATCGAAGATGGAGGGGGTTGCGTGGGAGAATACACAGAATAGCAGAGGATGGCGGCAGTGAGATGTGAGCCGTGTTGAGGAGGATGAATGAAAGTTGAAGATAATGGGTTGTTACACTACAACAAGAAGAAAAACTAAATCTAAAAGTTACATCTACCGACCGAGAAGCCAGGAAGGTGGAACCTCGATGACAGCGATGGCCGGAGGTGGTGGAGACCGCTCTGAAACAACCTAAACACGGCTCCGAGGAGCGGGGGAACGTGCTGTCACCTTTCTCTACCTTGGATCTCGAAGAAGGAGGGCTATCTTGTCCAAGTGGGTTCCAAAAAACAAATGGGAAGAAGATGGGGTGTTTTGTACATGTGAGGTGGGCGGCTCCCAAGAACGATAGACATCAAGAGAATCGTTGATCCAATCCTCCAAGCAATCTATGGGCGTATATGAGGGTACTTTGAGGAGAAAAAGTCATGAAGGAAGCTCAACGATTGGGTAAAGGATCAGCCTTGAAAAATCCAAGAAAACGGACAAAAATGAGGCTCTGACAGGAGTGGCAGTGGCTGGTTAGAGAGTTGATGAGGCGGTAAAAAGATCGGTGTGTATCCAACGAATCGACAAATCAATCCTCGATCTAATGCTTGGGCGTGTATGAGGGTACTTCAAGGAGAAAAATTCGTGAAGGAAGCTTAGTGATTGGGTAAAAGAGGCGGCCTCTACAAATTCGAGAAAATCGGCAAAAACTAATGTTCTGACACAGAACAGAGGGGGTCAGACAACGTGATGAACATGCTCCAAATATCGAAGAAAATAGGGTGAATCAATGATCCATTCCCCAAGATATACCTGGGCATGTAAGAGGGATATAAGGGGATAAAAAAAGTCAAGAAGACCGCAGTATGAAAAGATGCAAAATGTGTCCTCTAAAAATTGTCTAAAATGGCCAAAAACACAGTTTTAACACAATGCAAACTCCTGGTTGGTCCACGTGGACTAACCAGAAAAGCATGGAGAAATCAATTCAAAACTCAATTAAAAATAGAAATTGATTTTATTAATTTTTATTTATAAAAAATCTACTATTTTATAAATTATTTTATTACGATTCCTATTTATTATCTTGAGGTAAAAAATTACAAGTTCCCTTTTAAGGGCTACATAGGTATATTTATATATATTTTTTAATATTTTATTTTTATTTTGTATATTTAATTTTATTAATTTGGTTTATTATTTTATAAATTTACAACATAATTTTATACACTAAAATATATTTTATTTTATTTTTCTGATGTATTTTATACAATTAAATAGATAGATGTATTATTTACATAGGTATAGTTATAGGTATTTCATCTATGTATTGTACACACATGTTTTACTTTTTGTGTTTTATTTAGTGTTTTATTACTATTTTAATATACACATATAATGTAGATAATATTTACAAAATTATAAAAACATAAAACTACAAAAATAATGAATAATAAATAAAATGAATATTTTAAATGGTATAAGTATACAATAGGGGTCCAAAACATAACTTTCAAACCGTAACTCAGAAAAATATGAAACCACCTTCATTAAATAGTTTATTGAAAATTATATACAATTAAAGTGATTTTTATACGTTTAGAGTTTTTATTTGAGAGATATAGGTCTGGGAAGTTTGGATTTTGGAATCTTATTCAGATCATAGCTTTTTATCTGTATATTATTTTCGTTTGAAATTAATTTTGTATTTTTCTATATTTATTTATCTACAAATTTTATGCACAAAGTTTCTTTATTTTATAATAAAAAGTGGAACTAAAAATAGGTCCCAAAAGTGAAGAATAAATGACTAAATAAAAGGGTATTTTTATTGGTTTTTGGCCCTTATCTCCCCTTACTTTATGCCTTGTCGGCCTATTCATCTAGATGCCCAGGTCTCGGGGTTTCGAGTCATAAAAAAATTACAATATTTTATTTTTATTCTTTTCTTTTCTTTATTCTATAATTTTGGTATTAAAAATAGTATTTTATACAATATTTACACATACATGCATGATTGCTAAAATGCAGGAATTAGGGGTATTTACATGTATTTACTAGGGTTTTTGAGGCCAAAATGATAGAATAAAGATGATGAAATGGAGGTTCATCAAGTTACGAGAAGGCAAAAGGGAGCAAAATGAAGGTGAAACACATGCCGATTAACAGTGGAGCACAATGGAGGAGTTCACCGAAGCTCGGCTCCGGCGAACTACGAATATGCCGTTTGCTCACTAAAATAATGGATTAAACCTTAAAATATATGCATAATTAAAAAGCAGAATTCAATGCTATCTAAAGAAGGTAGAAAGGACGGCTCTTATACTTGGCTGGAGACCAGGGAGCAGGGTGGTCAGAGGACCACCATGGACTGCCGCTTCGTTCTCACTACGATGTCTTCAAGCACAGGGAGGCTCGCAACTGTCACCTAGACCTCAGCACACATGAAAGAACACTTGGCAAAACTCAAAGGGGAGTCAAGAGGAGAAGGAAGACCAAGGAGCTTATTTATAGACAATGGTGGTGGGGGCTTCTTGATCAAAGATATGTGATCAAATTGAGAAGATCTCATTAGATCTTTGTCCAAGGCATGAATCAAGGATGTTTAGTATCCATGAATCACGCATCACGCCTAGCTAGAGTATCATGATCATCAGCAGAAAAAGAGGCGAAAACCTGAAGTCTGAAATTTTGGTAAGTCAAGAAGATAGAGAGGGGTTGTTGGCCGAGGTCAATAGTCTATGCGATGTGATTGGGCCATACCAGCCATTACAGGACAAAATAGTCCTAATTAATAGAAATTAATTAATTAATTAAATATGGTAAACAATTTTATTATTATTTTATTATAAAATAGAAAGTTTGTTATTTTATGTAGTATTTTAATATTTTATTTATTTTTGGGTGTTTTTATTACAAAGTTAATTTTTATGATTATATTTATAGGTATATTTATCCTTTTTTGGCTATTTTATTTTATTTTTTTATATTTTATTTTATTATTTTATTATATTATTTTATACATTTATAACTTATTTGTAGGTATATAAATATATTTTTATGATATAATTCGTACACTTTAATAAATTGGGATATATATTTTGTAGGTATAAATACATGTATTTTATCTATATATTTTATATACTTATTTTATTTTAATATTTCATTGGTTATTTTTTTTTATTTTAATATATCCATGGTTATATATAATAATTACCAAATTATAAAAATATAAAAATGTTGAAATAATAAAGATGGAATAAATTGAATAGTCTATTCAGGTATACTTGCAAAATAGGGGTCCAAAACTTAACTTTCATATCTTAACTCCAAAAGATAGGAAACCACCTTCATTAAATAGCTTATTAAAAGTTATATACAATTAAAGGTGATTTTGATTTATTTTATGTTTTTATTTGAGATATATGGGTTCGGGAAGTCGGTATTTTGGAATATTATTCATAGTATAACTTTTTACATTGTATATTATTTTTGTATGAAATCAATTTGATATTTTTCAATATATTACTATCTACAACTTTTATGTTTCAAGGTTCCTTTATTTGAGGTAGAAAAAGTAGAAAACAAAATGGGTCTAAAAATGTATAAATGCTGAATTAATAAATGGGATTTTTATTGTATAATAGGCCCTTATTTCCTCCTACTTTATTCTTTTTCGACCTAATCATCAAGATGCCTAGGTCTTCGGGTTTAGGGTCATAAAACACCTTTGGTACTTTATACTTTTCGTTTCTTCTCTTTATTCTGTAATTTTGGCATCAAAAATAATGTTTTGTACACAATAAAAAGAAGAAATAATGAATGTTAATATGTATAAAATGATGATATTTACATGAATTAGCTAGGGTTTTTAAGGCCAAAATGATAGAATAAAGGTGATTAAATGGATATTCATTGCCCCCTATACTTGCCTTTGCTAGTCTCCAGCAAACATTTATGCAGTAAGTGCAGAAAAAGAAAAATAAAGAAAAGAAAAAGAAAGAAAGTGGATTAATTTAATTGTCAAACTTGTCTTTCACAAAATATAAATTTGGAGCTTATGTCAGACCATTTGGAGTTTTAGTGTGGGTGGAACCTTATTGGGAATCAGACTTGAAATGCAACAACCTTCGAGAATCTTGAAACTCTGCTCAAGTCTCTCAATAGACATGTCAGAATATTTCAACTCATATGTAAACCCTTATGACTATGAATCTGACTTGTACAGTGTATGTGATAGTGGCTCCCCTCAAATAAAATTACAAAGAGACTGACTTCTCCATCATGACAACATAGTGATTCCCCAATCTAGCAACTCCTTCCTCGAGGAACGGGGTATTCCCTTCTAGGTTCAAATGGCAACCAACTCAAGAGGAGGGGGGAAGAGAAGAATGGATTGTAGACAGTGTAGCTACCTATCCTAGGATGCATGACCAGTGTAATCAAGTCATCCAGCTACAGGCTCACATGATAAGACTTTAAAGCTCAAGCTTGCTTATTGACTATAGAAATATGTACACTCCGACGGGCATCTTATTTTCAATTAGGACTCTCCAATTTTTTGGAGTTTTTGCTTTTTGCATTTTTTTGAAATACTATATACAACATCATATACATAAGGAGTTTTTCCTCTTGAGCCATTGGACTATCCCTCTTTTGAAGCATTATAGCAACCCACACTCTCCTGTCTTTAGACGTCACTGCCACTGGATGGGTTGGGGTGCACTTCCCTTCCTAGACGAGGACAAATGTTTCCACTGGTGTGTGTCTCATACCGGCAAATTTAATCCCCTCACCACTCCAACTGAGTTGAGACAAGTAAAAGGTGCATGTTAGGTCATTATCGACAAGAGCCATGCATTTGCTCCAAAATACTCTACTTAGACATTCAAGAATCCATTGAGACAAGTCTTATGATTCTCATAGAATTAAGTCAACTAGCCCTGAAGTACCTCAGTTCCAGCTCCTACAAGATTCCTGTAATTAGGTAGATTTAAGGTCCAACCAAGCTCCAATCCTCGGATTTTACTTAGACTAGTTCAATTATCAAACTCAATCCGAAAAATGTAAATTCTATGTACAATGCAGAAAATATTTTTGTGATGTAATTTTCAGGGTTTTGAACTTTTTATGAGTTTTTGAAAAAGATGATGCTTATACAATTTTTTAGTATTTTCAAAAAGTTTTTGCAAATGTTTATGGGATTTTGTTTGAAAACAAAAGATTTTGAATAATAAAAATATGTACAAATATTTACAGGGGAATGCATTTTATAATTACAAGAGTTGTTTTTTAAGAATTTACAAGGGATAAGTGATCATTTTATAGGTATATATACAATTTAATAATAAACTTTAGTGTGATGTATATATTCCTCAAACTTATTTCAAAAAGATTTTACAAATAATTTTGAAAACTATAGTCTAAAATAATTTTTGCAAAGGTTTTTCAAATAGTGCATATAGATTTTTCAAAATATTTTTGCAACCATTTTCCAAACACTTGCAAGTGATTCTTCAAACGTTTTTATTTCATACAAAGAAAAGAAATTGTACAAACAGAATATTGTTACAAAGGTTGAAAATATTTTTCAACATTTTTTCCAAATAGTTTTCAAAATACTACACAAAATGATTTTCAAACTATTTTTCAAATATTTTGTAAAAGTATTTTTACTTGATTTTTTAATTAGTACATACACAAAGAATTTGAGGAATAGTATGCATCTTTTTATTAAGTGTATTAATGAATTTACTGGTATATGTAAAGTATTTTAGCCATAATTATTATATAAAATATGAAAGTATGAGTTATGGATAAAGTATGTATGTAGTATATACAAGCCCCCTATATAGTTTGATCTATGTCCTCATAGATCATAGAGAAGAAGAAAAGACATAACTCGTACTGAGTATAGAAAAGTCTAAAGAATAAAGGAATAAGGAATGAATAAACAAATGAGAAGTTGACAGTCACCCTTATACTTAGGATCAAATAATCCTCAGTATAGAAGATTGTACGAAGGAAGGGTCAAGGGTGGGAATGAACATATCATACTCAGATTGTCTCCCCTTATACTTAGGGTAAGATATCCCTTAACATAGACAAGAAGAGGAGACATTGGAGAGGATCAAAGAATGAAGGAAGCAGGGTGTACACCCCCCATACTTAGGACAAAGTATGTAGAAGTCTTGACAAAAATGGGTGACACGCCCATACACACATATACATAATTTGTTAGAAACAAAAAAATGAAAATGAAAAGAAGAAAATATGAAAGCTTAAAGGAAGAGTTTTTGAGTGACATTATCTAAATCTTGTGATGTTGCTACTATTGTGGATGTTACTTCAGTACATAGTACTTGGATAGAGTCTACAACGACCAAGAAAGTGTCATGCTCAAGGTAGGGATTCAATAGCTGACCATTGACGATAAATGGTTGTCTATCAGGAGATAACTCTGATACCACAATGTTGTTATTGTCACGTACGTCTCGAACTTTGAACGGCCCTGCCCATTTGCTTTTTAATTTTCTCAGTAAGATCTTCAACTTTGCATCGAATAACCACACTTTATGTCCAATCTCGAAGGTCTTTCATTTGATGTGTCGGGCATGCCAATATTTCACCTTCTCCTTGTACATCAATGTGTTATCGTAGGCATAGTCTTGAAATTCCATAAACCTATTCAGATCATTTTTTTCTTTTCTGACCACCTTCTTGTAAGTCCAGATTGCAAATGTTAACTCTCCATAATGATTTATTAATCAACTCCACTGATATGGTGACATGCCCGATAGAGACTTGTAAGCGGTTACGTAAGCCCAAAGGATCGAGTCCAAAAGTTGGGACCCATTTTCCTCTCTGTCTTGATAATCTTCAGGAGTAGCGTCTTGATTTCTCTATCGGATAATTCCACCATACCGTTGGTCTGAGGATGGTAAGGAGCTGAGACTCGATGCTCGATGTCGTACTCCTAGTTATTTTCTTTACTTCTTTGTTGATGAAGTGACTACTCATGTCTGATATCAGTATCTTTGAAATCCTGAACCGTGAGATGATGTTATCTTCCAGAAAGCGACACATTATACAGTTGTATACAACTCGAGTGGGGATAGCTCCAACCCAACGAGTCACATAATCAACGGCAAAAAGGATGTGCTTGTAAGGGTCCCATGACATCGGTGCCCCAAGCATCGAATACATCTACAATCTGAATGATCTTCAATCTTTGTCAGTCAGTGCAGTGCTTGACATATGTTATGGCATCCTTAAATAATGTGGGCCACCAGAGGCCACACTGCAATACTTTTGATGTCGTTCTATCTCCATAATGGTTCCCACTAGATTCGAGCGAATGACAATGTTCGAGGACATTCTGCTTCTCAGCTTGGGGAATGCACCTATGCCAAATACAATCTACTCCTTCCCTAAATAAAAGAGGATCCTCTCATTTTTAGAAATGGATCATTAATAAGAATTTGTCCTTCTGAATCTTTGTCCATTCATGTGGAAGTATGCCTGATGAATCTCAGGCTCATCGCTCTAAAAGTCATTAATTAAGCTAAACCCCTAAAAATCATTGACATTTCTTCATTTATTATGCATAATTAGCATTCATGCATGTTTTGATTATATATGCATTTTATCACTTATTTTTGCACAAAATAAAGAACCCAAAAATCCTAGACAAAATTGACCTGTAAATAGTCTAACTTCCATGATTTTTAACTCATTCATGCTAACATCAATTGACCTAAAACCTCCACTATGTACATATCACAAACAAGAATAAATGAAAAATATAAAAAATCACTAACCTAAATAAGTGGGCCAAAAATCCAAACCCTGATTCTAGGATTCTCGGAGTAAAACCTCAATATCTTACCCATCCAACGTCCGTTTTGATCCTACTCACTTTTGAACTAATGTACATTCAATTACCTTCAAAACAAGACCAAGTTCAAGTGAATCAGAGCTCATATGTGAAAGTTGGGTTTTGGGCCTCTTTTGTACATTTTGTGTTTTAGTTGTATTTGACCTATCATTTTATGTACATAATTGACTCATTTTATTTCATTTTTTTTCATTTTTATTCTTTGATAAAAGTTAGTAAAATGTGCATGAATCCAAATCCAAACTGAGCTTGAAATCAAAGAAACAAAATAAGTCCGAGTCTTCATTAACTGTCTGTAGAAAAGTTGTCTTTTTCGTCTTTTATTTTGTTTCTTCTTTTTCTTACTTAATAAAATTCCAAAAAATTAGATTAATGTGTAAATATTTATCTTTGATTTTATCATTTTTTCCGGATTTTTATCTGATTTATAAATGACAAAAAACCATAAAACTTAAAAATCAAGGTATTCTATATACGTGGGATAACCCGAAAATATCACTTTATGCAATTGATCGATTTTGGTTTTGGTCCCTTCATAAAAGTTGCAGATCTCATCGAGACGAGCAATTTTTGTGAAAAGCCTTTTTCAACCTGAGGTCATTTACTATTTTTTACATATTTATTAAGGTATTTATTTTCAGTTTTTTTGTGGGGTTGGCACGTGGCTGCTCCTGGTGCCACCACGTGTCACCCATTTTTGAGGTTTTTATTTCGTTTTTAGAAAAAAAATAAAAAATAAAAAATTATCGTACATTTAGCGCACGTGCTGACCACGCTCGCGCACTACTCGTGCTCCGTCTGCACCCCTCTCGTTGCCACGTGTCGAGTCCTCAACCGTCCGATCTCGACCAATCGAACAACCGATGCCCTTCGTCCTCCTCCCCTTTCCAGAATAGGATGGCGCCCCCCTCCCGCCCTAAATCTCGTTGGTCGCCACCGCGAAATCTCCGCCAATCTCGCGATTCTCCTCCTCCGCAATCCCCTCACCTCCGATCTCCATCAAATCACCCGCAACCTCGTCAGCCACCATCTCCGGTCTCGTCTCCTCACCAAATCTCATCATCGATCCTTCTAATTGTCGATCTCAGATCGTTGCCATAGCCGACCCAACCCCCATCCTATAAATCTACGGGTGCCCTGACCTTCGCCTTCCCGCCGATTGCACACGATAAGGACCCCGATGGTGAAAGCCTCGGCAACCCCCTTCCGCCATGGCATTACCGTCATCAACGCTAATCCGCCGTCCGCTGCTTGTCATCTCCCTCGATGGGAAAGCATCATCGCCACGTCGTTCTTCTCCGACCACTCCGCTCTGACGATCGCCGAGCGTAGGATCCGATGAGAACCATCTGCCACGCCGGGATCTGTCCCTTCCGCCAATCGTCAGTGCCAGGTGAAGGTCCCGAGACCCCCCACACGTGAGGCGCACGTGCATTGGGGGGACGTCAGCAACCCCAGGGTCACGTGCTCCGCATGTATCCACTAGAGAAATTTCAGAAGCCCCTGGCATTTCGTCTATTTACGAAGAAGTCCCCCCAACCAAAGGTCGCGTGCTACGCATGTGACCCTTTGGTATATTTGCAGAAACATCCCCAATATTTTCGGTATTTACATTTTAACCCCTTCTCCACATTTTCATATTTATTTAATTATTGTAATATTATAGAAATACCCCTATGTTCCCCTTCATTTTGAACTACTACATTACATTATTTTATTTATCAAAAATAGGCATTTTGTTCTACAACAAATTCTCTACATCTTGGCATATGTTTGACATTTTTGTCATCAGTGGTTAATTAATAATTTATTATTTTGTGGAAAATGCATATTTTGTGCTCTATAATTCATAAGTAATCAATTGTTGCTCTAAAAATTGCCAAAAATTCAGAGATTGTAGAACTAGTTGTGTTTAACATTGTGCCTAAAAAGAATTGCATTTTCATGCATTGTTTTCCCTCTAAAAATCATTTTGCATATTTCGATCTTTACTTTTTAATAGGTATTAAATCTCATATTTTCGAGGTTTAGGATTTTTCTGAGATCCATCACTTAGTGATAGATCTTGGATAATTCTATCTCTTGAAAATAATTAGGTTTAATATTTATTACAATTAATTATCGAAATTCACTTTGTTTATATACAAAAATTCATAAAAAATTTATCTTGGAATTAAAAATTCCAAAAAAATTACAGTGCATTCATTTCATCACATTTGTCATCGAAGCCAAGTTTTATATTTTTCGGACATCGTTTGATTACTAATCATTTTCTAGTCCTTAAAATTGGCCTAATTTGTATTTTACATCTCAAATTGCACTTAAAATTGCAAAAAAAAGACCGCCTTGAAAATCGTGCACGAACTTTGATAGATAAAATTCTAGGTTGTTCCTTTGCCTCCTTGAGTTCGACCTTGGGACTTGTCCAAGTAAAATAAACATAAAACTGCATTGATTAAAATTGACTAAAATTTCTTTTAGTGAATTTCTTGACCAATTCCGATTGCCTTCCTACAACGAAACGACACATTCATTAATTTAAACGCTCGATAATCCACGCGCATTGAACCAGGACATTCTACGACTCGTCAGATGGCACCGTTGTCGGGGAGGCAAACGACGTAGATGTCGATTTTTTTTTCGGTTTTCCACATTCGTGTAGTCTGAAACCCGAATATTCGTTGTATATTTTCTACTTTTTTCAGCATTTATTTTCTTGTAACACTCTCTTACATTTTCTCTCTTATTTTTCTTGCGAGGTACCCGACGTACGTGGAGTGATTTTTGGAAACTGAAGCATCTTCACTGACTTCCGAAAAATCCCATTAAATTTAACATTGAGTCGAGTAGTGAGAGAATGTAGAATTTAGGATTTATTTGTATGCAATTTATATTTCTGTAATTAATTTCTCATTTATAGCGGTGTCTGTTTGGACTCTCGCGTGTGTAAAAAGACCTTGAACTTTTTTGTGGTGTGTCGTGGCCTGTTTTACTCTCCGGTGAGGGTGGGGCCCAACTTAAGTGGCATTTAGGATAAACCAGTACATACGGATATTAGAGCTTTTATATTTTTTAATTGAATGCTCGTAGAACCTAGGACCACACTTCTCTTAATTAAGAAGCACATTAGATCGTTCAACTTAGTCAAATTCAACTCAATTCTTCCCGGCTAATAGAACTTTCTATTAGATGCGGTTTTTATCGGCTTTCATTCATTTAGAATAATCTTTCAATTATTGTATTGCATCTCACATAGAGGTTGCGAGCAATCAGTGTAAGTCTTCTAACCGAGTATACATCATCGTTTTTCACATGCATTGGCTTTTCTCGAATTTCTCCCTCCTGTTTTATAACATAATTTCAAAGGAAATTAGGACTAGATGTTAGACGTGCATTTGTGCTCAATTTAAATTTTTAGTGATCTCCTAATTAAAATTAGGACTACTAAATATAACTGATTTTAAATAACCCATAAAATCAAAATTTTTGCAGGAGAGCAACCCCGATCTTGAATTCTTTTATTTGTCTGAGTGAGCGAGAGACGACAATTAAGTCTAGAGCCCAAACCTGGATTTTCATATTAACTACTGATTCGATAAAAACGATTAGCTACTTCTCAGTGAGGAATATGAGTAGCCAGTAAATGGTCCGGATTTCCTTAGCAGAGTGGGTGGTTTAAAGGACACTGTGTAAGGCTCTGTCCTTAAGTAACACGGATAGTCATTTTATGGTCCGTACTTACACCCATACTGGCTGAAAGTAGGTGCATCTAGTCGTAAGAATTCGAGCCAGTCTTTAAGAAAATCTTCGGCATCTAACAGCTCGCTAATTATTTTCCAAGATTGTCTTATCACCAACTAAAATTGAAAAGATAATTGCCGAACTCTTGCGGCTTCATTGTGTGGGTTGGTGAACTTGGGTTTTGATTTGTATGCGTGAACTGATTTCGAAGATCAAAAGCCACACAATTGTGTCATCAATCTCCTTGATAAAAATTCCTTCTGAATATCCTATGCACTTGCACCGAGATCAACCATGTCGATTCATCATCAACTTCCTTTGACAAATACAGGACAATGGTCTGATTACCCATCCGATCTATATTATGAAAATGAATTTGTCTCGGTCAGGCCCAAAGCGACTAAATCCTCTTCTTTCAATAATCCCCCAACATTTGAGAGAGATTCTGACTCTTAGAAGAATTCGGTCCCCTCACTGAATTACAAGCCATTCTACTCGAATCATCCTGGCACACATGCCATCTTAGACTAAACCGTCTTATTCTCGGTCTCTCTCTAATGAACCATTTCAAGATCAAATCACTGTTGAATCTCATGATTGGTCGAGAGAACAAACCCAATTACACCAGATGGAGAAGCTCGCACTTAATGATCATCAACGTTGGATTGACAGTGACGATTAAATCCCTATTGACCAACCTGAGTACCACTCCTTTGAACAACCTATACATACAAAGGACCAAATTGATAATATCGACACATATGCACCATGTATGACTCCATTATTTGAGGATATGATCAATCATGACCATGGAAGTAAACTCTGCTCAAACCAGCATTACATGCCTGAGTCACGACATTTTGAGTATGAGACCTACAAATTCCCGTAAAATCCTTTCTCTGAGCAGCCTCCTTCTATAATTTTTGAGGAGAAAATTTCACAAAATGACAATCATATATTGAATATTTCAAGAGAATCTCCTCCCAGCACATATAGGAAAATAGAAGATGAAATTATTGAATCTCAAATACAAAAACACACCCCGACTGCTCCCATGATTGATCATGAATAGATTTTTGAGGATGACATTTCGAGGATAAATAAGGGGTATGAATTAATGGAGGAAAAATTTAGAAAGCTCACCAACCAAATAATTTCATTCTATGGTAGCTCGGATACGAAAGTAGAGAATGAAATGATTGGATCTCATGTTGAAAATTATGAGGATATTTAGAAACCCATATACTATAATCACCCTAGGGATGACCATGACAGCGACACATCTTCCTATTACTCTCCTAGCGATGACTATGCCTCTGACTCTTACTTGGAACATCAAAGCCCCTTCTCATTTATGGAAAACACCACATCACCACACCACACAATACTAAAAAATGAAATATTAAAAAACAACCAAAAAATAAAAAATCCAGAAAAATACATAAAAATTGAAACTGAAGAAGATTTGAAGAATTTGGATCCTGCTTTACGGGAAGCACTGGAGAAGAGACTGATTTTTGAACTTGACTTTATACAGGTCATTGAACACTTCTTAGACCTTAAAGGATTTGTAATGGACAAATTAATGATAAAAAAGTCAAGCAGGATAAGAACAAAGACTGAAAGACATATCTTGTCAATCGCTTCCTCCTTAGTGTTGAGGAGAAAAACCAAGAGCTGTATAGTGAAGTGGATGCCCAGATTTGACTGTGGAATCAAAGATATGATATTTACCCATGCTCGAATTCATGATGATTCACCAATCAATATCCTCCTGTGAAAACTCGAATTTTCTTTTCTCAAAAATCTGGAGTATTTTTGACATCCAAAAAATTCAAATAATCACACCATTACGTAGATCTCGTCGAGATCTTTCCAACGAGCCCAAGAACACCTGATTCCGATATTCCTAGCTCAAGTTATCGTTGTTTTAAGAATCATAGTCGGGACCCATATATGGATCCGAACCGGATCCGAATCGAGATCCAAATTCACCTCTCCTTCTATAAATAGGAGATGGTAGGCTGCTCTCTAAAAGCCCTAGCCACCACCATCCTTCCCTCTCATTGGAGCACCACCATCTTGGTTAGTGAAGTCATCGGAGGGCTGTCGTTGACGTCGGAGAAGAAGCTCCGATCGAAGATCCACGACCACCATCACGTAGGAAAGCTCAAGGTCACCATGGTGCACGCCTCCGCGCTGCAATCGAGGACGGAAATACCATTCCGTGTGAGAGGAGATCCCGAGGGAACATCCTCGGATGTAACGATAATACCCCCTTTTGTTGTTGGGTTCTACGTATTTTTCCTATACACTTAAATACCTCTAGAGCCTTATGTGTTTTTGTAACGATGTTATACCTTCCTCTTGCTATTGGTTTGACATGATTTTGATCATATGTCTTGAACATTGTTAGAGCCTTAGACATCTTTATATATAGATCTTAAATTATAACGATAATACCTCCTCCTCCTCATCGTGAGATTCATACAATTCCACTCATATGATTAATCGGTCATATAATCTTAAAATGTTTCTGTAAGATGCCCCGTTTATGCTCTTCATGTTGGTCTCTTATGATCTTTCTGTAGCCTTCAGGATTTGCCCTATTATTGATATTCATGTCAACTCCGCTAGTTCATTTTATGCGGTTGAAATAACAATATATAAGATGGACTATCTTCTCTTATACCCAAGAATATAATGTAAATTATGGAATTAATCTATTGCTGGCTAATATTCTGTACGTATTTGTTACAAATCATGACATCAATCTAATATTATAATTTAGCCATACATTGGGGTGTGCCGTGGATTAGGAGATAACATATTCTTAATGTCTAATATGTTATTGTCATGCCAATTATGAGTGACATGCATTATTTAATGGTGCTAAATAGGCATTAACAAGAGCTAAATAGCATTAACAAGAGCAACGTTACATCCATTATGGAATATTGAGAAGGCATGCGTTACTATTGAAACATGAATTAACCTAATGGTCATTATGCTTGTCGGTTGAGGATGTGCTGAGCATTCAAGGATTATTAATAACACGAAGAAAAATACTTACAGGGTCTACGTATAGGTCTCTCATGAAGTCGTGGCTCCTACACCGTGGATGATTCCGAATCGGTGTGAAACCATTACGGATAAAATTTGATGGTCCTATATGCCCTGACTCTATGATTCCGAACTGACTAAATTACGTTTGACCTCTTCTTTGAATATCCTTGAGACCTTATTATCCGATTATATCAATCTGTAGATTTTCCCTTCGCATTTCAAAATTTTGATGTAAGATTCGTGTTAATGGTATGATTTTAGTTTTCGAAATAATGCATAATGTTATGAGAGTTTAAACTTATGACCATTATCAAGACTTTTAAATGGTGGCTTATAGTCTTAAAGAAAATCAGATCTTTAGTTGTTGAACGGTTATATTATGCAACATTATTACTCCATTAATACTCACATATACTCTGTACTACCTATATAACTTATGCATAGATCTGATATGTGTCGTGTTTAATTCTCATCGGTATATGCAGATACTATACTTTCTATTAGAGTAACTTCCATCAAAGTATGATTGTAGAACTCAAACTAATATCCAAGTTATGAGATTTAAAATATGTATATCTTGATCATATCTGACTGTGAACATCTCTTCATCAAGATCATAGTCCATAAAGAGTAAAGATAATGCTGATGAATACCTACAACTGTAGGTTCATAACTTTTGATGTAGATTGTATTTATAGTGTTTGGATAGATAGAGTTAGACTCCTCAAAGGATTGGACATGCACCTTTGGGCTCCGGGGAGATGCCTTGAAGGTCACGATCCCAACGGACGAGTTGGGTGACGCGTTGCACCTAGCAGCCCGGTAGTATCCGGAGTCGCTCGACGGAGAAGGCAGGTAGTGCGGTTGACGTTCTTGGTTTCACACTTATACACAATATTAGGACTCGAAGTAGAATTAGGTGAGGCCGCATCAAATTCTATTTCAAGTAATAATATTGTGAGAGGTGTTCCGGGATATGGTTTGAAGTTGGAGAACTGGAGGTTGAAATACTTGGAGGTTTATCCATGATGACAAACAAGTTCCCGCGTAGCGGAGGCCTGCGAGTCGCATACTTGCGTGTGCTAAAATAATATGAGAAAGGATAAATAATTTATGATCGGATGCCAGATATTGTATATCATTGTGGGCTCTAACCAACTTGTCAAAATATCAATGATCATTGTGGTAGAACTTAATCGATTATTTTTTTTAGAAAATCAATGTGATGGAATGTGATTTTAAATGACTTGGCGTTCTTTCTGAATTGTTTCAATACATGCATATTCCATTAAATAAAATTGGGTATACATTCTTTTCTTACCCCTACTTTAGTCGTTATAATATTTGTCTCGTTACTGGGCAATTGCTCATGACGTTACCCTCGTGTGAACCCAACAGGTGTACCTGAGCAACAACCGCCACTTTTGAGGAGATCAGACTTCTTTTTGTCATATTTGCATCAGACAGGGCGCTCCTGCTTAGAGTAGTTTACTTACTTCCGCTTTATTTTATGTTATTACCGAGAGACATTTTAGTGAGATATGTGGAGAGTTTTTCTACAAAGTATGAGATTTTCGGATGTATCTCATATCATGGACATGGACTTGATGAGTATTATTGAGAATGGATGTTGCATTTTTCTTTCTATTTTATGCTATTCTCCCGTTGTTATTTATATTTCAAATGTTAATCTATTGTGCATAAGATGGTTTGCTGAGTATCATAGATCATGGGCGTATTTGGACCATAGGTCCGACGCTCCCGTCCTGTCGGTTTCGGTAGCCGGAGGGGCGGGGCGTCACAGATGGTATCAGAGCCTAATACTCCATTCTATCTTTGCATATTAGATTATCAACGGGATTTGAAATATAAAAATAGCGACAGAGTCTTCGGACCTTGTCATCAGTAAGGAGAATAATTCAAGTTCTGTTTGAAGTATCCGTTGTCTCTCTAACCATGAAAATAATTTTTAATATAATGATTCTCGCAGGGAATCATGCCGCCTCGTGTTGACCCTGATATTGCGCAGCAGTTGGCCTTGCTAGTTCAGGTCGTACAGGGTATACAACAACGTCAGGAGGTATTGGAGCAAAGGCTCCTTCAGCAGGATGATTCCTCGTACCAGCCCTCTCGTGAGGAGGAGGGCAGTGTTCACCCTTCGGTGTCTCTGGACCCAGAAGGATCAGATGACCTAGAGACGCTGCAAAAACATCAGACGACCTACGCAGCATATCAGAGATCTAAGGTGCCACAATTCTTTGGCACCGGCACGCCAGATGACGCTGCGCTATGGCTAGATCATGTATCTAAAGTGTTGAGGATGATTCATGCTCCTGAAGAGTCTTGGCTTACATTTGTGGAGTTTTCACTAGCATGTTATGCTGAGCGTTGGTGGTTCACCACCAAGGAACATCTGGAGGATCCCATAACATGGGAAATTGTTCTTGATGAGTTTCGTAGTCAGTTCTATCCTGATCACTGGGTTGAGGATCAGAGGAGGTTATTTGCTGAGCTGAAGAAGGGGTCAATGACGGTCCAAGAGTACCTCATTCGTTACACTGAACTCTCCCGCCACTCACCGGCGACTACTGCTTTTCCCGAGGAGAATTTACAGAAGTTTATTTGGGGACTGCGTGACGATGTGCAACACCATCCATCTACATTAGATTTCACTTCCATCAAGGAGGTAGCTGCTAAAGCTACCAAGATGGAGACAACTCAGAGTCGGCTTCAGGGGAGTCCATTACATTCCCAACCACCTCAGCCCAGGAGATTTGCTCGTCGAGATTTCTATAGAGCTCGTAGAGAGCGTCGTTTCCACCCAATGGCTACCACTCCTATCGTTAGCAGATTTGCCCCTACACCTACTTTGGGGCAGGGCTTGGCGAGTCGTGGTACTACTTCCTTCCGCTCTTCGACACACTCGCAGAGCCGCAAGACAGGAGGTGCTAGCCTTGTCTCAGGAGGCTCCTTCTCTCAGCCAGGAGATCGCAGATGTTTCCACTGCCAACAGCCGGGCCATTTCAAGGCCAAGTGTCCTTTACTTGTCAGCAGCTCAGGTGGCCACCCACCAAGTATACGACCAACTTTCTCATCTGCACAGTCACACGGATCAGTTTCCCGCCGTGGAGGTCGAGGTTTTCAATGTCCTCCACCACGACCAACCTTCAGTGCTGCAGGTTCTAACGTCCCCCCACAGCCGCAGGGACAGTTGAACGCAATCACACAGGAGCAGGCCCACGCCTCAGGAGCTGTAGTTCGAGGTATGATTTCAGTACATGGTATATCCTTACACGCCTTATTTGATTCGGGAGCTACACACTCTTTTTTAACACATCGCTTAGTATCCAAGTTAGATAAAGAACCAGTCTGCGTTCCATCTCCTTACTACATCAAGGGTCCAGGGGGCCAATTATTCATAGTACGACAAGCGATGGAGAAGGTAGCAGTGCAGATTGGCAGGCACCTAATGCCTGCATATCTTTTACTCATTCAGCTAGAAGATTTTGATGTCATCTTAGGTATGGATTGGCTCGAGCAACATCACGCATGTCTTGATTGCTTCGAGAAGACGGTAGTGTTCCGTATACCAAACATACCTACCTTTCAGTTTGATGGACGTGCCTCAGATAGTGAGGTCTTATATGTATCGGCATTGAAGGCCCAACACTTGCTCGATCAGGATTGCATAGGTTTTCTTGCATATGTTGTGGAGTTACCTGCCGAAGATCGTATGATTGAAGATGTCAAGATTGTACGAGATTTTCCTGATGTATTTCTAGAGGAATTACCTGGACTGCCGCCAAAGAGGGAGATCGAGTTCGAGATTACTTTGATACCTGACACGCAACCGATCTCCATACCTCCATATCGAATGGCGCTGACCGAACTCAGGGAGCTCAAAGTACAACTGCAAGAGTTGTTGGAAAAAGGATTTATCCATCCCAGTACATCACCTTGGGGAGCACCAGTCCTCTTCGTAAAGAAGAAGGATGGGTCTATGCGTTTATGCATCGACTACAGGCAATTGAATAAAAGGATGGTGAAGAACCGTTATCCACTTCCACGAATAGCTGATCTTTTTGATCAATTGCAAGGAGCAGCGGTATTCTCAAAAATTGACCTACGATTGGGTTATCATCAATTGAGAATTAAGGACACAAATGTGCTTAAATCTGCTTTTCGTACCAGATACGGCCACTATGAGTTGTGGTTATTCCATTTGGACTCACGAACGCACCTGTCGCATTCATGGACATGATGAACAGAATTTTCCATCCATACTTAGATCGTTTTGTGGTAGTGTTCATTGATGATATCTTGATCTACTCACGTGATGAGCAGGAGCATGAGCATCATCTGCATACTATTCTTGAGACACTCAGAGAACACAAGTTGTACGCAAAATACAGCAAGTGTGAATTTTGGCTTACCGAAGTAGCTTTCCTCGGTCATGTAATATCAGGAGCAGGTGTGGCAGTTGATCCAACCAAGATAGAGGCTGTCATGTCCTGGGAGCAGTCCAAGACAGTTACCAAGATACGCAGCTTCTTAGGCCTCGCCGGCTACTACAGACGTTTTGTTAGGGGCTTCTCGCAGCTAGCTCTACCACTTACTCGTCTGACACAGAAGGATGTTCCTTTCATTTGGAACGACAAGTGCGAGCTGAGCTTTCGTACGTTGAAAGAAAGACTGACCAGTGCTCCGATTCTCACCCTTCCGTCAGGCCCCTTAGACTTTACAGTGTATACTGATGCATCAAAGGAGGGTTTGGGAGTCGTGTTGATGCAACGTGGTCATGTCGTGGCATATGCATCATGACAATTAAAGAATCATGAGCAGGACTACCCTACTCATGACTTGGAGTTGGCAACTATAGTCTTCGCGTTGAAGATATGGCGTCACTATTTATATGGGGTCACGTTTGAGATTTTTACAGATCACAAGAGTCTCAAATATATCATTGACCAGCGAGAGTTGAATATGAGGCAAAGGCGATGGATGGAGCTGTTGAAAGATTATGACTGCACTATCTCTTACCATCCGGGTAAGGGGAATGTAGTAGCAGATGCTTTGTGTAGAAGAGCACATACTGAGGGCACCGCAACATTGCTACAGACTTGGGATATGCTCGCAGCACTTAGTGAGTGGCACCCCTTTGATATTACTACATACGTTGTAACTGTACCTGCCAAGTATAGTGGACTATGGGATAGGATTGTGCATGGTCAGCAAACAAATCAAAAATTTCAAGACTTATTCCATCGATGCCTGAAGGAGGAGTTTGATGGATTCAGAGTCTGTGAGTCCATCTTATGGAAGGGGGACCGTGTCTGTGTTCCTAATGATGATGAGTTAAGAAGAGACATCCTTGATGAGGCTCATTGTTCTAGATTATCTATCCATCCAGGGAGCACCAAGATGTATAGAGACCTCTGTCAACACTTCTGGTGGGAGGGGAAGAAGAGAGATGTTGGAGAACATGTTACTCGTTGCCTTACGTGCCAATTGGTGAAGGCAGAGCACAAGCGTCCTCCTGGCTTGTTACAGTCACTTCCTATTTCGTTGTGGAAATGAGAGAGTATCTCTATGGACTTCGTGACATCCTTACCTCGTACAGTAGGTGGATATGATGCCATTTGGGTTATTGTGGACAGGTTGACCAAGTCCACACATTTCATTCCCGTAAACATGACATGCACTCCGGTAGATCTGGCCAAGTTATATATTCAGCATGTTATTCGCTTGCATGGGATTCCCAAGGAGGTGGTATCTGATAGAGACTATTGTTTTACATCGCATTATTAAGGAGAATTTATGAAGGCCCTAAAAACCGAACTATGTCTTAGTTCAGCCTATCATCCGTAGATTCAGACCCTTGAAGACCTACTCAGAGTATGTGCCATTGAGTGGCAAGGATCTTGGAAGGATCACCTTCCTTTAGTGGAGTTCACCTATAACAACGGCTACCATGCTAGTATTGGTATGGCACCTTTCAAGGCATTGTATGGGCGAAGATGCACTACCCCTTTGTGTTGGCAGGAAGTGGGTGACAAGGGTATTTATTCCACTCAGATAATCGAGGACACAACAAGAGCAGTGGAAACGTCTAGGAAGAAACTATTGACTGCACATAGCCGTCAGAAGAGCTATGCCGATCAGAGACGTCGTGATCTTGAATTTGATACCTGAGACTTTGTATTCTTAAAAGTATCTCCAATGAAAGGTATTCAGAGATTTGGTGTCAAGGGCAAGTTGGCACCACGGTTCGTTGGCCCTTTCGAGATTTTATCTCGTATTGGGAAGGTAGCATACCGAGTAGCACTCCCCCCTCACTTGGCAGGCGTGCACGATGTATTCCATATGTCAAACCTCCAGAAGTATATTCGAGACCCTCGACATGTGATTAGCTATGAGGATCTCGTGGTTGAACCAAATTTATCTTTTCCTGAGGCACATGTGCAGATTTTAGATCGGGCAGTCAAGAGGTTACGACGGAAAGACGTCCCTTTAGTCAAGGTATTGTGGCAAAGTCAGAATGTTGAGGAGGCCACTTGGGAGCCTGAGGCAGATATGCGACAGAAATACCCCTATCTTTTGGAAGGTATGTTCACGAAACCCTATTTCAATCCTCTTTAAGATTTTTATGGGTTTCGTTCTCTTTAAGATTTTTATGCCTGAATCTACACCACATTCAAAACTTATACGTTAAATCCTACATCTCGAGGACGAGACTTCCTTTAAGATTTTTATGATGTGAAAACTCAAAATTTCTTTTTTCAAAAATCTGGAGTATTTTTGACATCCAAAAAATTCAAATAATCACACCATTACGTAGATTTTGTCGAGATCTTTCCAACGAGCCCAAGAACACCTAATTCCGATATTCCTAGCTCAAGTTATCGTTGTTTTAAGAATCATAGTCGGGACCCATATATGGATCCGAACCGGATCCGAATCGAGATCCAAATTCACCTCTTCTTCTATAAAATAGGAGATGGTAGGCTGCTCTCTAAAAGCCCTAGCGACCACCATCCTTCCCTCACATTGGAGCACCACCATCTTGGTTAGTGAAGTCATCGGAGGGCCGCCGTTGACGTCGGAGAAGAAGCTCCGATCGAAGATCCGCGACCACCATCACATAGGAAAGCTCAAGGTCACCGTGGTGCACGCCTCCGCGCTGCAATCGAGCGACGGAAATACCATTCCGTGTGAGAGGACATCCCGAGGGAACATCCTCGGAGGTAACGATAATACCCCCTTTTGCTCTTGGGTTCTACGTAATTTTCCTATACACTTAAATACCTCTAGAGCCTTATGTGTTTTTGTAACGATGTTATACCTTCCTCTTGCTGTTGGTTTGACATGATTTTGATCATATGTCTTGAACATTGTTAGAGCCTTAGACATCTTTATATATAGATCTTAAATTATAACGATAATACCTCCTCCTCCTCATCGTGAGATTCATATAATTCCACTCATATGATTAATCGGTCATATCATCTTAAAATGTTTCTGTAAGATGCCCCGTTTATTCTCTTCATGTTGGTCTCTTATGATCTTTCTGTAGCCTTCAGGATTCGCACTATTATTGATATTCATGTCAACTCCGCTAGTTCATTTTATGCGGTTGAAGTAACAATACATAAGATGGAGTATCTTCTCTTATACCCAAGAATATAATGTAAATTATGGAATTAATCTATTGCTGGCTAATATTCTGTACGTATTTGTTACAAATCATGACATCAATCTAATATTATAATTAAGCCATACATTGGGGTGTGTCGTGGATTAGGAGATAACATATTCTTAATGTCTAATATGTTATTGTCATGCCAATTATGAGTGAAATGCATTATTTAATGGTGCTAAACAGGCATTAACAAGAGCTAAATAGGCATTAACAAGAGTAACGTTACATGCATTATGGAATATTGAGAAGGCATGCGTTACTATTGAAACATGAATTAACCTAATGGTCATTATGCTTGTCGGTTGAGGATGTGCTGAGCATTCAAGGATTATTAATAACACAAAGAAAAATACTTACAGGGTCTACGTATAGGTCTCTCATGAAGTCGTGACTCCTACACCGTGGATGATTCCGAATCGGTGTGAAGCCATTACGGATAAAATTTGATGGTCCTATATGCCCTGACTCTATGATTCCGAACTGACTAAATTACGTTTGACCTCTTCTTTGAATATCCTTGAGACCTTATTATCCGATTATATCAATCTGTAGATTTTCCCTTCGCATTTCAAAATTTTGATGTAAGATTCGTGTTAATGGTATGATTTTAGTTTTCAAAATAATGCATAATGTTATGAGAGTTTAAACTTATGACCATTATCAAGACTTTTAAATGGTGGCTTATAGTCTTAAAGAAAATCAGATCTTTAGTTGTTGAACGGTTATATTATGCAACATTATTACTCCATTAATACTCACGTATACTCTGTACTACCTATATAAGTTATGCATAGATCTGATATGTGTCGTGTTTAATTCTCATCGGTATACGCAGATACTATACTTTCTATTAGAGTAACTTCCATCAAAGTATGATTGTAGAACTCAAACTAATATCCAAGTTATGAGATTTAAAATATGTATATCTTGATAATATCTGACTGTGAACATCTCTTCATCAAGACCATACTCCATAAAGAGTAAAGATAATGCTGATGAATACCTACAACTGTAGGTTCATAACTTTCGATGTAGATTGTATTTATAGTGTTTGGATAGATAGAGTTAGACTCCTCAAAGGATTGGACATGCACCTTTGGGCTCCGGGGAGCCTGGAAGGTCACGACCCCAACGGACGAGTTGGGTGGCGCGTTGCACCTAGCAGCCCGGTAGTATACGGAGTCGCTCGACGGAGTAGGCAGGTGGCGCGGTTGACGTTCTTGATTTCACACTTATACACAATATTAGGACTCGAAGTAGAATTAGGTGAGGCCGCATCAAATTCTATTTCGAGTAATAATATTGTGAGAGGTGTTCCGGGATATGGTTTGAAGTTGGAGAATTGGAGGTTGAAATACTTGGAGGTTTATCCATGATGAGAAACAAGTTCCCGCGTAGCGGAGGCCTGCGAGTCGCGTACTTGCGTGTGCTAAAATAATATGAGAAAGGATAAATAATTTATGATCGGATGCCAGATATTGTATATCAATGTGGGATCTAACCAACTTGTCAAAATATCAATTATCATTGTGGTAGAACTTAATAGATTATTTTTTTTTTTGAAAATCAATGTGATCGAATGTGATTTTAAATGACTTGGCGTTCTTTCTGAATTGTTTCAATACATGCATATTCCATTAAATAAAATTGGGTATACATTCTTTTCCTACCCCTACTTTAGTCATTATAATATTTGTCTCGTTACAGGGCAATTGCTCATAACGTTACCCTCGTGTGAACCCAACAGGTGTACCTGAGCAACAACCGCCACAGTAGCGCTCTTTTGAGGAGATCAGACTTCTTTTTGTCATATTTGCATCAGACAGGGCGCTCCTGCTTAGAGTAATTTACTTACTTCTGCTTTATTTTATGTTATTACCGAGAGACATTGTAGTGAGATATGTGGAGAGTTTTTCTAGAAAGTTTGAGATTTTCTGATGTATCTCATATCATGGACATGGACTTGATGAGTATTAATGAGAATGGATGTTGCATTTTTCTTTCCATTTTATGCTATTCTCCCGTTGTTATTTATATTTCAAATGTTAGTCTATTGTGCATAAGATGGTTTGCTGAGTATCATAGATCATGGGCGTATTTGGACCATAGGTCCGACGCTCCCGTCCCGTCAGTTTCGGTAGCCGGAGGGGCGGGGCGTCACACCTCCCGACCTCAGTATTTCACTAACTCAAACTCGGACCTATCAGGAAGATACGAGAGATCATGCAATTGGCTGATCGATTGATAAAGCGGTCGAGAGGAATCATTTCTTTCATCATTACATTTCAAGGTGCTCCGCTCAAAGTAGACTTCACGATCATTGATATTGAGCATCAGGGAGAATTCACCCAGTCTATAATTAATCTCAGAAAGCCATTCTTAGCATTGGCTAAAGTAATTATTGAATGTGAGACTCGAGAAATCAATTTTACAGCATTGGAAGCACTTCGATATCAACAAGTGATGAATCTGCGATTCATCATCTTTATTCATTTATTTTAGCTTAAAATCCCTTATAAAATACCTGCATATAACACTAATTCCATATTCTTACTAACTTTCATCTATAAATATTGTACATTTCTTACTAATTTTAACCTAAAATAAATAAATAAATAAAGGAAAATTAAAGAAAAGAAAATAATAAAAAAGAGGAAGACTGTATACAGGCTGATCCGAACCCCGAGAGAAGATCAAGACTTGACGTGATCGACCAGGAATAAAATAGGGGGAGATAAGGGTCCCTAAGAAGAAAATCGAAAAAATGTGTGTGTGTTGTTGTAAATACTTCTCACTTATTTTGTGTATATCTGTATAAAACTGACACTAATTTATTTGTGCATTAATTGACCTCAAATCGAATAACTTTCAAAACCAAAGTTGTAAATAAAAATGTGTCCTAATTAACAAAAAATGATTGCACAATTAAATCATGTACAGAATAAAAGTAGCCACACTTGGAAAAAGCCACTAAGCAGTAATTTAAAGATCAATTCCGGCTCCATATGAACTCAAATTGAACCAATATCAATTCCATTGGATTCTAAATTAAATTATCTTCTTCAAAATGGTTGCGTTTTCATAATTTTTGAAGTTACGGTTGAAAAGTCGGTTCTCTGAGGTGGTTTGTGCATTTTTCCCATGTATTTTGTGCATATTGTATTTGTATATATTTGTAAATATTTTTACTAATTATTTTAAATAAAAATAAAAAGTAGAAAAAATAAAACACACAAAAAAAACTAATTTCCTCATTTACCCTTGTATATAATGTCATATATGTATATAGTATATGAATATAGTTGCTATTTTTTAATTAACCACCATAAAAAATAAAAAATAACATTTTTTAATTCAAATAAATAAAGTGATGAAAATTCAAATTAATAGTCAAATAATTTTATCTCTCTTTTCTTTTATCTCATTTTTCATTTTATCTCTCTTATCTCTTCTATCAAAAAAATATTCAAAAAACCATTTCTGCTTTCATCTCTCTTATCTTTTTATCCAAAAAATTCCAAAAAAATCAAATTTCATTCTATTGATATGGCTCCTTCTCCCTCATTCCAACTTGATCAATCTTTAGATAGAGGAGCCCGATCTCCGAGAGAACAATTTCGTCGAGAAAGTTGCCTAGTCTCCAAGCCGTCCGGTGACAACGAGTCGGCCTTGTCGAGGCGATCATGGTCCATTTTCCGCTCCTAAGGTGAGATCCACATTTTTCTTATTTTTATCTTAGTTTAATCGTAGTTTATTTTGTCACATTTTTTTCATCGTCATTTTGTTCTTCTAGATCATTAAAAAACCCTCATGTTTTTGATCCGCCATCGACTCGATTTTTGTCTCATCTTCGCGATTTCTCTGCCTTCAATTTCTACCTTCCAGGACCTCTCAACTCTGGCTGCATACGGTGGCCGGAGATCGGATTCGACTCTTCCATTTTTCTACGGATCCCCGCTCATTTTCCGATTTGTAAATAAATAAAAAAGAATAAAAAAACATTTATTTCTTTTTATTCTCTAACATTTGTTTTGCAGGATCATATAAAAATAAAAAAATAAGAAAAAAATAAATAAATAAATTCTTTATCCTATTTGTTTTTCTTCCTTTTTTCTCTATTTTTCGGAAAAAATATAAAAAATTTCTTTTTATTAATGTTCTGATTTGCAGTTTACATCAAAAAACAAATAAAAAAATAAAAAAACAAAAAGAACAGCCGTTGTCCAGCGTCGTCGCACCGCCGTTGACCGCCATCTGCCATGCGCCCGCCCACGCGCAGGAGCCTCGAGCTCCGTCGTACATCGCATCACAACCGCGCCTTCTGTCGATGCCGGCAGCGCGCCGCCCTCCAACGTCGCCTCCGCAAGGCGGCACCGGCCCGCACCTCCGAACTAACAAATGGCGCCGTTGTCGGGGAGGCACGGCAAGGGTAACTATGTTTCTCTTTTGACCTGCTATTCTTGGTTGTATAGTTCTTTCCATTTACTTCATTGTTTATATCCATTGCATTCATTTTCTCATATTTGATAATTGTGTTTCTTACACATTCTCTTTTCTTTTTCTTGCGAGGGCCCGTGGAGTAAAGGAGGCGATCCTAGGAGAGACGAAGCACCCAAGCGACGTGGAGGCAGCTTGATTCTTCACCAAGCCGCGGGATAGCGTGATAATACGAGAAGAAGAAGTGAAGGAGACGAAAAGAGAGAGAGAGAGAGAGAAAGAAAAAAAATAGAGAGATTTTTTTCATAGCATTAGAACTCTTGTAAACGGACATTCATTTGTTGCGGGGTCTATTTCACCAAGTGCCGGTGCACTTGGGGGACCTCACCGGTTTTGTTTTCATCGCCTTTATTATTCTTTATTTTCCGCAGATTTCGAGAGCCATCTATTGATTGCTTTAATTAATTTGCTTGAGCCAGGTAATTAATTAGGTCCAAACACCCTAAACAAGATTTTTCGTGCCTATAGAGTAGAGCGTAATTTGGACTTAATCAAATTAACTTGTTCTTGCCCGTTAATAGAAGTTATTATCTAGGACGGTTCACTTGCATCATATAGGTTAGTTTATTTTTTTGTATTTAAATTCTGCGCAGATCACTTGCATGTAGAGTGCTGGCGATAAGGTACGCATCTCTAACCCATGCATGCATCATTGTTTTTAAGCGCGCATTGGCATTTCCTATCTCCTTCCTTGTTTTCACTCACATAAGTTAAAAAGGAAATTGGACACTCCGTAGGCGATTCTTTGAAAATATTTTAACCAAGTGATAACTGCCTAAAATTTAGGACTGCTAAAGAAAATTCGACCCTAAAAAAATACAAGGAAAATTATTGTTTTGGGGAGAGTAACCCCCTCATTGTTTGGTTTGCTTGAGCGAGAGAGCGACCCGCACACTAGGATAGAGCCACGCCCGAACTCTTTTCAGACTACTATCTTGGGTTAGTCGTTCTCCAGTGAGGATCTCTTCGGTAGCCGGTAAAGCGATTCGCGACGTACTTAACCGATTGAATTGATCGGGGAGCCGGTAAACGGTCCGCAATTCATACTGGCTGGGAAAGATCCAACTTTGGGATTAGGCCAGTCTCCTGAGAGCATTGGGTTCCTAACAACTCGTTTTAACCGCTCTGATATATTGTATTGTCACCAAACTCTAAAATTGACAAGATAAATGACCGAACCTTCGCGGTCTTCACATTGAGTTGAGTTGATGAATTGGGGGTTTGTATTGTGTTTGCTTGTTAGTGCTAAAGATCCTTCTACGCAGTTGCGCCTTCATTCACTCTTGCATTGACATTCATGCTCTCGTATCCTGCCTATTGATTTCGAAGATGTCGGATCGGAGTATTTCTCGTTCGGACTTTGCGAACTCATTCTACGCTTCGAGTCGTTCACCTTCTATTCGGGGAGACTCACTTCACGAATATTTCTCTTTCCCCACTTCACAATTCACAATGTCCATGAATCCACTATTTGAGATTGGCTTTAATCTCGAATTAATATCTGAGACTCCATCAATTCTAAGCACTAATCGAGTGGCATATACATTTTCAGAGTCAGAAGCTGGACACTTAATACCACCAAAGAGAAAGGGAACCATGTCGGAACAGAGCGAGATCAACAGTACCATGTTAGCCTCTATTCAATCAATTCAAGCATAGTTAACGGAGCATGCTAATTTTCAGGCCACACTGAGAGATATGATTCTCGAGATAAGACAAGAAAGAGAAGAACCTAGGGCTAAGCCTACACTAAAAGATACCTATAATCCAGGGGCAGGACAGAAAAATTCTTGGATACAAATCCCTGCAGTTCATGGGTATTTTGAGATTATGCCTACTATTTTACCTCTTCTCTCAATATTTCATGGAAATATTAATGAAGAACCTTATATACACCTCCAGCAGTTCGATCGCATTTGTGGAACAGTACACTACCCAAATGTCCCATTAGAGGTAGTGCAGATGACAGCCTTTCCATTCAGTCTAATGGGCAAAGCTTTGTACTGGTTAAATCACTTGGGGAAGGTTGTCACTATTTGGGAAGAGTTGAGATCCGCATTTCTAAACAAGTATTATCCACTTGGATGACTCAACCAAATGCGATCCTTGATTGCTAATTTCTCCCAGATGCCCCAAGAGCCTATTCACGAGGCGTGGGAATGTTTCAAAGATCTGACGGAGAAATGCCCCCATCATGATATTTCAAAGACCAGTCTTGTACAAAATTTCTTTGGGGGTTTAAGCATTGAGAATCAGAAGCTGGTAGATGCCGCTTGTGGGGGAAGCCACTTCAACAAGGACGAGGATGTCCTTTATAAAATTTTTGAGGAGATGGCAGAAAGTTCAGCAGCTCTTTCTTCTTCACGTGCTTTTCAGAAGCACCCCGTCACTGCCCCTGCAGTACCCCACAAGGATGTCAATATGACGACAACAAAAGAAGTGGATAAGGTGGATAGCACTGATTTGGCCATCATTGGAAACCACATATCCAAAGTGGACATTATTGAAAAGCGATCCCAGGAACTTGATAAGCTTCATGTGATCGAACAGAGGACAAAGAACCTGGATAAACTGGATGAGATAGCAAAGCATCTGGAGCTTCTTGTAAATTCAATCAGCGCAGTCCACAGTACGAGTGCAACAGCCAATACCTCTACTAGGGAGAAAACTCCTTCCACCCAGCAGAGTAGTAGAGGACCATCTACAGTCCAGCATGTCTACTACATGCAGACACATGATCAAGCTCAGCAACATGCACGTCAGATAGTTCCGTACCAGCAAGAAGTAGCCTACATTCCTCAGCAACAGTCTCCACCTCCACCTATCATTAAGGAGGTGAATGGTATCTGGTTCTACCGTGAGTGAAACCAGCCCCGTCCATTAGGGCAAGGCCAGTTGGGTTCACAACAGGGTCAGAGATCCACCCACCAGCTTCAGGGAGGCAGACAACAGCAACAGTACTAGTACCAGCACCAGCAGTTCCAGCCTCAGTACCAGTCTCCACCTCAATTCCAAAACTGGAGACAAGGCCAGCCACAACAGCAGTCCATGTATTTCCCTCAGCCTAACCAGTAGCAGACTGCATATTATGGACAGTATCCTTTCCCCCCTCCTCCTCATTACTAGAATCCGTATGGTTACCAACAACCTCTGCACTATCAGTCTCAGCGACAGATAGTCAATGAGCAACCTGAGGCCCCTTCAGTCAATCCAGCACTGGACCAACTTGCATTGCTTATGAAAAACATTAATGAACTGACTCAGCGGATTGATGACCTGACTACCACCAAGACACTAATTGCAGCACAGGTCGAAGCCAGCCCCAACAATTTCAGACGTAAATAGTAGGTAGCTAAAAGACCACCCACCCCCGAGATAGGTATGTCCCATGATTTTACATGTTTATCTGACACCATTCATCTCAGGAGCGGTAGGAGATTGCAGCCGCCTAAGCAGCAGTTGGGGTTGGGAGATCAATCCACTGAGAGAGCATCATTTTCTACATCATCTCCTTCACCAGCAGACGAGAGGCCCAGTATAGCAGCACCCACATCTGGAGTTTTACCACCTTCACCACCACCTTCACTAGGCAGATGCAGATCACCATCGACAAAGGGAGAATATACCAGTCGCATATTCTTCCTCTTCACCAGCAGCAGCATCCCGTTCTGTTTTAGATTTTGTTTTTCCTTCACCTAGATTGGACAACACTATACATATTGATTCTGATTGTCCTCTAGTACATGATGATTCCACTTTGAATAAAGGAAATGAACGTTTGCATGTTTATTCTGATTCTGTGCCATTTCCTTCTGCTCTCAAAGCTAAAAAAATTCAAAAATTAAAAACAGCACTGTCTGATCCTGGAGTGGTTGAGATCTTACAGAAAATCTTTTTAAAGATGCCACTTCTTAAGGCCATCAATACATGCCTACAGTAATAAAGGGAATGAAAGAGGCATGTATCCAAAAGCATCAACCAAGGAAGAACAGACGAAAGGAAACAGAGAAACACATCTAGACCATGGCAACAGTTCATGCTATCAGCAACCTTCCGCTGAAAAAGAAAGAAAAGGGAGCACCTCACATCCATTGCCATATCTTTGATCAAGAATTTGATCGTACTCTTCTCGATAGCGGTTCCTCCATTAATCTCATACCTTCCTCTTTATTAGCTGAATTCTAGTTAGGGCCTCTTAAAACTACCAGAATGATCCTTTAGTTTGCCAATAGATCGATTAAGAGGCCAAGAGGCATTTTAGAGGACGTTATTGTAATGGTGCAGGGAATGAAATTCCTGTTGATTTTGTTGTCATGGACATGGACACATCTGCACTGTTACTCCATACCCCGATCATATTAGGTTGATCGTTCCTCCAAACGACCGAAGCAGCAGTTGATTATGGTACTAGAGAGATCATCTTTCACTCTCGTAGTGACAATGTGAAAATTGAGACGATCTCTGATCCTAGACCATCATCGCCACCAGCAGCAGATGATACAGAGAAATCTATATCAGAGCCAGATGACTGTGCTTTTCTTGCTGAATTCAAAGAGACGGATCTTTTCATGGATTTTATAGATACCCAGGAGTTCCTTCCCCAAAAGGACTCTCTAGAAAGCACAGTCGATGTGAGTTCCCTAGGTAGTCCAATTGAGATAGTTGCCAATGAGCAGTTTGAGCAGAATTCTGAGGTCCAGATATCTGAGCGAATCGTTGAATTTCCTGATTTATGCACAGATGAGAAACATCTTTCTGATAATATTGCTGAGATATCTGAGCCATCCACGGATAAAAATATTGAACTTCGTGATGAGCATTCCTCTTTGAGCAAGGATCATTCATCGCAGATCTATCAGATATTCTATTTGTTGAGCCGTCAATAGCCAAGGTCGATAGCCTACAGAGCACATATCACATACCGTCTACCAGTATAGTAGCAGAGGTTATCACAGAGTCGATTCAGACCCCACCTGAGCTCAAGGTTTTACCATCAACGTTGAAATATGCCTTCCTTGCGGGTCCCCCCCAAATGTTTCCGATCATCCTCAGCGCGCAGTTGATTGCTGAACAAGAATATCGCATGCTAGAGGTTCTTGAGAGAAACCGCAAGGCCATAGGATTGAATATCTCGGATCTCTGTGGGATCAATCCAGCATTGTGCTCGCATCATATCTACCTAGAGGATGACTGGAAACCCTCCCGTGAATGCCAACGGCGTCTAAATCCAAATATAAGGGAAGTTGTCATGAAGGAGATCAAGAAATGGTGTGATGCCGGCTTTATATATCCCATTTCGGATTCCAAGTGGGTCAGCCCATTACATGTGGTTCCAAAGATATCCGGGATTATGATCGTAAAGAACAACCGTGGTGAGGAGATTCCGACCTGGGTACCTACTTCATGGTGTGTCTGTGTAGATTACCGACGCCTGAACTCAGCTACCAAGAAGGATACTTTCCACTGCCCTTTATTGATCAGATTATTGAGAGGTTGGCAGGGAAAGAGTTCTTTTGCTTCTTGGATAGGTACTCGGGATACAACCAAGTCGCTATCGCTCCTGACGATCAGGAGAAAACTACTTTCACTTGTCCGTTTGGTACTTACGCCTTTAGACGAATGCTCTTTGGATTGTGTAACGCCCCCGCTACATTTCAAAGGTGTATGTTGGTCGTTTTTGCCAAGATGATGGGTATTTTTCTTGAAGTCTTCATGGACGATTTCTTGGTCTACGGGGATAGTTTTGACACATGTCTTGCTCATTTAGACCAAGTCCTTCAACGTTACTGTGAGGTAAACCTAGTGCTCTCGTGGGAGAAGAGTCACTTTATGGTGACTAATGGGATTGTATTAGGCCATGTCATCTCCAAACATGGAGGTTGACCCGGCTAAGATTGGTGTGATTTCCAAGTTAGAGCCACCACAGAATTTGAAGCAGTTGAGGTCATTTTTGGGACACGTAGGATTCTATAGGCGATTCATAAAAGACTTCCGAAAAATCGCTAGACCTTTGACTGAGCTTCTGTGTAAGGAGACTGATTTTGTTGTCGATGAGAAAGTCCTCCTTGCATTCAATCAAATGAAAGAATTGGTTACTAGTGCTCCGGTCTTACAGCCACCTGATTGGTCTCTTCCTTTTGAGATCATGACGGACGCATCAGATTTCGCAGTTGGAGCAGTTTTAGGACAAAAAAGGGATGGGATACCATTTTCTATACACTATGCTAGTAAGACTCTGATGAAGCACAGTGGAATTATACAGTTACAGACAAGGAGATGTTAGCAGTTGTGTTTGGGCTAGAAAAGTCCAGATCTTACCTCATCATCTCACATATTATTGTGTACACGGATCACACTGCCATACGATATTTGCAGGCAAAGAAGGATGCCAAAAAACGCCTTATCAGATGGATCCTTCTACTCCAAGAATTTGATTTAGAGATACGAGATAAATCTGCAGTGAAAAACTTTGTGGCAGATCACCTTTCCCGTATCACAGACATAGAGACTTTCGAGGTTGTATTGATTATCATAAAATAGGAGGAACAGTTGGTTCCAAAGATACCATGCCCCTAAGATACATACAGATTTCTGATGTTTTTTATGCTTGGGGAATAGACTTCATGGGCCCATTTCCTGTCAGTCAGGGATTTCAGTACATCCTGCTCGTCGTGGATTATGTTAGTCGATGGGTGGAGGCTATCCCCACCCGAGCCGCAGATAGTCGTACGGTGTGTTCCTTTCTCAAGGACCATATTATTGTGCGGTTCGATATTCCCAAAATACTGATTTCAGATGGGGGAAGCCATTTCATTAATAGAGAAGTAAAGAAGCTTGTGAAGGAGTACGCCATTGAGCACAGAGTTGTGTCTCCTTACCACCCTCAGACTAATGGCTTGGCAGAAATTTCAAATAGGAAGATCAAGATGATATTGCAAAAACTTGTAAATCCATATAGGAAGAACTGGTCCCAGATGCTTGATTTAGTTCTATGGGCTTATCGAACGACGTACAAATCTCCTTTGGATATGTCTCCCTACAGATTGGTGTATGGAAAGCCTTGCCACTTGCCAGTGGAATTAATTCACAAATCTTTATGGGTACTCCGTGTATGCAATTTAGATTATGAGAAGGCGGGAAAGAAAAGGAAGTTGGATTTGAATAAATTACTAAAATTCCAAGACTTTGCATATGATAACTCAATTATGTATAAGGAGAAAGTCAAGTGTTGGCATGATAAACACATTCGAAGGAAGACTTTCTCCCCTGATCAGAAAGTTTGGTTATTTGATGCTAAGTTGAAGTTGTTTCCAGGAAAATTGAAAAGCAAGTGGTCAGGACCATTCGTCATGAGAGTTGTGCGTGACAATGGGAGTATTGTCATATCTGGGTTGTTATCTGACGCACAACCATTTATCGTGAACGGACAGTTGCTGAAGCCATATCTAGATCATGATACATTCATGTCTGTTGTAGATTCTATATCTTTGGTTTCAGACGATGATCTTTTGATTCTACCTTCTGCGTATGATACATAAACTCACCACCTCTTGTATATCCTTTCGTTTCACTCTTTCTTCTCCCATTTTGTCATTCACCCCTTTTCTGTGTGTGTGTGTGTGTGTGTGTGTGTATGCTATACTTAGGATGTGCTTTATCCTAAGTATAGGGGGGGTGAAGATTTGTGTTGTTCATATCCGTCCTATTTATCACCCTTGTTGTTGTTGCCTATACTTTGGGATACTTTACCCTAAGTATAGGGGGTGATGTTGTTCATATCGTGTCTTTTTGAGTCTGTACATTCTCATCATCGATTTTCTCCTTTGTACATTCTACTATACTTAGGATTACTTGATCCTAGGTATAGGGGGGATCACCAACTTCTCTTCTTTTTATCTTTTCTTTGAGTCGTTTTAGCATAGGAGTCTTTTCACCTTTCTATACTTAGCACGAGTTATGTCTTCCTTTGTCGCTCTCTGATCACTACGAGGACATAGTTCGAGCTAAGTATAGGGGGTTGTCGTATATATTATATATATACTTTCGACATAACTCGTACTTTTAAATATGTTTATTTGGGGGGTTATGTGTATAATTTTGTAAAATCCACGTACGTAAAAAAACAAAAAAAACAAAACAAAAAAACAAAAGAAAAAACAAAAGAAAAAAACAAAAAACAAAACAAAAAACAAAAAAAGTCTTGTATATACTTGTATATATTTTACTAACCCTTTTTCCTTAAAAAAAACTACAAAACCAAAAGTCTACAAAATTTTGCAAAAAAAAAACTTTCTTTCACATCTGCATTTTTCCTCCAAAAATCCATAAAAAGTTCAAAACTAGAAAATTGCTTTAAAAACAATTGTTCTTTTCATAAGTGTGTCATTCCTCTTCAAGAAAAAACTCTCTGCATTGTTCATATGTTGCATTTGCATGTGCATTTTGCATGATAGTATTGATATTTAAACTATGTCTGGAATAAAATTGAAGAATGGAGCTTAGTTGGACCTTAATCCACCTAATTCTCAGAGGAACTTCACCGAGAAATAGGATTTTAGAAGCTTCAGGTCTTTGACTTAATTCTTTGAGTTCCACATGACAATGTGCAGCGCTTGACTCTTAGTGTCTAACCTGGTCTCTTCATTCTGGGTACAACTTTGGAATAGGGAATTAATTTGTACTCCCGCACTATGCACTTAGCTCAACTCAGACGGGATGTTGGAAGACTGTGAGAGTTTCTTTTCTTGTAGCATGGAAATCTAAAGATCGGAGTACGAGTTGAAATAAAGCTTCGGAAAAAGGATGGATGGCTGGGCACAATTTTTTCTAAGACCCCAAAACATGTACGGAAAAAAAGATTCTATATCCGTAGGGGCACAACAAGATCCAAGTAGAACCACCAAAAATCCAAATACAAAGAAGCCACTACCAAATAAATATCCGACCAAAAGGTCCAAGCTTTAAGAAAACCTGCAGATCTTGGTGGAGACTCGGCTACACTGGCCAGCTTCTCAAGGAGAGGTGACTACACTGGTCACCCTCCAGTTCTTTTCTCCTTCTTCTAGCTTCTCCCCCAATTCGATTGTGAACATAGCGCGACAGACCTTAGAAGGAAATACCTGACTCCCCGAGGACGAGTTATTGGAGAGGAGATTTGCATGGTAGTCTGGCATTCTGGATGGGACGAGCTAAAACCTTCCATACACATGAGTCGATTGTTCAATGTTCATAGGGTATACTTTAGGAAGAGGATTGATATAAGATGACTTCTGAGACGAAACTGTGACAATGATGTGTAAAACTTGAAGGTTGTCGATTTTAAAATTCTAAGTCTCACAGAAGTTCCGACACACTAATAATCCAAAGGTCGGACAGAGCTACAAACTATAATTTTATGAAGATAAGTTTAGTACTCAATATTGTCCTACTTTCTTTATTTTCCCTTTATTTTTCTTCTTCCTCACTTATTCTTTCAAATAAGTGTTTGTTAAGGGACTAGCAAAGGTAAATCATAGGGGGATGATGAATCTGATTCGTCATCTTTATTCATTTATTTTAGCTTAAAGTCCCTTATAAAACACCTGCATATAACACTAACTCCATATTCTTACTAACTTACATCCGTAAATATTGTACACTTCTTACTAATTTTAACCTAAAATTAACAAATAAATAAATAAATAAAGGAAAAATAAAGAAAAGAAAATAATAAAAAAAGAGGAAGACTGTATACAGGCTAACCCGAACCCCGAGAGACGGTCAAGACTTGTGTATATATTTATAAAACTAACACTAATTTATTTTTGAATTAATTGGCCTCAAATCAAATAACTTTCAAAATAAAAGTTGTAAATAAAAATGTTTCCTAATTAATAAAAATAATTGCACAATTAAATCATGTACAAAATAGAAGTAGCCACACTTGGAAAAAGCCACTAAGCACTAATTGATAGAACAATTTCGGCTCCATATGAACTCAAATTGAACAAAATTAAATTATCTTCAAAATGGCTGTGATTTCATAATTTTTGGAGTTACGGTTGAAAAGTCGATTTTCTAGGGTGGTTTGTGCAATTTTTCCATGTATTTTGTGCATATTGTATTTGTATATATTTGTAAATAATTTTACTAATTATTTTAAATAAAAATAAAAAGTAAAAAAATAAAACACATAAAAAAACTAATTTTCCTCATTTACCATTGTATATAATGTCATATGTATATAGTATATGAATATAGTTGCTATTTTTTAATTAACCACCATAAAAAAATAACATTTTTTAATTCAAATAAATAAAGTGACGAAAATTCAAAAAATTTAGTCAAATAGTTTTATTTCTCTTTTCTTTTATCTCATTTCTCATTTTATCTCTCTTATCTCTTCCACCAAAAAAATTCAAAAATCCATTTCAACTTTCATCTCTCTTATCTTTTTATCCAAAAAATTCAAATTTGATTCCATCTTTTCTATTTATATGGCTTCTTCTCCCTCATTCCAACTTGATCAATCTTTAGAGAGAGGATCTCGATCTCCGAGAGAACAATTTCGTCGAGAAAGTTGCCTAGTCTCCAAGCCGTTCGGTGACAGAGAGTCGACCTTGTCCAGGCGATCACGGTCCATTTTCCGCTCCTAAGGTGAGATCCACATTTTTCTTATTTTTATCTTAGTTTAATCGTAGTTTATTTTGTCATATTTTTTATCATCGTCATTTTGTTCTTCTAGATCATTAAAAAAATCCATCACGTTTTTTATCCGCCACCGACTCGATTTTTCATCTCATCTTCGCGATCTCTCCGCCTTCAATTTCTACCTTCCACGATCTCTCAACTCCGGCCGCGTACGGTGGCCGGAGATCGGATTCGACTCTTCCATTTTTCTATGGATCCCCGCTCATTTTTCGATTTGTAAATAAATAAAAAGAATAAAAAACATTTGTTTCTTTTTGTTCTCTATCGTTTGTTTTGCGGGATCATATAAAAATAAAAAATAAAAATAAAAAAATTCTTTATCCTATTTGTTTTTCTTCTTTTTTCCCCTATTTTTTCGGAAAAAAATAAGAAACTCTTTTATTATTGTTCTGATTTGCAGTTTACATCAAAAAAACAAACAAAAAAACAAAAAGAACAGTCGTTGTCCAACGTCGACGCGCCGCCGTTGACCGCCATCCTCCACGCGCCTGCCCGTGCGCATGCGCCCCGAGCTCCGTCGTACACCGCATCACAACCGTGCCTTCCATCGACATCGGCAACGCGCTGCCCTCCAGCACTGCCTCCACAAGGCAGCACCGGCCCGCACCTCTGTCCTGCCCGCTGCAGGAGACCCTCCACGCCTCCAACCTCCTTCCACGCGGTGACCCCCCCCCCCCTCCGCAGCGTCGTCGTACGCTCCTTCTCCTCACTAGTGTCTGCCCCGACGTCGTCTCTCCTCAGGCGACTTCATGCCCCCATGCGCGTCGGCCGCTCCAGCTCGCTCAGCCCATCGTGCCACGTTTGTGCGTCCATCGGCGATTCGCCACTGCCTCCAAGCACCTGACGTCGTCGAGCTCCGCCCCATTCCCGCGCGTCCACCCTTGGGCGGTGGTGGTCGTCCCATCTTGTTGAAGAATAAGGAATGCCTGGGAGCGAGCCCTAGGGCTTCCTTTTTAAAAAAAACCTTTGGAAAACTTGCAACAAGACCCTTACTACGTTTCAAAATTGCAAATCAGATCCTGCTTCCAGAAGATCACGTGCACGACACGTGTGATTGGTTAAATTTTATCTTATCTATTACGAGTTTATTTCTTGTTTTTTTTAAAAAAAACTTCTACATAATTGCAGTTTACTCTCTGGCTATCAGACATTAATTTTGCATGTTAGTCTTGTAGAAATAAATATTTTTATGCTTCAAAAATTCTGAAAAAGATGGTGCACGTTCCTGTTATAGTTTCATTCATTGTGTAAATTTTTCATTAATTTTTATTGTCGTTTGATATTATTAAAAAATCAAAGACAATCATTTTTCCCTGTTTGAAATTCCAAAATTCATAAAAATTCAAATATTATTCCAAAAATTCCAAAAATAGTTGTATTTCATTGTTTTTTAATTTCTGACCAATTTTCACGCATTAATAAGTATAAAAATAAAAAAAATCAAAAAACATAAAAAATCTTATAAAAATCACAGCAAGATATATAAAAATCCAAAAATTGTGATTTCAGTTCCTGCTTGTAGATAATTGCTTCTAGTTTGTGTTTAAAATAATTTCCAGGAGTTTTGGGCACTTAAAATATTTTTAAGTTGCAAATTACTCCAGGATGTGTACATTTTCGTATTTTCTCACTGTTTGATTTTTAGAAAATACAAAAACATCTGAAAATTCCGCAAAAATTCTCAAAAACATTTCAAAAATTTTAAACCCAAAAGTATTTTTCTGGATTTTTCTGGGCATTCTTGACAAATTGAAAAATTACAAAAAGAGTTGGTGTGTGTATTTTTGATCTTTTGAATATAGCTTCGTGTTATTTTTGAAATTTTAAAAAAAAATAAAAAAATAAAAAATAAAAATCACAAAAATCAAGGATATTTGTCCTTTAAGATTCCTATTTTCTTTTAATTAGTTTTTGATTAATTCAATAAACCCTCGGGAATTGTAGCCTCCCTGAGTTCGACCCTGTCTGCTATACAGGTTAATAAGTAAAAAATAATAACAATAATAATAATAATATTTTGTGTTTGTCATGGGATTTTGGGTATAATAATGACGACCAATTTATCATCAATAAATTTCCATCCCACAAAAATCCCAGCCAACAACAAGTCTTTGAGGAACCATGATTTTCTGAGGCAACCCACAAAATCCTTGACAGTCATAACCATCAAGCGGTAGAAGAGCCCTACCCCGTTGATACACCTCAGATAGCGGTTGTTGACGAGACAATAGGTTTAGAGACTCTCCCTCCTACTCCATTCCCAACTGCTCTCACCATGGAAAATCAAATATATGACTCACGCGATCCTGAGACTTATGCATGGTCGCACCCTGGGTTTACCTATTCTGACTACCTTGATCAAATCAACTCGACACAAGAATGCTCCAACATCAAATCAATTGAGAATGAACATGCAGAGACTCCCCCACTATTTCAATTCCTGCGGATCTCACCAGAAAAGTATTTCCAATATGACCTTGAGACATATGCATTGGCTGACCCTGAGTCAATCTACTCTGAATACCTTGACCAAATCTTTCCAACTCAAACTACACAAACATTTAGAAGACTGAGAATAAACACGCAGGATGAACATCGACCAAGGAGAAAATTTTCAATGGTTATTCATCTAGCGAGTCAAGTGGACCAACAACTTCACAAAACAAAATGACTACTCCTTCATCGAAAAGAAAGTCACCTTTAATCTTCCGAAAGAGGAATCATCTGATGATCCCTCATCAGGTCCGAAAAAGTTAATCTACATGAGTGAAATCTATTCAGCTGTTCTAAAACCATATCTTCACAAGGATCCAAACTTCGATTCCCCTTGGATGACTCTCATTCCTCACTATATTCATCCAAAGCCGATTCTCCTGGTCTCATCAAATATACTGAAATAATTTCTTATGAGCTGACCGAGACTGGTGCTTCAGAGTATTCATCTGAGGACAAATCGCGTGATCCCAAGAAGGAACGAATTCTGAGAAAACAACTGAAGCAACTAAAAGATAAGAATATCTTGAGTGCTTCCACTTTCAAATACTATTCCTCTGAGGAAAACTCCAATGACGGTTATCTTTCATCTGAATCATACACGTCATCTACTGTCCAGCATGATTTTTCGGAGGATAATACTTATAATGATTGGGAATCATATGCTCATCTCCTTCGTATCATTATGATCTCCCACCTCAGGCTCATAAGAAGATCGGCTGAAAACCGCCTTAATCATCAGCTACCCACCCTCCTGACCATATTGTTCTCTGTGTACATCTTCTTCCTCTACTTAGGGCAAGGGCCTAAGTATAGGGGGACTGATGCCATCTGTGTATACCATTTCCTTCTCAAGATCACCTCATTTCCACCCTTCTTCCGTACTTAGGCTGGCCAGAGCCTATGTATAGGGGGAACCGATACCCATCTGTGTATACTCTCCTCATTCACATATACCAACCACCTCATTTTCGCTCTTCTTCTATACTTAGACTGTTCACAGCCTAAGTATAGGCGGGCGGACCTATGTATCTTATTCTTTTTTTTCTTTCACGCTCATATGCTTAGCCCAAGATATGTCTTCTTTACGCTTTTGTGCTCTGAGGACACAACACTTGCTAAGTATAGGTGTGTATATATATTGTGTGTATATTTTACCCATAGCTCGTACTTTCGCATAAGTCTATATGTAATTACGGGAGGGTAACTAACTTAAAAAAACAAATAAACAAATAAAACAAAAGAAAAAGAAAAAGAGTTTTGCTACTAACATTGACTATATCCAACCAAAAAATTTAAAAAAGGCTTCTTATTTCATCTTTGCATAAAAAAAAGAAAAAAGTCAAAAGTCAAAAAAAATTATCTGCATTTTACACACTACATTTCATCCAGCATTACATTCATTTGCATTTGTGAAAAGTCTTGGTTCTTAACTGAGTTATGAGCAGAAACCGAGAATGGTCTAGAATTGACCTTAATCCACCTAATTTTCAGAGGAACTTCACCAAGAAATAGGATTTTAGAAGCTTCAGGTCTATGACTTAGTTCTTCAAGTTCCACATGACAATGTGCAGCGTTTGGCTCTTAGTGTCTAACCTGGTCTCTTCATTCTGGGTAAAACTCTGGAATAAGGAATTAATTTGTACTCTCATGCTATGCACTTAGCTCAACTCAGACAGGGTGTTGGAAGACTGTGTGAGTTTCCATTCTTGTAGCTTGGAAATCTAAAGACCGAAGTACGGGTAGAAATGAAGCTTCAGAAAAGGGATGGACAGTTGGGCACAATTTTTTCTAATACCCCAAAACATGTACGGAAAAAAAGATTCTATATCCGTAGGGGCACAACAAGATCCAAGCAAAACTACAAAAATCCAAATACAAAGAAGCCACTACTAAATAAATATCTGACCAAAAAGGTCCAAGCTTCAAGAAAACCTGCAGATCTTGGTGCAGACTTGGCTAAACTAGTCAACTTTACAAGGAGATGTGACTACACTAGCCACCCTCCAGTTCTTTTGTCCTTCTTCTAACTTCTCCCCATTTCGATTGTGAACAAACACGACATATCTTAGAAGGAAATACCTGACTCCCCGAGGACGAGTTAATGGAGAAGAGGTTTGCATTGGTAGTCTGGCATTCTGGATGGGAAGAGCTAAAACCTTTCACACACATGAGTCGATTGTTCAATGTTCATAGGGCATGCTTTGGGAAGAGGATTGATCTAAGATGATTTCTGAGTCAAAACTGTGACAATGATGTGTAGAAATTGAAGGCTGTTGATTTTAAAAATTCTAGTCTCGCAGAAGTTCCGCCAAACTAATAATCAAAAGATTGAGTCTAGTTTCATTTTCACCTTCAGCTCATGGTTTTTGATATAGAACCCAATCCCATTTCACCTCATGGCATTTCTTTTGATGCACAAGGACGAGCATGGTTTAAGTATAGGGGGATGATGAATATCAGATTCATCACTCTAAAAGTCATTAATTAAGCTCTTGTCCCTAAAAATAATTAGCATTTCTTCATTTATTCTACATAATTAGCATTCATGCATGTTTTGATAAAAAATTGCATTTTATCACTTGTTTTTGCACAAAATAAGAAGCCAAAAATGCCAGCCAAAATTGACCTGTAAATAGCCTAACTTCCCACGATTTTTAACTCATTCATGCTAACTCCAATTGACCCAAAATCACCTCCACTGTGTACATATCATCAACAAGAATAATTGAAAATATAAAAAAATCATAACCTAAATAAGTGGACCAAAAACCCAAACCCTAGTTCTAGGATTCTCGAACTAAAACCTCAATATCTTCCCCATTGAAGAGTGTCTTACTACCCTTGTTAATTTAATCAAATTAATGATCCAAATTAGTTCCTTGTCTTCGTTGTAGCCAGGTAATAAGGGCTGATCAAAAACCACTTTTAATTAAGGATGAGTTAATCGCGAGCGGCAAATTTTATTTTACTTGGGCAAGCCCAAGGTCGAACTCAGGGAGGCAGTTGTCTCCTTAGGTAGATTTTAAGCAAATTTACGAGGTCGGATTTTCATAAGATTGTTTTTGCTTTTTTAAACAAATTTTATGCAATGAAGGGAAAGACAATGCAATTTTCAGGCCAGTTTACATGTTCATTTAGAAATATGGTCAAATTGATTCAAAAAATTATGAAACTTGGCCAGATAGTGATATGCAATAAGTGTAAATTAAAAATGAATGCAAGGTGATTTTGACTCAATTAATTTTTATAAATACCAAAACACCATATTTTTGGATATAAAAATTATCCTAGATAGATCTAAATGTGAAGAATTGAGGAAAATTAATAGACCGAAATTTCTATGTGAAATGGACCTATTAAAAATTAATTAAGGAACTCACAAAATTATTTATTCAGGCCTCGGGATGTGTGCAAATGTGATGATTTTTGGAAACAATGTAAATTCAATTGTCCTAAGTCTAATATGAATTTTTGAGGATTTTTGGAGCAAGAGTGAATTTACTACAACTTAAAAGGCAAAAATGAGAAAAATATGACAAATTTCCACCAATTAATTAATAATAAAATCCACTGTTATCACAAAATATGACAAGTGTCACATATGAAAGAGGACAAATTAAACTTCACAACGTAATTTTCAAACTTGAAAAATGATTTAAAATGAATGCCTAAAGACGCGTGCAAATACAGGGGCCTAACTGCAATTACAAAAAAATAAAATTGCTAAAACTTAAACATGTTGATAGGGACTAATATGCAATTACCTATAATGATGGGGGCATGTATGCAAATTTCCCATGGAACATGCGCGCCTCACGTGGGGTTCCTGGTAGGTACTAGAATGCAATTTCCAAAACCTTTAGAGGCCTCATTGCAAAATACCCAAGCTACGCGTGAAAACCACGTGGGGTCCTAGGCTCGGATGACATCAGAGGCTCGGGTTGAGGCTCGGGGACTCTGGAGGTTCGGACTCGGCTCGGATAGAGGCTCGGCTAGCTTCAGGAGCTCCGAGCCTGATGGTCGGGGAAGAGTCTCGGAGGTGCTTCGTGGCGCGCTCTGGATCGTGGATTAAGTGATGATCCAAGGGTTGTGGATGGCTAGCGACGTGGCACATTGCAACCCGTTGGATCAATGTCAATCCAACGGTTGTTGGAGCTTGATGCAGATGAAGTCGTGGACGATCAAGAGCCGTTGGGTAAGGATGAATCCAATGGCCCCCTGAAGCTCAAGGCGAGTGGTGACATGGCACGATCAGGTGCATAGGATCCTTCTGATCCTACGATTGTGGAATGCAGGCAACGTGGCGTCCTACAGACCATCCGATCAAGGGGATCGGACGACTACTGCTCTTCATCCTCAACCGATCCGCCGCCTCCTCCGGCGAGGTGGTTGATCTCTAGTAAAGGGGCTCTAGCTCTGCCTCCTCCTCTGGTCGTCGGAGAAGATCGTCGGCAGCTCCCTAGTAGGTAGGAAGAATCGTGAAGACGTCGGGGATCCACCGGAGGTCTCAGGGGTGGCTGGACTGCTCTGGAGAGCGGAGGCGAAGAAGCTCGAAGGAGCTCCGATGAAGTTCCATCCAGTCAAAGTTGTAGTACCTACAGGGGGTTAGTAGAATAGCTGAGGCGTGCGACGTGGGCATGGAGTGATCGGGAGTGCAGTGTGAGGCCTGAGGGGTGATGAAGTCGTCCGGTGATGGCGATCCGCCAAGTTGGCGGAGCTTGCGTCGGCGGGAGATGTAGTGTGTCATCGGAGAAGATGAAGGCATGCGCGAGGATGCCAGCTCCGAGGCGAAGATCGGAGGATAGCCAGCGGAGCGTGAAGTTGATCGTGGGCAGCGAATAAAATAGGAGAAAAAGCAAGAAGAAGAAGAAAATCGGGAGGGAGATGGAGGCGTCTACCTGGGGATTGGAGCTCGAGTTTGTGCTCCTGGTCGTCGCTCGAAGGCCAGTAGAAGGTCCTGAGCTCGTGCAGCTCACGAGGGAGGCTGTGGCACGATGGGGGATGGCCGTGGATCTCGTCGGAGGTGGATCTCGATCATCGCTCAGCATCTCCTCAAATCGTTGTCACCAAGATGAAGGTCGGAGCACGGGGATTCTCTCTGTGATGGCGGATGGGGTTGACGGTCGATGGTGGAGGCATATTTATAGGTGGAAGGTGATGGCATAGGTGGCGAAGTGGTGGAGTTGGTGGTCGTCGTGGAGCAAGGCGGAGGGAGTTCAAGGTGTTTGAGGGGGTCGGTGAGGAAGAGGGAAGAGTGGGGTATGCAACAGTGGTGACAGGAGGCGGAGAGGGTGGCCAGAGTGGCTCCCGGAATAGAAAGGGGACGGCATGCGCGTGAGGTGGGTGACGTGGGGTGAAGGTCAATCGGGAGGTAGGAGACGATGTCTTGACCGTTGGATGGGTGACCCAACGGCCAGGAGAAGGGCGGAATGATGCGGCTGAGATTGGATCGATGGGGGCGAGATCAAGGGCGCAGGGTGCACCACGTGGCGGGCGTGGGTACAGGCGCTAGCATGCGCAGAGATGAAGCCCTGGGGTTGATCAAAAGGTGGAGATCTGAAGCGAGGTGAATAGCCAAGATTGAGAGCTTCTAGCGAAGATCGAAGGGCGTAGACGTCGCCATGTGGCGTAAGGATGGCGCGGCGCTGGCGAGCGGTCTAGATGGAATCCAGGGGTCGATCGAGTGGCTGAGAAGCTTTGCGGTTTGGATGGTCCAGATTAGGATGGAGGAAGGGAGATTGGACGGTGGAAATGGAAGGCGCGTGGCACGCCAGGGAGCGGGCCGCGTGGCCCAATCAGAGGACACCATGTGGCCTGCTCTAAATGGCTAAAAAAGAGAATGAAATTAGAGAGAGAAAGGGGCCGAATTTGGAAAAACTCAAAACATGAAAGCTGTAGATCTCGATGAGATCTATAAGTTTCATGTTGACCAAAAATGGTGATGAGGTCAAATATGATACAAAAATACAAGAGTACTAATATACATACATATAGTATACAAGGGGGCCAAAAAACCCAAGTTTTGCATATGAGCTCTGAATTGAATGAAACTGGTCTCATTTTAAAGGTCTCTGAATGTGTATTAATCTGAAGGTGAGTAGACCTAATTCGGAGGTTGTATGACAGGGATATGTGCATTATAAGGTCTAGGTTCTCCGACTGGGTTTGGGGCTTTATTGGGCAAGGAATTATTTGGCCTTCTTCCTTATATTATTAACTAGTGATATACATAGTATAAGGAAGATGTTATTCGATTTTAGAGGGAATATAAGATACAGATAATTAGGTGAATTATTGGTGGATATTTTACAAGTGAATTTTTACAAATGAATTGGCTTCTTATTTGATGCAGTTGTGAATGCTAAAATGCATGTATTGTTATTTATGCAATATAAAAAGAAAAATGCTGCTAAATACTCGGGAACAAGGCTCTATTTTCAACTTTAAGAGTGATGAATCACAGATTCATCACCCATACAACATCCTTTTTGTTCCTACTCACTTTTGAACTAATTTACATTCAATTACCTTCAAAACAAGACCAAGTTCAAGCGAATCAGAGCTCATATGTGAAAGTTGGGTTTTGGGCCTCTTTGTACATTTTGTATTTTAGTTGATTTTGACCTATCATTTTATGTACATAATTGACTCATTTCATTTCTTTTCTTTTCTTTTTCATTTGTCTTCTTTGATAAAAGTTTTACTAAAATGCGTAAGGATCCAAATCCAAACTGAGCTTGAAATATAACAAATAAAATAAGGCATTTTCTTCACTATTTTTTTGTAGAAAAGTTGTCTTTTTCATCTTTTATTTTGTTTCTTCTTTTTCTTGATCAATAAAAATCCAAAAAATTAGATTAATGTGTAAATATTTATCGTTGATTTTATCTTATTTTTTGGATTTTTATCTGGTTTAAAAATGACAAAAAATCATAAAACTCAAAAATCAAGGTATTCTATGCACATGGGATGCCCCAAAAATATAAATTTGTGCAATTGATCGATTTTGGTTTGGTCCCTTCATGAAAGTTGTAGATCTCATCGACACGAGCAATTTTTTTAAGAAACTTTTTCAATCCAAGGTCATTTACTATTTTTTACATATTTATTAAGGTACTAATTTTCTGTTTTTTATGGGGTTGACACATGGTTGCTCCTGGAGCCACTACGTGTCACCCATTTTTGAGGTTTTTATTTCATTTTTATAAAAATAAAAATAAAACTAAAAATTATCGCACGTGCAGCGCACGTGCTCCACCTGCACCCCCTCTTGTTGCCACATGTCGAGTCCTCAACCGCCCAATCTCGGTCGATCGGACGGCCGAGGCCCTTCGTCCTCCTCCCCCTTTCCATAATAGGACGACCCCCCCCCCCAATCTTGCCAGCCGCCACCGCAAAATATCCTCCAATCTTGTGATTCTCTTCCTCCGTGATCCCCTCGCCTCCGATCGTCGTCAAATCAACCGCAACCTCGTCAGCCACCATCTCTGGTCTCGTCTTCTCACCAAATCTCATCACCAATCCTTCCAATCGTCGATCTCAGATCCGCTGCCATAGCCGGCCCAACCCTCATCCTATAAATCTACCGCCGCCCTGACCTTCGCCTTCATCTACCGATTGCACACGATAATGATCCCGGTGGTGACAGCCAAGAGTCCCACTCGTCTACAACAAGATCCGAGCTTTGCAGCTCGTCATAACCCATGGCCGAGACCCCTTCGTTTGCTGTTGTTGTGCTCCGGCCATCACCCTTGAACCAACACGTTCCAGAGCTCACCATCGACCTCCTCTGCGGTTCGCGCTTCAACCTCCAAGCTCCCCATATTTGTTGCAAGCTTCTCCGAGCACTAGAGCTTCACTGGCACCCCCCTTCCGCCACGGCATCACCGTCATCAACGCTACTCCACCGGCCACTACGTGTCATCTCACCCGACATCCAAGCATCACCGCCACATCATTCTTCTCTGACCACTCTGCTCCGACGACCACCGGGTGCAGGATCCGATTAGAACCATCCGCCGCACATGGATCCGCCCCTTCCGCCAATCGACTGCACCGGGTGAAGGTCCCAAGACCCTCACACATGAGGCGCACGTGCGTCGAGGGGACATCAGCAACCCTAGGGTCATGTGCTCTGCACGTATCCACTGAAAAAATTTAAGAAAGCCCCCCGGTGTTTTGTCTATTTACGAAGAAGTCCCCCAACCAGAGATCACATACTACACATGTGACCCTATAGTAATTTTGCAGAAACATCCCCAGTACTTTCGGTATTTACATTTTAACCACTTTCTCTGCATTTTCATATTTATTTTATTATTGTAATATTGCAGAAATACCCATGTGTTCCCCCTCTATTTTGAACTGCTACATTACATTATTTTATTTATCAAAAATAGGCATTTTGTTATACAACTAATTCTCTACATCTTGGCATATGTTTGACATTTCTGTGATCAGTGGTTAATTAATAATTAATTATTTTGTGGAAAAAATGCATAGTTTGTGTTTAACATTGTGCTAAAAAAGATTTGCATTTGCTTACATTGTTTGCCCTCTAAAAATCATTTTTCATATTCCGATCTTTAATTTTTAAAAATTATTAAATCTCATATTTTCAAGGTTTAGGATTTTTCTGAGATCCATCACTTAGTAATAGATCTTGGATAATTTTATCTCTTAAAAATAGTTAGGTTTAATATTTATTATAATTATTTATCGAAATTCACTTTGTTTGCATTCAAAAATTCATAAAAAATTATCTTGCACCCAAAAATTTAAAAAACATTACAATGCATTCATTTCATCATATTTGTCATCTTGGCTAAGTTTCATATTTTTCGAACATCATTTGATTACTAATCATTTCTAGTCCTTAAAATAGGCCTAATTTGCATTTTGCATCTCAAATTGCACTAAAAATTACAAAAAAAGACTACCTCGAAAAACGTGCACGAACTTTGATAGACAAAATTCTAGGTTGTTCCTTTGCCTCCTTGAGTTCGATCTTGGGACTTGCCCAAGTAAAATAAACATAAAACCGCATTGATAAAATTTGATTAAAATTTCTTGTAGTTAATTTTTTGATCGATTCTGATTGCCCGCCTACAACGAAATGACACATTCGTTAATTTTAACGCTCGATAATCCGCGCGCATTTAACCAGGGAATTCTATGACTCATCAATGCCCGAGATGAGGTAATTGAAAATATCATCATACCAAGGGAGTGAATCCACAGCCAGAATTGACTCATCAGGAAAGGTGTCTATGTTGGGTCTACTGCTGAGTGAAGGATCTTGTTGTTCAATTCTGGAGAGGTGATTTGCTACCATATTCTGAACTCCATGCTTTTCCTTGATTTCCAAATCAAACTCCTAGAGGAGAATGATCCATATGATCAACCTAGGCTTGGCATCCTTCTTTTGCTATAAATATTTGATAGCCTAGTGGTCAGTATAGATTGTGACTTTTAATCCATGAAGATAGGATCTGAACTTTTTAAGGGTGAAACCACAACCAGCATATCTTTTTCTGTCACTGTATAATTTCTACAAGCCTCATCTAGTGTTTTGATGGCATAATGAATGGCATAGGGCGCCTTGTCTTTCCATTATCCTAGGACATCTCGAACTGCAAAGTATAACACATCCATCATTATCTCAAAGGAAGAGACCAATCTGTTGGCTGTAGGATTGAAGCTAGAGTGATTAGCTCCTTCAGCTGATTAAATGAAAGGAGAACTTGTTTATCAACATTGAACTCAATCTCCTTGCAGAAAAACTCTGTAAGAGGTCGGGGGATGCGGCTGAAATCACGTATGAATCTTCTGTAGAATCCCACATTCATGAGGAATGACCTCACGTTCCTGGCAGTCTGAGGTGGCTCCAAATTAGCAATCACATCCACTTTGTCGGGTATACTTCCATGCCACATTTGGAAATGACGTGACCCAACACAATCCCCTTTGTGATCATGAAGTGGCTCTTTTCCCATGATAATACTAGATTGAATTTACAACATTTCTGAAGTACTATATCTAGGTGCTCAAGACAAGAATCAAAGCTGTCACCATATACGGAGAAGTTGCCCATAAGCACCTCGAGAAAATTGCCTACCATCTCGGCAAAGACTGCATGCATCTTTAGAATGTCGTTGGTGCATTGCTCAATCAAAAGGGCATTCTCCTAAAAGCATAGGTGTCGAACGAGAAAGTGAAGGTCGTTTTCTCTTGATCTTCAGGTGTGATTACCACTTGGTTGTACCCGGAGTACCCATCCCAAAAATAGAAGAACTCCTTGCCAGCCAGTCTTTCCTATACTTGAACAATGAACGGTAAGGGGAAGTGGTACTTCTTAGTTGTTGCAATCAGACGGTGGCAGTCAACATATACATGCTAGGATGTCGGTACCCGTGTAGATATCTCATCTCCTTTGTCCTTTGTAACCGTAGTAAGCCCTGAGTTCTTCGAAACTACATGGAGTGGGTTCAACCATTTGGAGTTAGAGATGGGATAAATGAACCCTGTGTCACAATGTTTCGTGATTTCTTTTATAATGACATCTTGCATATGTGGGTTTGGTTTTCTTTGAAACTCTTGAAATGGTTAGCCATCTTATTCTAAATAGATGTGGTGTGAACACGTAGCAAGATTTATCTTATGGAGATCTGAAATGTGCCAACCAAAAGCCTTTCGGTTTTGCTCAAGAACCTCGAGAAGTCGATTTCTTGCGCCAGGGTCTGCTTGCTACTGATGATGACTGGATACATGTTTTCTGCACCTGTAAGGAAAGCATACTTAAGGCCTTCCAGAAGTGGCTTTAATTCTGTATCTAATTTGGTTGCTTCTTGGCTAATTCTAAAACTGTGATGCTTAGAGGATGATTTGCCTGAACTCTGGAGGTAGTGCTGACCTCAGTGTCTTGTTGATCTTATGACAATGTGTCGAATAGATCTATAATGAACTCATTGTGTTCGAGCTGAAGCGACTCATTTGAATCAAAGAGATGTCACTGCAAATTGGATTCTTTCTCCCAATGTTGTCGGAGCTTGCATCGACTGTGCTTTCCAGGACCTCCTCAAGAAAGAGGATTTCCTGTGTCCATGGGTCATTCAAAGAGAGTGGTGTGTCTCTGATCTATGCAATATAGTCACAGTCTGCTTTAGGAGGTGTTGCATGACTTTCATCAGTTACAACTTTAGGCTCGGTGATCGTGTCTATTGTAACTCTATTATTGCTCGAGTAGAAAGAGATCTTTCTAGACCCATAATCAACCATGGCCTCTACAATGTGCAATAATGGCCAACATATAATAATAGGAGTCTATATTAAGGGTGCAGGAGAGTTTATGTCAAGGACTACAAAATCAACTGGAAACTTCCTGCCCCGCACTTTTACCACATGTCTTCCAAAAGACCTCGAGGTTTCTTAATGGATCGATCAACGAACTAAAGTATTACTTGTGTTTGCTTGAGAGGACCTAACCCAAATTCTTGAAATAATGAAGGGGGTAAAAGGTTGATAGAAGAGCCACTATCAAGCTAGGTTCGCTAAAAGACTCGATCAAAAATCTTGCAACTGATCAAAGGTTGTCCTTTGTCTTGCTTATTTTGCAGGAGATTGTTGATGGCTACGACTGTGGGCATGGTAAGAACGTGCTTCTCTACCTGTCGGCATATGTTGTTACATTCTGGTCGATGCTTGTTGGTACATGCCTCGTTCAACCCTTTCTTTACAGCGTGCATGTATTCCATGGCCTTCATAAATGGCATCTCAATAGTCAAATCAATAATATCCACATCTCCAAGATATGATAATGTACTTTTTCTCTTTGCAATTTTTGGATTTTTATATTGCATCAAGGAAAGGAATATTCACATTAATGAAATCAAAAGCATTGTTCTTATTTACAACAAAATTCATGTCCACAATATTCTGTACATCCAGATCACAAAAAGGAGTACAAGCTATATATGAGGATGTTGGTGTTGGTAGACAAGCAAAAGGTATGGCCTTTGCTCCGTTGGCTGGTGTAGGATCGATTGTTGCTAACGGCTCCTTTGTAGTTGGCACATCTTCACGTTGACTGTGAATATCTTTTTGGGCTTTTTGAATTTTATGATTTTTTGTTGTTTTTTTTGGTGTTGGTGGAGATTAATGGCAGCTGACATGGCTCCTCCTCCTTCTTCCTCATCAATCCCGGTAGCCGGTGCGGCTGATGTAGAAGATGATGATTCACCTGTCAAAGCTTTATTCTTCCCACTGGTTGTGACAGATGGTGGCAAAGTTCTAATTCTCTTGAGATTGATGTCATTATATAAGGTAATATTACAATCATCTAACTCTACAAGCACAGACTGGACATCACATTCTACCTTCTCTTTATGCTTAAAATTATTGAGATTCGCTTTGACCTGCGCCAAAATGGGAGTTTTGGTGCCGGCCAGGTCATCGAGTTTCTTCGTCATGTTTACTAGGCCTTTCACGAGTTGGGCCAAGTAATCAAGGGTAGGGTTCATAGGACTTACCTCAGAAGTTTCAGCGTGCAGATCATGTTATTGTTGATTATTTGTGGGTTGAGGCTGAGACTGCTAATGGTGCTTAGGAGATGGAGGAAGTTGGTACTGTTGATATGAGGGAGGAGGGTACTGTTGAGGTGGTGCAGTCGCGTACTGGTGGTACAATTGTGGCTGGCAGTATTGTGGTTGCGAATAATGTTGATTATGCCTCCAATGATTCTGGTACTGCAGAGGCTGGTGATACTAAGGCTGAGGTTGAGAGGTCCATCTGTAACGACCACCTTGAGGTTGGTGGTAAGCCTTGTTGGCTGTTGGTTGGCCATTTGAGTGTCTGGTAGGATGGTCTAGTTGTGCATCATTACTCCATACACTATTGACTTCTTGAGTCAGTGGTCGTGGTGGAAATACTGGATTAGAATGGGGGAGAAAGTACATTTGATAAAACACCATTTGTTGCTACGACGAGCCCTTCTCAGGTGCTGCATGTAGTACACTTGCTGGATGGTCGGTGGCTGCTGACTCAGATGAGGTTGATGTTGCGATGTGGCTCATCCTTCTTCTCAATAGGATTTTCTAAAGATGGTGTCACTGACTGGACAGAACTAATGGTGCTCACTAGCAGCTCCAACTAATTGGTGATCTGATCTAGCTTGTCTAAATGTTGTGTCCTCTTTTCGATCACAGCAAGCTTCTTGAGATCATGTGACCTTTCTCGATAATGTCAACCTTCGAAAGATGGCCCCCGATGATAGTAAGGTTGGATTTCTCATCTCTCTCCACCTCATGAGACGATGCCATGTGTACTTGCTTATGGAGGATTTATGGTTGCTTCTGATATGTACGGGATGAAGAAAGGGTGGCCTCTCCTTCGACCATTTCTTCAAAGATCTGCAAATACTACATCTTCATCCTTGTTAAAATGAGACCCTCATAGGTTGCGTCTACGAGCCTTTGGCTTTCTACATTTAGGCCTCTGAAAAATTGTTGGACCAGACTGGTCCTCGGTATCTCATGGTGGGGGCATTTTTCCTGCATGTCCGTGAATCGCTCCCATGCTTCATGAATAGACTCATGGGCACCCTGGGAAAAGTTGTTCATCCTGGCCCACATCTGGTTGAGCCGACCAAGAGGATAGAACTTGTGAAGGAATGCATATTTCAGTCCCTCCTAAGTTGACACAACCTTTCCCAAATGATTGACCCAGTATAGGGCCTTGTCTTACAAACTGAAGGGGAACGTCATCTCACTACGTCCAATGGAACATCAGGTAGTGTGTAGTTCAGCGGATGCGCGAGAACTGTTGTAGGTGAATGTAAGGCTTATCACTGGTGTTCATGTGGATTGATGGTAGGAGAGCAAGGAACTAGGGATTGAGCGCAAAGTGAGAATGTACCGATGGAATGCGGATCCACTCAGTCATCTGGCTGTCTCCAAGATTATATGTCTCCTTCAGTGTGGGTTTCTGCCTACCTTATTCTGGTTCATTCTTTGCCCGGGTCATCATGGTGTCTGTATCTTCCTCCTCCTAATGTTTTATTCATCACATCGTTCATCATATCTTGAAATGCAGTATGTGTTAGGGCATGCTTAGTCAGTTGTTGTAGGATGGCTTGGATGGATGCCAACAACTGAGCATTCACCTGATTCTGATCTGGCATCTATCCTTTCTCAGATTAAGGAGGTTGTTGTCCCTTGTCCTTTCCTTGGGGAGACATTTTTGGGTCTAAATCCGTGGTAATGAATTCCATGTTGAGAACCAAGATTGGGGTTGTCTTCTATCTGAAAGGTGAAAGAATTCCAAGACCACTTGAAATTGAACGGATAGAAAGATGTTGACTGAAATCGACTTCCATTCACAATGGTGGATGTGGGACGAGAGTAGTCCTGATTTATTAGGTGGTCAAAGAGCATGGAAAGAATATGAGGAGTGTGGAGATCGACCCGCAAGGTCCGGGTCGGGTTCTCGGGAATCGTCTTGAATTATTTACGATGTCGAGTCCATGGAATCGATGCTGGTGTCGGTTGGGTCCTAACTAAACCATCCATGGATTGTCATCGTGAAGTAAAAAGGAGATCGATACAGGAGGAAAGATACAGTGGTCAACGAGGAATAAAAAGGAGTGCAAAACAGTAGAAAGGATTGAACTGAGCAGGGATCAAAAGGAAGACACGTATGACAAAATTGGTGCAAGTGTGAGGGACTTGATCTTTGAACCTTAATCTAGATCCATATAAACACAATACAAAATTGGGTTCACTAACTCACTAACTCACATCCGTGAAGGATTGACTATTTATTATCTTTTCATTTTTAGATTTGTTATTTCAGCCATATCTTTTAATAAGTCCTTAGCACTCTAACCTTATAAGAGAGAGTATTACCATAAATGTATCTCGTACTTGTCCTCCTTCTTAATAACCTGTAGTCTGCATTTTCTGATGTCCTTGTAACCCTTGTTGGATCCCTACTCAAACAAAGAAATAGAGAGAGGAAGCCCATAAGCGAAATTGCTATTTCAGACCTCGCTCGCAACGGAATCACCCGTAAGCGTGCAAGGACCTACTCAGATGTAAACTGATGAGACAGACACACCCGTGACGGCATCGCCTAAGCTTAGTACTTCAGACCATGTCGATGTTCCACATAAGGTGGGAACACCATCGCTGACAAGGTTGTACTTTGTCATATACGATAGAAACACCATTACTTTAAAAATCCAAGCAATGCACAAGGTAGTTCCAGACTGGGTTTTTGGCTCTAATCCTTAGCGGATCGTGTCTCGCTCATGGGAGGGGTTTTGGTCCCCTCCTAAGGTACCTGAAAACAATGAGGGCTTTATGAACCCAAGACAACGAAGTCCATTTACAAATTTTAATTAAGATCATAGTTTATTTAACAGACCCCTTGTTTTAGTTTTTTTGGTTTTCACTTTTTTGGATCTTTTTGCATACAAGCACCTAATATTTTTGTAGATTTTCATTTAAGTCTTAGGTGCTCAAAATCAGAGGGAGATAGCGAAAGAGACATGCAAGTTGATTCGATGATGGAAATCTCACCATTGAATCTAATGATGCATGCCGAGTTAAAGGACTTATAGTGGTTCCAACTCTCTCCATGTGATATGTAAAACATAATTTTTAAACCTATCTACATGGCGATGTGCATTCAATAAAATCGCCCTAAATAGTAGATGTTATTAATTGTGAAGAACCATATGTCAATTATTCAAAGACAAACCCTAGAATCTGGTCTTGGAGACATCTCAATGCCCGCCACAACAGGTCCTGCTAGCATCGTAGGATGTCTCTCAGGGCACGTGGCTTTGAGTCCAAGTAACTAATATTTATTTGTTTGATGAGATCCAAATGTAAGAGACTATAGGTACATGCATTCTTGTTAGGGTTTGGATCTAAGTACCGAGACAAGCAACCTAAGTCTAAGGGGCTCCATGCATACAAAACAAATAAAAAGAAGGAAAAAAATTCAAAACATCTTAAACAAAATAAAAGTAGGCGGTTAAGTGCGAAAAACTACTACGAGGCCCCCAGATGAACAGACACCCGGGCACTGGACCTCATTGTGAAGAGCAGTGTCCAAGTCTTTATTATTTTAATGTAATAAATGAATCTATCTCTTTCTCACCATCTAAATAAACAAATATAATTAGTTTCTATGCTATATTTTCTCCTTGCTTCACTTGTAGCCACTCCAACTGGTCATAGCGTGAAGACCAGTCTCCACCAAGCTTGGATGCATCAGACTCCAAAGAAGCCATCCTCACGTAGTGGGCCCTCGCAACAAATTCACAAAGAGAGATATATTAGCACATATAATCAAATAAAATCAACAAAAAATGGATTGTGCATAAATAATAAATAAATATGCACATGAATGAATAGCAATTAAAGCATTAAATCAACAATTAAATTTACACAAAAATAAACTACTCTCATTACTCCTCGACAATGACGTTATTTGATGAGAGAGATTCATAGAGGGTCGTACGATTTCACAAGATGAAACTGTAGTCAGTGTGTTGACCACTCAACAAACCTCAATCAATCAACAATCAACCCACAAAAAAATTAAGAAATGAATCGCACACAATGTGAGGCAAAATTTACTATTCTCTACAACTAAGTGTATAACAAGTAAGTGTGTAGTGGTCTAACCGCAGAGAGCGAAATCGCTGGTCTACGATTATTTTTAACCAAAGAGCATTATGTACATGTTGTAATTCAATATATATACATATTTTTGTGGGTTTGAAATTTTACATATTTTTTATTTTATTTTTGTTTTTATATTTTTTATTTTGTTTTTGATTTAATAATATTGTATTTTCCTTTTTACATTATATATATTAATATATATAATAGAATGTATAATGCTATATAGGCCATAATATATAGTAGAAATATAAATATGACTAAAAATATCTAAAAATACAAAATTAAATATTTTTAAGTTTTAAATAATATTTAGTGTCTTTTGTGATTTTCCTGGATTTTTTGTGAATTTTTGTGGTTTTTTAAAATCGAAAGGATCCCAAAATGTGGATAAAATAGTAGGCCGAGATTGAAATGGGAATTACAAAAAGCAAATTAAGACCAAAATTTTCCAAATCAAATTTCACATATAGTTAATAGTATAGAGAAATTATAAAATAGAAAATACTATTATGTAGTTTTTGAGAATTTTTTAGATTTTTATAAGTGTTTTTTGGGTTTTAAAATTTTTATACTTTTCTTTTTCTATTTTTAGTTATTTTTGGTATGCAGTTAAATTATACTATAATAAATAAATATGTTTTTTAGGAAATTTTTCAAGATGTTTTTTGAATTTTGTGGTGTTTTACAAGCTAGACTTGGATAAAAACAAGCTCATTTCATTTTTAATAAATGGTAAAAAGATCCAAAATTACAAAATAAAAGTTTGACATGAAACTACAAGCAATCAGGAGCCTACATCTATTTTTTGCGATTTTTGGAGAACAACTATTTCAAATAAATACAACAAACACACCAAAATACAATTGTTGGAAGGTGCATATATGTAAATAAAATAAATTCTAGGGTCCATTGTGTAATATTTCCAAAAATATACAATGTACATTCAATTTTCTTGGACCAAAAATAAATACAAAAAGTAACAGAGGTATCTTTGCAAAATGGCCACCTCAATGGATAATGAAATAACTAGAAGGGTAGGCATGCAATTTTACCCATTTATTTACATTGAATACTTTTATTCACAAGACTAATTAATAAATACAAAAAATGAATGGGGTTAAATATGCAATTTACCCCTTATTAGGGGCTGGAGGATCGTAGGATGTCGCTCACTCATCCATGTAGCGCCTCCACGTATGACGATTACGCATCACAAGGGATGGCTATGATTAAATCCTAGATCTAAATCTGAGGGCTGAGGTGAAGAGGATCCAACATTTGTTGAATCACATGAAGAACAAGGGTGATCGAACGGAGATGAAGGCCACCGGAAGAACAGGGAAGAACATATTCGCAGGTGAGCTTTGATCGGCCAAACCTCCACGTCCCAAGCTCCTGCTTCACGGTTGATGGTCCAAAAAGGTTCCTGACAGGTCTCTCTAACGTCTGGATGGTGCAAATAGCTTATTAAAAATTATATACAATCAAAGTTAATTTTAATATATTTTGAGTTTTTATTTGAGATATATGGGTTTGGGAAGTTGGGATTTGGAATCTTATTTATAATATTTTATAATGTATATTACTTTTGTATGAAATCAAATTTGTATTTTTCTATATATTGTTATATACAACTTTTATATTCAAGATTTCTTTATTTGAGGTATAAAAGTAGAAAATAAAATAGGTCCCAAAAATGAATAAATGTTGAATTAAATAAATGGGATTTCTATTGTATAATAGGCCCTTATCTCCCCCTATTTTATTCCTTATCGACCTAGTCATCAAGATGTCTAGATTTCGAGGTTTAGGGTCATAAAATACCAAAAGTTTTTTATTCTTTTTTTATGCTATTTATTATATAATTTTGGCAATAAAAATAATGTTTTGTATATAATAAATAGAACAAATAATGAATGTTAATATGTATAAAATAGTGTTATTTACATGAATTAGCTAGGGCTTATAAGGACAAAATGATAGAATAGAGATGATGAAATGAATATGCATCACATACATCATCTATTTATCGCTTACATTACTTTTTAACTCTCTTCCTCTGATTTTGATCAGTTAGGTTGCTAAAGGAATTGATTCCTCGTTAGGCTCATGCATTTCTCATTACAAATATAAAAAAGTGATGACAAATAAAATTGGGACTGCTAAGGTTACTCGACCATAAAATAAATCAAGAAGAAAAATCATTATTTTGGGGAGAGTAACACCCTCATTGTATTCATTTTAATTTGCTCACGTGCACACTAAGGATAGTGCCCAAATCCCATAAGCCTTCCTAAGTGTTTTACAATTTTTGTTCTCACCTAACTCTAAAATTGACATGATAAACAAGATCGAACTTTCATGATCTGCACAGAGTTGAGTAGGTGAATTAGGGGTGTATTTTGTATTGTGCACGTTGTTTGTGATTGTTTGTGTGCATCCTCTATCGTCTCTACGCATTTGCACCTTTTCTCATATCTCTTGACTTGACCATTGTGCTCTCCCAATCATTTTCCTTTTGTTTCGAGATGTCTGGCTGGAGCAATTTTTATTTGGACTTTGTGGATCCCTCATACCCTCTAATCGGTCCACCTCCGTTTTTCCAGGAGGATTTGCTCCTCAATTTTGTACATGTCCTCCTAACTCATTATTTCAGGAATCGGATTTAATTTTCACCCATCATTAGCACCACCATCGTCTTCACATTTCGATAATTCACTTTTCCAAGAAGATCTTGATCGGGAATATGATTTTGCCCACACCTACCACCCTCATTTCACTCACCCGATATTGAAATTTTGGAGTCACCTTTCATGGAATCCACACTTGAGAACTTGAGTCGAGTAATGGAGCATATGAATTCGAGGATTTACGATCTTACTATTTTGAATAAGAACCAAAATGTAACTCCACCGTTTGAGGACATGGATTCACTTGAGGATCTTCACGAGAGCTTGAAATCTCCCAAAATATAAAAAAAGAGAAAATTTAAAAATACAAAAAGATTTCAGGAGACACATGATTGATTCACCTTGTGAGGAGAGGGCCCAGATGCCAGATTCTTTGATACACTCACTCATACCTTGTCCTACCTTTGACCCCAAGGATGACACTGTACAGATTGCTCTTAGTCATCCTTGTGTAGATGTTGATTCCGACCTCCTTCCTTGTATGGAGGAGGTCCACAAATTCAAAAAAATGTTGACTAAACCCAAAGTGGTGCTACTATTCATGAGATCAGCGATACCCTACTTCGCCATGTCATGACCCGTTTATCTGCTCCACCCAAGAAGAGAAATCAAAGGAGCATATCTAAGCATCATATCTTGACCATGCCCACTTCCCACGCCATCACCCACCACCCTTCTTTTAGGAAAGGGAGCACTGCATCACCTTTCATTAGATGCACTATCTCTGACTACACCTGTAATCACACAATCCTTGATGGTGATGTTTTAATTATCATAATACCATTCTCGTCGGTAAAGTATCTTCACATAGGGCCTCTCATGAAAACCAAGATGATCGTTCAGTTTTCTAATGGATCTATTAAGAGATCGAAGGGTATTCTATAGAAAGTTGTCATTTGGATTCAGGTATGAGCTACAGTGTTGATTTCATTGTATTTCCCATGGAGACCTCCGCTTGGGAGTACTCTCCAATCATCATGAGACGACCCTTTCTTGCCTCTACGAGAGTCGTTATTGATTATGAATCAGGAGAGATTCACTTCCATCCTATTGACGAGAATGATGTTGTCATCGCTACACCTACTGCCAACTAGAGACCTGCATTTGATGGGACTACACATATCTTAGCTGACCCCGAGGACTATGACCTTGATAAGACTATCAGAGACTTTTGCTTCATGTTGGATTCTACTAAGACCCGAGAATTCCTCTTCCAAGAGTAAGACACGGAAAGCATAGACCTTGGAGTTCCCTCTTATGGTACTTTGTGTTGTGTTGATGACATTCACTGGATTTACACGATTGATACCTCTGAGCGGAGGGCAGATTAGAGACTGATGAGGCCGAGTTTGATTTGATTGCTTTTATAAATGAATTAATGCATTTTAGTGATGATCATGATTCGGTTGAGACTTTAGAGGACGAACATGACCTAATTACTACCATAGATAAGCATGTTCCCTTTTGTTTTGACCTAATCGAGACACCCAAGGCCAGACCTAAACACACTTCTTCCACCAACCCGTATGTGCCTTCTCACCCTAGAAATACTGAGGATACATTCCTGGTCGATCCTGGTATACTTCTTTCTACTAAGGATCCCGATATTGACATGCACCTTGTCAGATCTATTCCTCAACAGTCTTGCAAGAAGGTCCACTTTCTACCTTCTTGATCTTTGTATATCCACTCTATTGTATATTTGCTTTCGTTTTATCTCCTTTTATCTATCGTTTCCTCTCATCCACTCCATTTTCGTGTGTTGTCTTGCTCAGGACGTAGTTTATCCTTAGTATGGGGGGTGGATGAGCAGAGTGTTCATTCTTCATTCCATTTCATCACTCTTGTTGTTGCCTATACTTAGGGATTCTTTACCCTATGTATAAGGGGAGTGATTTGTACATCCTCTTCGATCTCTTCTTCTATCTTCATATGTCTTTTCTTCTTTTCGTTTTTATTTTTATTTTTCTACCAAAAAGGTGTCGCCCCTTTTTGTCAGTCTTCTATTCTTAGGACGTACTTTATCCTAAGTATAAGGGGGTGTGCACCCCGAGTTATTTCATTTTTTATCCCCTCTATTATCTTCTCTTTTTGTCTATACTTAGGGATATCTTACCCTAAGTATAAGGGGAGACAGTCTAAGTATGATCTATTCATTCCCGCCCTTGACTCTCCCTGCCTTGTGTGCAGACTACTATACTTAGGATTAGTTGATCCTAAGTATGGGGGTGGTCGACTTCTCATTCTTTTCATTCTTTTATTCATCCCTTATTCGTAATTCTTTAGGCTTTTCTATAGTCAGTCCGAGTTATGTCTTCTCTTTTTCTCTCCGATCTATGAGGACATAGCTCAAGCTAAGTATAGAGGGGTCGTATATATTGTGTATATACTTTAATCCATAAATCGTACTTTCGTATTTTCAATAAGAATGACTAAAATACTGAATAATATATATACAATAAAATTCATTAAAATCACTTAATAAATAGATGTTCATCATTCCTCAAATTCTTTTTGTATTTACTGATTAATAAATCAGGTAAAAATATTTTTTTGCAAAATGATTTAAAAATAATTTGAAATTCTTTTTGAAAAATCTTTTGAAAACTATTTGGAAAATGTTTGTAAAATGTTTTTAACCTTTGTAAAATGTGTTGTTCGTAAAAATTTCTTTTCTTTGTATGAAAAAAATCCTTTGAAAAACTATTTGCAAATATTTGAAAAATGCTTGCAAAAATATTTTGAAAATCTACATATACTGTTTGAAAACCATTACAAAATGATTTTTAAATGTTTGTAAAATTATGTGTAAAATTATTTGTAAAAATATTGTGTACTATAGTATTCAAAAATGTTTGTAAATTGATTTTCAAATAAGATTGAGGAATATACACATCACCCCAAAATTATATAAATATATATATAATTAACTAGCATATCCCATGTAAATTCTGAAAAACCCAACTCTTCTAAATAATAAGATGCATCACCATGTAAAAATTTGTACCTATTTTCTTGAGCAAAATCTTTTGTTTACAAAAATCGTATTAAAATTGCAAAACCTTTTTTCAAAATTTATAAAAAGTTCAAATGTTTTAATATTGCATAAAAAAATATTTTCCATTGCATTGCACATAGCATTTTCATAGCATTTGCATTTTCCGGATTGTGTTTGATAATTAAACAAGTCCAAGTAATATCTGAAGATTGGAGCTTGGTTGGACCTTAAATCTACCTAATTACAGGAACCTTATATGAGCTGGAATTGAGGTACTTCAGGTCTAGTTGACTTAATTCTTTGAGAATAGTGAGACTTGGTTCAATGTATTCTTGACTGCCTAAGTACAGTATTTCGGAGCACACGCATGACACTTGTTGATAATGATCTAACTTGGACACCTGAACCTTTCACTTGGCTCAACTCACTTGGAGTGGTAAGGGGATTGGATTTGCCGGTATGAGATGCACACAAGTGGAAACATTTGTCCTCGTCTAGGGAGGGAAGTGGACCCCAACTCGTCCAGTAGTAGAGATGTCTAAAGACAGGAGACTGTGGATTGCAATAATGTTTCAAAAGAGGGATAGTCTGGCTCAAGAGGAAAAATTCCTTATGTAAATGTTGGTGTAAATAGTATTTCAAAAAAAGGGACAAAAAGCACAAACTCCAAAAAAGTGGACAGACCTGATTAAAAATAAAATTCATGCTGAATTGTACACATTTGTATAGTCAATAAGAAATCTTGAACTTCAAATTCATATCATGTGAGCCTGCAGCTGGATGACTTGGCAGCATAGGTCATGCATCTAAGGATATGTAGCTACACTGGCTACCGTCCATTCATCTCTTCACCCCCTCCTCTTGAGTCGGTTTCGACTTGAACTTAAAAGGGAATACCTTGGTCCTTAAGGAAGGAGTTGATGAATTAAGGAATCATTGGGTTGTCATGCTAGAGAAGTCAGGCTCTTTGTCATTTCAGTTGAGGGGAACCACTGTCACATACATTGTAAAAGTAAGATTCATAATCAAAAGGGTTTGCGTATGAGTTGAAGTATTCAGACCTCGCTTTTGAGGAGACTTGAGTGGTGTTTTGAGATTCTCGAAGGTTGTATTTCAAATCTGATTCCCAATAAGGTTCCGATCGTATTAAATTTTGCAAAGGTCTAACTTAAGCTCCAAACTTTGATTTTGTGAAGGCAAGTTTAACAATTAAATTCAATCCACTTTCTTTCTTTTTCTTTTCTTTCTTTTTCATTTTCCGCACTTCTTGCATATTGTTGCTAGGGACTAGCAAAGGCAAGTATATCAGGGTGATTACTATCCATTTCATCACCTTTATTCTATCATTTTTGCCTTAAAAACCCTAGCTAATGCATGCAAATAGCATTAAATTGCGCAAATTTTCATTCTTTGTTACATAAATACTATAAAAAAATATTGTTTTTAATGCCGAAATTATTGAATAAAGAAAACAAAATAAAAATAATAAAGCGTAAAAGGTATTTTATGACCCTAAATCCGAGGTCGAGTCAAGAATTGATTTGGTCAACAAGGAATAAAGTAGAGGGAGATAAGGGCCAACAATCACATTAAAATAGCATTCATTTATTCTTCAATAAGCCCATTCTGGGATCTATTTTATTCTTTATTATTTATTGATCAAATAAAAAACTTTGTACATGATATTGCAGATAAAAATGTATAGAAAAATACAAAATTAATTTCATACAAAAAGAATATACAGTGTACTTTTTCTATACAGAATAAAATCCCAAAATACAAACTTCATAGACCCATATCACCCAAATAAAAAATCAAAATATATCAAAATCACCTTTAATTGTTTATAACTTTAATAATATATTTAAGGAAGGTGGGTTCATATATTTTGGAGTTAATATGTGGAAGTTAGGTTTTGGACACCTATTGTACTATATACTTGAATAAAATATTTACTTATTTTTTTCATATTTTTATACTTTTTAAATATTATTAATAGCATATATACACATTAAAATAAAAATAAAAACTTAAATAAAATAATAAAATAAACAAGTATATAAAATATATAGATGAAATACATATACTTATACCTATAAATAATATACTCATATTTATTTAAGTGCATATATTATATCAAAAAAATATAATAAAAATACATTTATAAAATAAGTTAAAATATATAAAATAATAATATAAAATAATAAAATCAAAAATACAAAATAAAAATAAAAGACTCAAACATAGGTAAATATACCTATAACGAAACCCTAAAAATTAACTTGTAAATAATAATCTCAAAAAAATAAATAAAAATTATAATAAAATACTAGATAAAATAAGAAACGTTCTATAACTTTATTTTAATAAAATCATTACATTTATTACATATTTTATAAATAATTTTTAGGTTAGATTTTCCTAGTTGGTTCAATCGACCCGCGAGTTCACTTCGGTCAATTCCTCTGACCTTCACATGAGCATCTACCAGAACGATTTCTGAACCATTTTCTTAATTTTTTAAATGTCTATTATTTGACCAATTGGCATGGATTCCTTTTATGCTTTCCTTCCTCGTTTTGTCTTCAATCACATGCACGTTAGGACGAGGAGCACGGATTCGGTCGATCTCCCTCGATCTTTGAATCCACTCGTTTGCCTATACAAAACCACACTTCCCTCTTCTTCTCCATTTTGAACCTCCTTTAGTCCTATTTTGGCTCTCATTTTTGGGGCTCTGGATCGAGGTGGGTGACACCACCTCTCCAACTCCTTGGAAATATAGCCAGGTGAGCCTAGGGTGTGTTCCACCAACCTCCGGTGAAGCTCCATCATGAGGACAATCACTTGGTCTTGGCCAGTCAAGGTACTTCTTTTCCTCTTTTTTTAGCTTAGTTTTAGTTTGTAGGTTAATTTATTGCATTTATTTTATATTTTTATTTCATGATCTAGTGTTAATAGACAACTTTGAAGTTCGTCGGAGCTTGGTCTCCGACGAACCTCCCACTGTCCCCCGTTTGTTTTCTGACCTCCTCAGACCACCTCGTCTTCTTTTCCTCACATTTCACCTCGTCTCACGCATGTTAATTCAACCTGATCCCTAGTGGATCAGGTCCTGGGTAACCCATCTCTACCATCTCGTCGGGATACCTCCATCTAACCCACCTTCGATCCATTTCACCCCAAAAGCCCTCAGATTCCTCGTTTGTCTTTGTTCGTGCTAACCATTCATGTTCTAGTTGCTTTAGGCCCCATCTGAGGGGCATTTTTATCAAAAGAATACCCTTTAGGTTCGCCAGAATTTCCCTGACCTCCAGGGATCTTCCAATGATCCCTGTAACATCTTGAAGCGCCTGGAAGGCAAGGAGGAGTCACAGGAACATATAGAGACCTTCGCCGGAGGGATTGGAGGTTGAAGGTGCCTGCGAGATCAAATCAAGACTCGCCCCACGTGATTTCATATGTTTTTCGTCCACCTCCATGCAACACTGTCGGATCAAGAGCAATCTGTTGCGCACTACAGCCTTCGTCAGATCGAGTCGTGCCTCCACCATTGGATCCATTCCAGATCTAATCATGTATGCCCATCAGCAAAGCGTCGGCGGCTACTGCAGATGCTACGCATGGCAAGTGGGAAGAGATCAACCATCCGATCACGTGCCTTAGTCAAGTATTTTACATCTTTTACCAAACTACTTTTGTATTTAATAATTAATACTGAATCATTCATTCATCTGCAGTTTATATGATTTTGTAGTATTTGCATAGAGAACCTCGTAGTTAGTTTATTTGAATTTAAGTCCACAGCCTAGTCAGATGACAGACCCTGACGTTTTTGCAATTAAACCCATGTGGGTTTAGTTTATTATTGGTTAGTCAGAAATTTTGTATATTAAGTTATAAACTTTTGAAAGAGTTGCAGGAAGTCCCTAGATGTTTATTTTAATTACATATATAGCCATGTTAGTGCATGTATTTTTGTGTGCTTGTTGTATTTATTTAAAGTAGCTATTGGCTCATAAAAATCTCAAAAAATAGGGTTAAGGTCATGCTTGCACACACATTTATGGTATAATTTCTTTTTTTTAAATAAGACTTTTTGGTATTTATTAAAAAATAAACATAGAACAACTAGTCACTATTTAGCTTAGAAAAATACAAAAAAACACAAAGTTTTTGAAAAATTCCAAAAATATATATATTTATACCTATCTAATTATTTTGCAACTTCATAAACTAAAAATCCTAAAAATAGAAAAAGAAAATTCATAAAAATCGAAAAGCTCCCAAATCCAGTTAAAAATATTAAAAATTCCAAAAATACAAAAAATATATTTTTCTGTCTCTGAATTTTATTTATATTATTATATGCTTATTAAAATTGATTTGAAGAATTTTGGACCTTTTGATATTTTTAATCCTCATTTCAATTTTGGGTATTTATTACGTCTTTGATTTGGGATATTTTTGACATTAAAACGTATAAAAATTAGCAAAAATAACTAAAAATACAAAATTAGTAAAAAATATTTAAAACCCAAAAATATTTACTTCTATTATTTTTCTTTATTCTTATTTGTTTTTATAAATCCTTTACTCTATATTGTATATATACATCCTTACATATATTATATAGCTATTATAAAAAGAAAAGGAATTAGATTTTTGAAAAAAAATATAAAAAGAATATAAAAATTAGAAATTAAAAACAAAAATATATAAAATATAAAATTATAAACCCACATAAAAATAATAAAAAAAAGACAAGAATATCATACAATCAATTTTGTGCATTTCATTATCTGATCTATCCTTTTTGCTCCCTGAGTTCGATACTCTATATACTTGCACTATACACAAATTTTGTAGAGTTGAATAAAATAAATTTTAACTCCAAACTTTTATTTCATTGCTCGATTTATTTGTGGCTTAGTTGTTGTTTGATGTTGGGTTTCATGAGTGGTCTTGTATCGACTGGATCTCTCACCTTGTGAGATTTCTAAGATGCTCACAAAATCCTCTTCAACATTTATTATGAGGAAGCTTGCATATTGTAATGACATACAGTATGTGTCCAATCGCAAGTACGATATCTTGATCATGGATCCAATCCATGATATAGTATTGGTTATGACTGAGTATATATTTGAGTGGGTTTAGTGAAGTTTATTTAAAATAAGATAATTTGCATAAATATATTTACTTTGATTAAGGTTATTATTGTTTTAAATCAAGGTTGTCTCGCTTTTTATTACCTGGGACCCACAATCCCTTTCGAACTTTCAAAGCATGAAGTATACTAACTTAAGTACCTCAAGTAAGATTTGGGATCTCCCTTCCACCTTTGTCACACCCCAATAACATGTGAAAATGTAAGTCGGGTGAAGGAAGCAGGAACTCTTTCTACATTGCAAGTCCAACTTGTGTTTCCAAATTTGGTCTTTGACACCTGAGCCTACCACCCCTAAGGTGATGTTGACCTGTTGTCAGAATCAAACATCACCAAGAATAGTACTTGCTATGCGCAATCATATGATGGCTCAATTATACGGGGAACAACATTAGGGTCACTACGCATGCAGCCTTACTCTTTTGAGAAGCAAAGAGCCCAATCTATTTGCGCTTGTATGTCGGAGCTATGATTTCGCATAAGTGTCTTTGTCGTACATTCCAAGGCGATGGAACTGTTCTCCTTGATGGGAGACCATAGATGTCATCTTATGATCCTCTATATCCCATTCAAACTTTGACTGACCATTTGAATCATATCCTTATGATCATCCCTTCCAAAAGAAATGCAATCTTATTAATTAGATTACATATTTTAATTGTATTATATTAATTTAAAAATCAACATTAATCCAATGCAATCAATAAAGAATTCATTTTCTTGATATTATTATATAGTATATGCCTTCACTTAGTACATTTGATATTCTGATTTAGTTGCTAAAGTACGTAGAGACTTCTCATGCTACCTTTCCTTGAAAGGGATCCAACCACGTCGGACAGATAATGCTAATAGGGAACACTTCCATTGCAAATGCGGTGCATCGTGCTAATTAGTTAACCCATTAGCATATCCATGGACTAGACACCATTATTGATTCAATTCGAGACAACACAATTGGTGCAAATTGTACTAAGGGATTTTATCAATATTTCGACCATGTTTGATACTATAAGATAATCACTGAAAGTTTTAGGAGTATTAAAATATTTTTCATTTCCCTAAATTTCTAGTCATATTAATGAAACAAGTTAGTTTTGCATGTAAAAGTTAACCTACAACTATTGTAGTTTAAAAGTAGGGTTTGTCATAGAGCAATCATTCAATGAAGTTGATGTTTGTCAGTTACCTCTCCAAATTAGTGATGCACCAAATAATCAAGAAAAATCATAATTTTCATGATTTATTTTGAATTATAAACACCATAAAAATGTTATCAAGATGATCAAATCATCTTCAGAGCCATTCCCACTAAATATTACATATGTAGGGCAAATAGAGTCGGAATCACGAGAAACAAATTCGAACAATTTTCTCGTTTGATTCTTAACATTAGTAATGTATTTTTAACATGTTCCGTGACAGTGAAACAGCAACTAAAATTCATCAAATTACAGATCTGAATTTATATGCAAAAACAACAACACCATGGGAACTTTTTGGTTTTAAAATGATGCTCATTCATTGTCAACCTTTGGTGAATCTTTTGGGGACATGGTCATAAATTATAAACATAATTTTTTATCCCAAAAACTTGTTAATATATGGCAAAAATAGTAGCTTTCATGAGCAAAAATCTGTTCGAAAATTGCATCAATGTTGAAAACAACAAGTTCTCACGTATCTGATATCCAAAATCTTGTTTTCTTAGGATTTGGATCATACCCAAGACCTTTGATCAACTCTCTAATATCTCTAGAAGGGAGACAATTTAGACGTGTTCATCACAAAAGCATATAGATCGTATCGCATACGATCTAGGTCAACTAGTCATACCAGTCAACGGGGCAACTAAAATAAATTTTTTCAATGAAACTACATGATATGGAAACCATTCCCATGTCATTTAATCAATATCACAAACAAGTATTAAGGTTAAATCGTGAATCATGATTGTGATCCACAAGTTTCTATATGGATAGACCTCCTATCTCAAGTCCAATACAACAGAGTAAACACTTGTGGGCATATGGATGAGTTCCCGCAATCTGAGTCGATGATCCAAGTGTAAAGTTGTCACATGAAATCCATCATATTATTAAAAAGAATGGGGCATCAAAGAAGACAAATATCCACAAGCAATCGATCTGGCAGCACAATGACAGCGTGACGATGGTAGAGTTATCTCAAACCCTAGAGTGGATGACCACCAATAGTGCGAGGGGGAGAGACCACACGTGTGGAGGGAGAGAGAGTTGTTGCAACTTTTTCTTCAACTTGTGTAGCAAAAATTACTAGGGTTGGCCCATCTCTTATACAAATTCGATAGCTATAATGCACTCCTATTGCAATCCTAATTAAATCAATTGCTAATATCTTTGTTGCAATAATTTGCAACAATAATTAATTGAAAAGAAATAAATAAGTTGAAGATATTCTTCAACAAATTTGAATTCAATTAAATCAATTACATGTAGGAGAATTAGGAAGGAGAGCCTCCTTACTAATAAAGGAGGGAGGCCACCTACACCTATTAGGAGATGGAGAGGCTTCTTCTCCTTTCTTAATTGATGAGATTCTCAATACCCATCAATTATCTCACATTTTACAACGATATTATTGTTTGAATTTTTCACCCAAATAATATTGATAACTATGAATCATATTCATTCATCAAATATTAAATGTGAATCACAATTACATTTAATAGTATAATGTGAATCGTATTGTCATTTAAATGTATAATGTGAATCCAATACACATTAATTTAGTAAATCTTATTTACAATTAAGTCTCTCTATGATATTTTGAATCAAATTCACAATATTTATGATTATTGTGGATAGTGTTATCCACGTTAATCATATCTATGATAATTAAATCCAATGTAATTATATTGGATGTCTCTCTACTTATGTGAACCATATAGACATTATTAATGATAAGTAAATCAATTTAATCATCAATTTTTTAATATTTGGATATATTCAAGAATAGAATTATTCCTAAACTCTTTCAAGAACATTCTGACTTCTCTGAGATACTTGGAGATAAGCATAGGGCAATTGTATATTCCATATATATTGACTTGGATACTAAGATCTAATCTCATATACAGATCTAGAAGATCTCTCAGAGATGTCTGATCAAATCAGATAGAATATCTATTCTTCTCATTGCATCCAAATCATATTCAGATCAATATCCAATATTTGGACTAAAATTAGATAATAGGTCGATTTAGTGGAGTCACTAAAATCCAAACCTATTTCATCACTCCCTCAGAATGGAAGTGCCATGGTTATATAATCGATTAAGATCAAATCACTCTTGAGTATCACTACTCATACATCTTGCATACTAGAAGACCTAGAATAAACCTGCGGTTCTGTTCTTTTTTGAATTGTCTCCTGCAGGGTTTTATTGTTAAGTTTATTATTTGATTTTCGGGAACTAGTATTAATCATATGCTTTCCATAATCATATATCATATGTCCAAATCATGTTTTCTTTCCAAATCAAGATGACCAACATTGAAATTTGATATATCCCAATATTTCATGAGTGAGCTCATATCTTCCTGTTTAGTGGTGAACGTGTATGATTCCTTTGAGGGATCGTATCACTCATATGCCCTCGTATGCACACCTGCTTGCCAGTATATAGATCTTGGTTAGGTCATCAACCTAATGGTATGTCTAATGCACATACTTAGACATATAGTAATGCATCTATCTCTTTCTAGAAACTGCATGCCTATATGTAACAACATACTATATATGTCTTAGTTATCTCAATCTCAACAATTCAACTCTTTGACCTAACTCATCCAACACCTCACAATCTTTAATCCTATGTTGAGGACCTGCATCAGGAGGTCGTTCGGATGTCAGTCTTTAGAGTAAGGATTGTCATCTTCTTCTCAAAGTAAAAATCCCTTCTTGATAACCACTTGACAGTGTGGGAGTCCTCAGTCTAACTGTATTCAATCCTACACCTGCCCCTATGATCCAACCTTTGGACCAATAGTTGTACGATATCAGGTTGGTCGTAGTACGAAACCCTAATTATACTAGGGGGCTTATTTTTTAAATTAGTTATTCTTTATTTCAGATTAAGGAATGATCTGAAATAACATTTATTGTGTAATGATTCACTGTAGACTCACATATCCAACAACCCTTTCATCTCCTTACATTGAAACCAATATCTATCCTCTTCTCCCGAGCTGGAAAAATGCTTCAGATCCCCAATATGTGGATAGTCGAAACCCTATTTTGAAATCACTATGGAATCCTCCACTCTTAGTGCCACATGTCTCATTGTGCTCTATATCACTAAAAAAATCGGTCACTATCACTAAACCTAGTGATAACTTTGTAATATAAAAAATTAGGTGGATGTTAAGAAAGACATGAAAACAACAATTACCCTTGCATAAACCTAAATAATGGAATTTCCCTCCACCACCCTAAATAAAATTTCCAAGAAGGCGCCGCTTTATAACTTCTCACTACTATAACGACAACATCACTCTCCCCATCAAGCCAACCCCCTAACCTCTTCCTTCTTAGCTTGGGCCCAGAACACCATACTTTTATTACGAACTGTAAGGCCTACAAGAAATGCATGAACTGAAAAATGATGGTAACATTGACGACCATGGAAAAATACCTTTATGAAGGAATACTCCCCTTCTCTCACCTTACCCCAAAGTAGTCAAGGAAACAAAGGCATAATCTCTTTTAACCCTCCACTGCAATCAAGGTGGTTTCAATAGTGTTGATGGGTTAGACCAATCTATCAACTTGGAATTCTAAGAACTTTCAACAAAATGCTTTGAAAACTACTTTAAGATGAAGATAATTCACTAAGTTGATGATAGTAAGATTGGCTCTTGGCGGATCACTTATGAAGATCATAAGATTGACCTATATTCATGATAATATTCTCGAACTGATATCTTAATTTGTCAAAGCACTCAATTCAAGGTGATAGGCAAACACAATTAATTCCAGCACTTCAAATCGTATCCATATAAGTGTACCTTGGTTCAAAAACAAGGAGACGACTCACTGACAAAGCTGGGGAAATGCATACTTGATTCTATGTGCAAGTGATTTTCTTGTTTATGTGTTCTTCTGGTTTTAATTTTTTTCATTTTTATTCAATTTTAAACATTTATAATTAATTGTTTTTAGATATTAAATTTTGAGTTTTTTATTTATAAAACAAATAAAACAAAATAAAATAGAAATGAAAAGAAAAAGAAATTGATTTACAATACTAATATACAAGGGAAAAGGGGGTTATTAAGTGAACTTAAATAGGTAAAATTATGATTTAAATATAACTAAATATATATATATATATTATTTTGTGTTTTTTATTTATCAAATATTTTGAGAATTTTTAAGCCATTAAAGATAGAAAAAATCAAATTCAAGTGAAAGTTTGAAAAATAAAAAATAAAGAAATGGGCTAATACTTCATGTGACATCATGCCCTAGGACCACAATACTCAGCAATCAATGCATAAGCATCAGATTCACATTCGAAATACGATAAGTAGATAAGCAGGAGAATAAGCAAAGTAAGAGGAAGAACATATGTTACATTCACTTCGTTTCTATATCACCAAATATAACAACAACCATGTCTACATATGCAAATATATATACCATCAGAATACAAGTATCATAATTGTCTTTGACAAGTAAACAAAGTAACAAAAGTAATAACAACAAACCAAAAGGTGCAAAACCGGTACATACCATGTATGGTGCACCAAAGTCTTGTAAGCTCCTCAGAAAACAGAACCGCCCACTATTGCAGTAGTTGGTCTAGATAACATGTTGGCCCACACAGAATAGTGTATGTTATGAGCAAAGTTCCTCAGTACAGATATATTCAAATAAAATTAAACCAGTAACAGTAGCTGGGAAGAAGTTACTGACAGTGGTAATTGCAGACTCCGAAACAAAGAACGAAAAGATAACTGAAGCAAGTACATAATAATGTGAGCTTCTCTCACAAGTAACGGTACTAAAGAACGTTATAACTTCGGTTATTATATTTCTTTAAGTTTGTTATCATTAACATCATTGCTTAAAATTTGTATTATTTAAGTAAATAGTCAGTGGTCTTGACTACGGGGATCTCATACCGACTCCAAGATACATAGTATCTTAGGGTTGGGGTGCCTCCATAGGCATGCATGAAGTAGATGCGTCATAACTAAGTTCCCAACACTTTACTTTAATAAACTTCCCATTTACCTCCCATTTTGCTATTTTCATTTCATTTATAAGTTCTCTTAATTTCCAAGACTGATTATATTTCAGTTGAGCTAATTTGATATATATGACTCTTTCTCATGTAACCCAACACAAGTATGGCAGGACCAATCGAGGAAACTCACTCAACAACGTTTATTTGTAGTAAGGGTCTTTGAGAGTAGGCACAACTCAAGAAATATATGGGAGTTATGATGTAGATTTCAACTCAAAATATAATCGGACCTACGACTACCTTCCATCTTTCTCTAGATAGCGTGCAAAACTGGTAAAAGCACATCCTTCATTAACTACATCTTGAAACTATCTTCATAGAATCAAGATGAGTAACCAACTCAAGTGATTGGACTTCATTTTCCATGCATGCTAATCCTATGACAAAAAACGAAGACCAGACTACTAAGCATGTATCTCATAAGGTGATTCCTCGTGACAACCCGGCAAGTACCTCGGGCGCGTCGAGAACTACGCATCGCCCAGTCAATGAAACCGGGGTTACATCCATCTATTCTTGTACCCATGGGCGCATGAACATCCCTTGCGGCCCTGTCTCTATCTACCCAAGCATCATAACCTCAACACAGAAGATACCTCAATCGTAGAGACAACGAAAACACCAAGCATGCAGAAAACACTACCACGTAGCATGGATCAAATATCATATAATCACCATAGTCACCAAGCATTCAGATATGGAGGTAAATGATGAGATCATGATCTCACCTACTAACTATCTCATTTATAATTAAGTTATTATCCTGACCGTCTAGTACTGATTTCCATTTCAACTAGTTAAGATTTCGTTCCATAATATCTTATTATAATTAGGTTACTGATTAATGAAAATGATCTGACATTCACAATAAGTAATTATCCAAATTATTTATCTATTTTATGATTTTTATTTCATTCAATAAGTCAGTACTATGCTTAAAGTTTCATTGAGATACGATCCGATAGCTTGGAAATTAGTATCGAACTTAAGACTATAATATGAAAAATCACTAAAGTATGTCTTATATGAAACTATCCTAATCATCAATCCAATGATGTGCATGTGATACTCATCTTTCCTACATTATAGTGATGTAATTTTTATTGACATGCGATATTGGATCTCCCAGAATCATCCCAAATAAGTTGTGATAACCAGGTACTCTCAAAAACACGCCTCGTAACAAAATTGATTAGATCTACGATATAAGTATGTGCAAGTGATCCTCATCACAACCACATCATGGTGGTATATTTTTTGTCGATATGTGATATTTGGATCGAAATCACACCAAACATATCGTGATAGCTATATATTCCCAAAACACACCTCATGTGAAATTGCTTAGATATACAATCCAAGTAAGTGTATGTGATCATCATCTCACCCACATCATAGTGATTTAATTTTTATCAACATATGATAGTATATGGATCTTTAAAAATCATCCTAAACATAACACAATAACTAAGTTCCCCCAAAACACACTTCATGTGAAACTGCTCAGATTTTCGATCTGAGCATATACATGTGATCCTTATCTCACCCACATCACAGTAGTATAGTTTTTATCTACATGAAATACCTATCACTAAGAAAATGCAAAAAAACAGGATGATAAAATTTGATAATCTATTAACATGCAACGGTACAGATGGTCCATGCATCAAATCGATAAGAAAATGGTATAATTAGATCGTATAGACCAACATAAGGTGATGAGGTAAAAATCCATACCTTCAGGGTTCTCCTCTCACTCCTCTTCCACCTCAAAAATAGCATTTTCGGATTGCCTCGCGTGAAACATAAACAAGATATGAGTGTACATCGGCATCCTATTCACGTACGCATATTTGGCTCGCCAATAGGACGTCGTCAGGGGTGATGATGGTGGAGTTCTGGTGAGCTCCTAGTGGTGTTCCAATGATCTCAAGTAGAACGACTAAGTGTTTTAACCACACATCATTACATTGGTTTGGGGTTTGGGTTCAGTTGTAGAACCAAAAGTCATAAACTATCCTATTTTGTATGCAACCTTTGCATATGATGTTGATTTTCAACATTCTTAGGCTCGTTGGAAAGGTTTGATGAGTAGTACAAAACAGAGTAGTCATAAGTTCAATTTAGATACTTGATTGGGTCATAAATTAGGATTAAGTTAAAATTAGATACTTCGGGATCTCACATTATAAAAACCTCAAAGGAAATCTCATCTTCAAGACTTAAGTGTGAACTGTACATTGACTTTGATGTTTTAAACTATGTGTCTAGATTGAGAATGAAACCATAAAAAATATCTAAGAAAGAAAAAACCCATAGAAATCTGAAAGGAAAATAGACTAGGTTTCAATTTCAGAAATGTAACAAGTGAGGGTCTTCTCACTCATGTCTGCCCCAGGACCCATGTTAACTTTTTAACTTTATCTCATCTACAAAAGATCTTGATCTGGAATCATCTTTATTTGCACCCTCTTGATAGTGCGGTTTAATATTTATACATGCTCCAACGGATAGAAAACATTTGATTCGACGGCCAAGTCCTCATAGGATATCACGTAGATGGGGTTTGAATATATTGTGTATGTTCAACACGTGAAATACATAGTTAACACCCTCCAGGTGTGGGGGAAGAGCAAGTCTAAATGCTACCTTCCCAACACAAATCAGAATCTCAAAAGGTTTAATAAATCAAGGCGCTAGCTTGTCCTCGGTATAGAATATCTGGTGAACTTCACCAGAGATACTCTCAATACGAAATACCCAACCTCAAATTAGATGTCACGACACTATCAATCGAAATATTTCTTTTAACGGTTATGCATGATCGGTAACTCTACCTTATCGTTTCTACAACTACATTTGTCTCCTCAATGATCTTTCAGTGGTGTAAATAGCATATCCCCTACTTGCTTTTAACACTAAGGTGTAGTTGTTGGACTTGTGAGCCCTTGGCGATCCATTAATGTAATGAAAGTATTGTTATGTCATGTTCATCTAAAATGAATATTTGTGAATGCGCTTAATATTATGGTCCCTTTGTATAATTAGATTATGTATTGTATCCATGTTGAATATCGTGCAGTTGGGAGAACATAACTGACTCTAACATATGATATTCAATAAAGAATTATGGTCTATGACAATCTTTCTCTAAAGACTGAATTCTGACAACTTCTCGGTGCAGGCCCTCAGCATAGGAATAGTGATTCCGAAGTGTCAGAATAATCAAGTCAAAGATTTAACTTGATGAGGTCAAGATAAACTAAGACTTGAATTGTAACTGTCATGATCATGCACACATCCTTTGATCGGAGACATAAATATTTATATTTATATATTTATATATAAATATAAATATATACATATATATATATATATGAATGTGCACGTTTGACAGACCAATAGGTTGGTGACACAACAACGGTTCATATACCAGTGAGTGTTGTGCATATGAAAACATATGAGAGGTATGAACTCTCAAAGGAATCACAAAAATTCATAGTTGATGAAAGCTTACTCATGAGATATTTTGGGTTCAAAATAGATTCCATGCATGGTCGTCTTATTTATGAAATAAGACACGAATTCGAGATATTAATGTATGCTTTTGGAAAATATATCATTAATGTTCTCATCCAATTATCGAATGAGAAATATATTGATATATTTTGAAGAAGATATTCAAACTAAACTTCAAATATATCAAAGTTATCCAGTATGTAGGGTGCATGAGTATTGAGAATACTCGGGGTTAAATCTATCTTATTAGATCATCTAACATGACCTTTCCATTCTAAGGGAATGATGAAATCGGATGAATTTTAGTGGCTCAATTTATTAGCTTAATGATTTGAGAGTTAATTGGAATAAGTATCATCTAATTTGATACCAATGTCTAATTCCAATTATAATTTCAATATTCAAATCTTAGAAAGAGAAATGGTGATGGAAATGGAAACGAATACACTCCTTGAGCTCATTTCTAGACTCCAAATTATTTGGATTGTGATTAGAAATTGTCAAGGATGTTGGAAATGCGAGCCCACGGTGAGCCATTATGCAATAAATGTTATTGCAAATATCATTCCCTGATCTGAAATGAAGAATAATTAATTTGCATAATAGGTCCCTTAGTACAATTAGGATTATGTACCATGGCCATCTTAATAATCATACAGTTGTTGATTCAACTATTGAATCATAGAGGCTGGTGCTTGGATGAATATCTAAAGAGTTAGATTGAGGACTCATCAAGCACCGTCAAATGATTGTTAAGAGATGATCTCCAGCCTGAGTAGGAGATGGCAATCCTTATCTCTGAAGGCTGATATCTGACCGACCTCTTGATGCAGGTCCTCTGCATAGGAATAGAGATTCGGAGGTGTCAGATTAGTTAGGTCAAAGAGTTGATTTAACGAGATCGAGATAACCAAAGTCCTATATCATATGTTGTCATGATATAGGCACGCATCCTCTGACCGGAGACAGATGTGTTGCTATATGTCCAAGTATGTACATTTGGCAGACCAATAGGTTGATGACCTAATCAAGGTCTATACACCGGCGCGCTGGTGTGCATATAAGGGCATATGAGTAATACGATCTCTCAAAGGGATCATACAGGTTCAGTTACTGAACCGGAAGACATGAGCTCCCTCATGAGATATTGGGATGAATCAAATTCCAAGCGCATGGTCGTCTCGCTTTGGAAGCTTGACAGAATTTGTAGGTTTGATATATACTTTTAGTATATGATCAAGACCTAGGTATGATATACACTTTTGGAAAGCGTGTGATCGATACCAACTCCCAATGATCGAATGAGAAACTTACTGATAAAACCATGAAGTAGACAGTATAAAGTTGATCCGATACTTCGGGTTTAGTCTGAGTCTTCCAGTATGCAGGATGTACAGGTATTGGGAATACCTGAGGGTGATTTGATCATAAACGATTGTATAACCATGACGCTTCCATTCCTAGGGAGTGATGAAACGGGTCTGGATTTTAGTGACTCCTCTCGGTAGAGAAGTAATCTGATCTTAGTCCAAGTGTTGGACATTGATCTGAATGTGATTCAGATACAATGAGAAGATTAGATTTACGGTCTTGATTTAATCAAGCATCTATGGGAGGCCCGCGATCTGGATTTGAGATATGATCTCAATATCCATGTCACTATACGTGGAACAATACAATCGCCCTGTCCTTATCTCCAAGTATCTGCGGAGAGATTGCATTATTCTTGAAGGGTTCAAGAATAATTCCATAAGATCTAAGCAATGAAGAAATAATGATTAAATGTGACTTAATCATCTTGATGTGTGAAGAAATTATCCAATTTAATTAAATGTGATTTAATTAATGTGGATAAGAATAATGTGGATGGAAATATCCAATTATTCATAATATATTATAAATGTGATTTATAATGTATTAGAGAGAGCTAATTATAATTTATATATGTTGATTAATTATTATGTGTATTGGATACACATTGTGTAATTAATTAACAATATGAATTATATGTTGTTTTGGGTTGTGAATATGATTCACAATTTTTCCCATGGTAAGAATGCAATATTCTCAAAGATAATTGTGAATTATTTTTGAAGAATAAAATCCAATAAATTTGTTGCAAATAAATAAGAGAGATTCCAAGGAGATATGCAATCTCATGGATTTCCATGAGATTGCAATCTCCATGCAATCTCAAGGGGCGGCACAACATTCCTATAAGGAATGTGTGGCCGTCCACTTGGAAAGTACATGGAGATGAAATCTCCATGTATCTTCTCTCCTTATTTGTTGGGTTGATTTAGGAATAAATTATATTTGATTTTGTCAAATATATTTTGACCTAAATTTGTTGCTTTTGACAACAACAATCTTGGCCATTGGATTGACACAAATCAATCTCACCCAGTGATTTTATGTGTCCCATGGATTAAGATCCATGGATCCCAAAACCCTATAAATAGAGAGGCATACTATGCTCTCTAATTACTGGCAATATTGGAGCTCTCTCCCTCATTTCTTCATACACGCCAGCCCTCTCTCCCTCTCTTGTTGATGGCCATCCACCATACCCTAGAGGAGAGAACCGTCGTCGCCTTCGCCACCGCGCCGTCGCTTCGACATTCTTCGGTTCTCCGTCTTCTTGGAGAGTTCCTCTCACGAAGGAGACGTTTGATCTCGTGCGATGAGATTAGGAGCAACCATGCTTGGATCATCTTCTTGGATTGCGAGGACAACGCGGTTCATCCCCGCGCTCGCAAGCAGTCTCGCCGACGATTGGACTTGAGACAGGAGGTCTCTTTCTTTAGAGACTTGATCAACCACGCTTCAAGAGGTATTGCATTATACTTGTTGTGGTTATAGATGAAACGATCTGAGAATGGTTCTCGGATCATGTGGTTTCATCGAATAAAGATTTTTAAATTCCGCTGCACCGAACAACTAGTACGACTAGTCGTTCCTCGTCGTATCCGATACGACGATCACGCTTCCGTGATGCGCTTGAGGATAATTCCATATCCTTCAAGTGGTATCAGAGCCTTAGGTCGACGGTTTCGAATATGATTCGAAAAACCGAGGACGACTTGTGTTCGTTAAGGTCGCGAAAGTTTTTATCGCATTTGATTTCGCAGATCTGTTTAGTAAATAAATTCGGCACTGTTTAAGTTGTTTAAACACGAATTTAATACTTGGATTTTGTTCCCCATTAAATAAGGAAACCATAGGATCTGATTTTACGTAAATCGGATTTCGTATGCTCTAGATATGGTTGTTTTAATGAACATGTATGCACTGTTGCGGGAACTGTAGATCTGAACGTGATTAAAATGTTAATTACTATTTAGAATTGCCTCGAAATGCATGTAACATCACTTGGGTTCTGTCCTAAATCAAATTAGCAATCTATGAAAATTGATTTTGTCTAATTTGAATTTAATATGATTGAGATATGCTAATTTTAGTAAGTAGGGGTCACTGCTGAAATTACAGTCCTAATCTAGAACCAAGTGATTGTCAATTAGTGAAATTAATTGTTAATTTCGTGAGATAATCATGAAAAATATTTGTGAAATATTTGAAGTTGATTATTTACATAATTGGCATGGCCTAAACCAATTAATTGATTAGATTTGATCTAAATCTTAATTGGAAACACAATCATCAAACTTGATGATTGTATAGTGACTGTCATTTAATAAATTAGTGAAATTAAATTGTTTAATTTCCTAGAATAATTGTGCACAAATATTTGTGAAATATTTGATGATAATTATTCCCTTAAATGACATTGCCTTAACCAATAATTGATTAAGATGTGATCTAAATCATAATTGGAAACCACAATCTTTCAAACTTGATGCTTGAATAGGATTTGGGAATTTATCTAGCAAATTTCCTTATAATCAAAAATATTTTGATTATTACTATATGGTACAATTTCGGTTGAAGAACCGATGATCATCTCAAGTACAAATTAATCAATTTGGCATTATCCTTTCCCGAGGTGGATATGGTGTCTAGTCGGAGAGCATTGGGGTTGCGGGTTGCAACGTATGTGGTCCGTCCCACTCTCGTCGGTATTGGCCATGACAGCGGGTAGGGTCGGGATAATGTCCGAAGGATTAAGATGCATTTTTTTTAATTATGAAAATTCGAATTAATATGTATTTTGAGATCTTACCATATATATATTCAAGTAAAATAATCAAGTTTGATTGATTGAATTGGATTGATAATTAATTTAATATGATTAAATTGATTATGTCCAATTGAAATACTCTAATTTGATTAGAGCTAATAATTCCCTTGGAAGAATTAATTATGTGAATGTGATTCACGATAATTAATTAAAATTTGAATATGATATGGAGGATCACATAAGTGACATCCATGGTCTCCCGTCAAGGCGGAGGGTTCCGTCGCCAGGGATTGCATGTGGGAGACGCCTGTCCGAAGTGACAGCTCCTGTATGCAAGCGCATCTGGATCGGGCTCGTCGCTTCTCGAAAGAGTAAGGACGTATGCGTAGTGACCCCAGTATCGGGTCCTCATATTATTGGGGCGATATTGGATTGCGCATAACGAGTTGTATTCCTGTTAACGGTTGGTTCAATTAATGACGGGTCAACATCGCCTTAGGGGTGGTGGGACCGGGTGTTAAAGACCGAATTGGGAGATGCAAGTTGGACTTGTAAGGCGGAATGTGTTCCCGCTTCTTTTTATCCGAGTTGTAGGTTCTCATATTATTGGGATGCAACAAAGATAAGGAAGGAGATCCTAGATCTTGCTTGAGATATAATGGTAAGTATATCTCTTACATTGAAAGTGATTAAGGGAATGAACTTTCAATGTTGACCTGGCAAGACAACTTTGATATAAAAAAATTCCTAAATCAAAGTAAAATATGTATATATATAAATACATACATCTATGCAAATTTCTTATTTCAGATAATCCTTCATTAAAACCCACTCAATGATATACTCAATAGTAACCAGTAAAATATATTGGATTGGACTCATGATCCAGATATTGTACTTGCAATTGAACACATAATGTATGTGGTTGCAATATGCAAGTCTCCTCATACTAATGAGGAATGACAATTAAATAGATAATAGGACTACAACCCTAGGGTTTGTATGTCTCTATAGTCTTGATCTCATTGGATGTACTTTGGAAGTAACATGTCGATGATGATCGCAATTGTCAAATAATCCTTATAAAATCAATGAAGATATTCTGGCATACATATGTGCTCTTGACATTTATCATGAATGAGATGGTTCACTGCATCATGCAGAATGGTAGCTCTATAAGAGATGATGTATTCAAATTGTTTGAGTACCTACCAAAACCTATATTTTAAGAGCTTAGATGGATGTAGATGATGAGTGTCATTATTCTACTATCTATACTCTAGTCATTCATGAAGCTTCATAATATTCATATTGTATGAATTTAATGAAGCATGTATAAATGTTGAAAAACTCTTACTTTGAATTCTTTTGAATTTAAAATAAGAGATCCTCTGTCTTGAGCAATGGTTGCTTATAGATAAAGGGAGCGCAATGGAAGCATGGGTTGGACCCAAGAAAGAAGGAAAGTCAAAGAGTTGACTGGACTTATGTGACTTCCATATGACATCCAAAGAGTTGGATGAATGCCAATACTTTAATAAGTTGATGTGTTGATAGTATGACTATCAAGTCTGTCTAGAATCCTTAGAAAAGGACTCGGATGGAGCATCAGAATAATCTACATAAATCATTGATATTGACTTACTTATTGAATAAGATAAAGTCAAATAATTGTATCTCAATCTTTTGATGACATTTGCAATGGGTTGCATATGTTTTAGAAGACTGGAAAATTTGGTCTTAAAAGTTTATAGTTGTCCACATGAATATTGATGCAATTGTTGCAACAATCTCTGTTGGATTAATAGACTTGTTAATTTCAGTGGGAGAGCCCTTAGTCGTAGAGAATGTCTCTATGACCTAGATATAAGAATACACTCATTGTTTGTTTCTAAATGTTGGAAATAAACATGAATTCTGAGATAGAACTATCATAAAGTGTTATGATGAAGATATTTCAGATAGTAATCTAAAATCTAGTGGACTCCACATAAATTAGAAAAATTAATGAATGGTTCATTAACATTTCTGAATACTGAAATTAAAACTTAAGATCAATAGGAGGATGAAGATCATTTGACAATGATCTAGCATCAAGCCTTGGACATTTGTCTATCGATTTGATCAATAGACTAGTAAGAGATGAAACTTTAGAATGTCTAAAATTTCAAAAGTTACATACTTATGAATATTGTATTCAAAGTAAAAATGTCCAATACACCCTTCTTCGGGAATGATGTAAGATGCCAAGGTATTCAGGATCTCATACATATTGATGTATGCGGATCATCTATATCATAGCAAACATTGTGGATATGTGATATCTATTGATGATTATGTATGATATGAGATTTCTTCTCTTCATCTAAGAAACTTTTGAAATGTTCAAAGATTTCATTAATTTTGGTCTAGAACCAAAGTTTGAAGGAAGATAAAATGAATTTGATCTAATCTAGGTAGCAAGTACCTACTAGATAAATTCGAAGAATACCTTATGGAGATATGAATATCATTTCTATCTCAAACCTCCTAACACACCTTAACTCAAAAGAGTTATAGGTAGATACAATTGGATCATGTGTGACATGATCTTATCAATGTTGAATTTTAGCATAATTATCCCTTAGTTTCCAGGTATATATGTGTAGTAGAGACTACAATGTATATCCTTAATAAGGTTCCATGTATCTTAGAATCTAGCACTTGAGAGTGCTGCTTCATTAGGAAAATAAAGGATGGTATTGGATACCTACTTTATGACCTTGAGATTCTTAAAATATCTCATCTCCGAGAATGTGATTCTTAGAGGTTGAGACTCTTGAGAATCAAGATGAAAATGAAGTGTAGGAACTCATTTATAATGAGACTCCTGAAATTGGAAACTAAAAGGACAATTAAAGATGAAACATTAATACCTCTTCAAATGAGTTTGAGGATGGATTCCATGTGTTAGAGAAATCTGACAATGATCGAACTTCATGTGATGAAGCTTCTAAAGATCATAGCATGGATAGATGGATAGCAATAAAAGTATAATGTAGACTTCATATACAAATGTTGTATATGGACCCTCGAGGATCCACCTATATGGGTAAGACCTGTAACGGTGTAAATGGATCTTCAAGAGAAAGGGAACCTGATGAGAAGGTAGAGACCTTCAAAGCACGGTTCGTAGTCATGAGCTACACACCGGAAGAGAAGACATTGCTTGCAATGAGACTTGCTCTTCGGTGACCATGCTTAAAACCGTCAGAATATTGCTAACCTTAGCTACACAACTTGACTATTGCAGCTTCAAGATGTAAGTCAATATTGCATTCCTCTATGAATACCTCTTTGAGGATATTCACATGAAGTAGCCCCAGGGTTTCATGGTTGAGGAAAGCAAGATGTGCAAACTAAGGAATCCATCTATGGACTCAAATAAGATTCTTGAAGTTGGATCATAAGATTTGATGAAATTATAAATGTTATGATTTAAGATAGAATCTTGATGAACCATATGAAGCTTAGTGGGAGTGCTTTTGTGTTCATCGTGCTAAATGTAGATGATATCCTAATCATTTAAAAATGATATAAGGATAATAATTAGTGTTTTATAATCTGGTTGTTCCATAACTTGAAATATGATTTCAAAGATGCCTCTCAGATCTTAGTTCTGAAGTTGTTCAGAAGTAAAGAGAAGAGGATAATGGGACTGTCACATTAATAGTACATCTTGGACATATTCCATTTTATGGAAAATTCCAGTAATGGCTTCCATCCCTTATGATATGGTACTGACCTATCTGAAGGGATAGCACCTCAAAGAGTTGAGGAAGTGGATGCTAGAACAACCTGCCCTTGGGCATCAATTCTGTGAAGCTGGGTGTGTGCCAGATATGTACAAAAGCCAAATGGTTACCATGCAGTGGGAGTAGTAAACTGTTACTAAACCTACTATGGAAATAAAATACTTGGTTGCAGTAACAACAAAATCTTCATAGATGACAAGATTTTTTGAGATAGTGATCTCAAAGTCTTATCTTCAAAAGTTTAAGACTTTATAGATAGTGATCTAAAAGGTCTTAACTAAAGATACCTTAGGAGATAGAGATCTCCAGAAATAAGGATATTCTTATAAGGATTATGGAAATACTGGTTATGATAATTGTTAAGCTGTAGTGTCAAGGACACTATAACTAACAAGATTGAGTATTAGTTGCATAAGATGCAACATTCGCATTGGATGCGAGCACTGTTACTGGGGATATGCAAGTGCCGTAAAAGGACTTGGCGTAGTCTCGCGGGAACAGAGTGACTGATCAGCTTACCTAGCTATTTTCTAAATAGCCTATGATTGTCACATGAGTGCGGGTTTAAATGATTAGCCCATTATTGGCTCTTTGGGCTAGTGGGAGATTGTTGGAAATGCGAGCCCACGGCGAGCCATTATGCAATAAATGTTATTGCAAATAGGTCCCTTATCTGAAATGAAGAATAATTAATTTGCATAATAGGTCCCTTAGTACATTTAGGGTTATGTACCATGGCCATCTTAATAATCATACAGCTGTTGATTGAACTATTGAATCATAGAGGCTGGTGCTTGGATGAATATCTAAAGAGTTAGATTGAGGACTCATCAAGCACCGTCAAATGATTGTTAAGAGATGATCTCCAGCCTGAGTAGGAGATGGCAATCCTTATCTCTGAAGGCTGATATCTGACCGACCTCTTGATGCAGGTCCTCTGCATAGGAATAGAGATTCAGAGGTGTCAGATTAGTTAGGTCAAAGAGTTGACTTAATGATATCGAGATAACCAAAGTCCTATATCATATGCTGTCATGATATAGGCACGCATCCTCTGACCGGAGACAGATGTGTTGCTATATGTCCAAGTATGTACATTTGGCAGACCAATAGGTTGATGACCTAATCAAGGTCTATACACCGGCGAGCTGGTGTGCATATAAGGGCATATGAGTAATACGATCTCTCAAAGGGATCATACAGGTTCAGTTACTGAACCGAAGACATGAGCTCACTCATGAGATATTGGGATGAATCAAATTCCATGCGCATGGTCGTCTCGCTTTGGAAGCTTGACAAAATTTGTAGGTTTGATATATACTTTTAGTATATGATCAAGACCTAGGTATGATATACACTTTTGGAAAGCGTATGATCGATACCAACTCCCAATGATCGAATGAGAAACTTACTGATAAAACCATGAAGTAGACAGTATAAAGTTGATCCGATACTTCGGGTTTAGTCTGAGTCTTCCATTATGCAGGATGTACAGGTATTGGGAATACCTGAGGGTGATTTGATCATAAACGATTGTATAACCATGACGCTTCCATTCCTAGGGAGTGATGAAACGGGTCTGGATTTTAGTGACTCCTCTCGGTAGAGAAGTAATCTGATCTTAGTCCAAGTGTTGGACATTGATCTGAATGTGATTCAGATACAATGAGAAGATTAGATTTACGGTCTTGATTTAATCAAGCATCTATGGGAGGCCCGCGATCTGGATTTGAGATATGATCTCAATATCCATGTCACTATACGTGGAACAATACAATCACCCTGTCCTTATCTCCAAGTATCTGCGGAGAGATTGCATTATTCTTGAAGGGTTCAAGAATAATTCCATAAGATCTAAGCAATGAAGAAATAATGACTAAATGTGATTTAATCATCTTGATGTGTGAAGAAATTATCCAATTTAATTAAATGTGATTTAATTAATGTGGATAAGAATAATGTGGATGGAAATATCCAATTATTCATAATATATTATAAATGTGATTTATAATGTATTAGAGAGAGCTAATTATAATTTATATATGTTGATTAATTATTATGTGTATTGGATACACATTGTGTAATTAATTAACAATATGAATTATATGTTATTTTGGGTTATGAATATGATTCACAATTTTTTCCATGGCAAGAATGCAATATTCTCAAAGATAATTGTGAATTATTTTTGAAGAATAAAATCCAATAAATTTGTTGCAAATAAATAAGAGAGATTCCAAGGAGATATGCAATCTCATGGATTTCCATGAGATTGCAATCTCCATGCAATCTCAAGGGGCGGCACAACATTCCTATAAGGAATGTGTGGCCGTCCACTTGGAAAGTACATGGAGATGAAATCTCCATGTATCTTCTCTCCTTATTTGTTGGGTTGATTTAGGAATAAATTATATTTGATTTTGTCAAATATATTTTGACCTAAATTTGTTGCTTTTGACAACAACAATCTTGGCCATTGGATTGACATAAATCAATCTCACCCATTGATTTTATGTGTCCCATGGATTGAGATCCATGGATCCCAAAACCCTATAAATAGAGAGGCATACTATGCTCTCTAATTACTGGCAATATTGGAGCTCTCTCTCCCTCATTTCTTCATACACGCCAGCCCTCTCTCCCTCTCTTGTTGGTGGCCGTCCACCATACCCTAGAGGAGAGAACCGTCGTCGCCTTCGCCACCACGCCGCCGCTTCGACATTCTTCGGTTCTCCATCTTCTTGGAGAGTTCCTCTCACGAAGGAGACGTTTGATCTCGTGCGACGAGATCAGGAGCAACCATGCTTGGATCATCTTCTTGGATTGCGAGGACAACGCGGTTCATCCCCGCGCTCGCAAGCAGTCTCGCCGACGATCGGACTTGAGACAGGAGGTCTCTTTCTTTAGAGACTTGATCAACCACGCTTCAAGAGGTATTGCATTATACTTGTTGTGGTTATAGATGAAACGATCTGAGAATGGTTCTCGGATCATGTGGTTTCATCGAATAAAATTTTTTAAATTCCGCTGCACCGAACAACTAGTACGACTAGTCGTTCCTCGTCGTATCCGATACGACGATCACGCTTCCGTGATGCACTTGAGGATAATTCCATATCCTTCAAAGGAAGTTGGGTTCAACTCACTGATGCATTCTCTAGATCATAGAGAATGTGATGTATTTCTTGAGCTCACTTAGAGTGTGAATTATTTTAGCTCGAGCTCAACATTTGTAAGGTACATATTTTTGCTAAAAATGGTATAAAGCCTCAAATTGGATAGTTATTCAAGTTTCAAGTCACTATACATGGATAGTATGATCTCCTCGATATTATATTCAAGTATCTGCATTTGCATCTCACGAGACCTAATTGGATTAGGACTCGTACTATATGATGTCAATATTGAGACAATAATTGTTGTTGTCTTATTCAATTTTTTCTAGAACGGTATTTGTATGAATATGATCAACAAATATAATTCTTCAATTAATATGAATAATGATTCATAATAATATTTATATGAACTTGATTTTATAATAATTTTTGGGCACATATGTGAATATGATTCACATTGGAATCTAATTGTAGATTGGATTGACATTTCAATTTGGATTTATGAATAACATTCATAAGATATTAGGGAATCTCATAAATTACCAATTATGATAAGTATATCGAATCAACAACTTCAACAACAAATTCCAACATGAGAGTCCTAATTGGATTAGGCTCTTTTTTTATCATTGATTTTTACTTTATTTAATTGATAATTACAAGGGCATAACTCAAGTCCTAATTGTTGTTGAACAATGATTAAATCATTGCCTTGAGATCATCATCAAAGGGCTATCATGGTGGAAGTCTCTTTTAGGAGTAGGACTCCAAGGGATGTCCACATATGTATAAAAGAGAGAGCATGCCTCTCTCTTTCAACACATGAATTCCATTGCCTCTTGAGAGCCCAAGTTGCCTTGATATTTAAGAGACAAGTCTTGAGAGTTAAATACTCAACTCTCTCTCTCTACAACCCTATATGCCTACTATCAAGCCTCTATCTTCTTTTCATATGCGTCTCCCGGCGATAGAGAAGATCATCTTTTTCATCATGCATCACATACGTGTAAGAGGAAACGATTTTGTGAGATGAAATTAGAAGGTCAAGATCTTTTTGGTCTCATCTTTTGGTGGAAAACTTCAATAATAAGTCAACATCAAAGTTCGCGGGATGCAATACGAGTCATCATCGTGCCCACGAGAGAAGCAAGCGCAGATCAAACTAGATTCAGAAGGTCTATTACATTCGAGACTCACGCTTAAAGAAGTAACCCTACTATTTACCTAATATTCATAAGAATATTTGAAATCATATTTGTAGATTTTTTTTCTTAAGTATATGGTTTCTCTTTGCATAAATCTTTTGTTATGTTAAAAATTATGTGCATACGATGAACACTTTGAATATGCAAACCGTTTGTTATTTTCGGTGTTTCTATGATTAGAAGTTCATAAAAGTTTATTTACTCACTTTGATTGGTATCAGAGACTTAATTTAGAGGATTTGTATTGCATTCAAGATCTTTGAACATTAGCCTAGATTATCTTGATCATCAGGTACATTGTCTTGTGACAATTTCAACTATTCAAGCAATTCTGAAACTTTAAAAGTTGCTAATATTATACTTTATTTTGTACTTATTTTTCAGTATATTAATGGTTTATAAGGTCTGGACTTATGTTCAAAAGACATACCAATAGTTGATGTCATTCGGGAGAATATTCAGATGTTAAAAGCTATCGTAGACTCTGATTTCGACTAAAATTATCAGAAAGTATTTACTTTTAGCTAATGTTTTTGGATCATATAACATAATAAAATACGTATTAATAGTTCATAAATCAATTCCTCGATCATTGCAAAAACATTTCACAGGATTCTAACCATGTTGCCTCGAGATGTTGGATTTCTCCATATGCAAAGTTTGATGAGGACTCGATTGTTTTATTGGCTTGTTTATCACATTTTGGGATTCAAATTTGACGGAAAAATATTTGATTTATTTACATCAGAAATTAGACCTAATATTTCGGAAATATTTAGGGTCGCAACAAAGTCTAAGCCCAAGTTGTATGATGCTTTCAAATTTCAAGTGTGATGGTCGCGACTTGTGACGGTTCCAAAATTGCACTTGTTAAATATGTGTCGTTTATTATCGTGCGTAAATTAATGTGTCATTTCGTTGTGGGCGGGCAATCAGAATTGGTCAAGAAATAACCATAGTAAATTTTGTCAATTTTAATCAATGCGGTTTTATGTTTATTTTACTTGGGCAAGTCCCAAGGTCGAACACAAGGAGGCAAAGGAACAACCAAGAATTATGTCTATCAAAGTTCGTGCATGGATTTCAAGGCAGTCTTTTTTTTGTAATTTTTAATGCAATAAGGGATGCAAAATGCAATTTTGGCCTATTTTAGGGACTAAAATGTAAATATCAATCAAACGACGTCCGAAAATTATGAAACTTGGCCAAAATGATAATTATGATGAAATGAATGCACTTTACTTTTTTGGAATTTTTGGATGTAAGATAAAATTTTTATGAATTTTTAAAGGCAAATGATGTGAACTTCAATATTTAATTATAATAAATATTAAACCTATTTTTTTATGATATAAAATTATCTAAGATCTACCACTAAGTGATTGATCTCAGAAAAATCCTAAACCTCAAAAATATGAGATTTAATACCTATTAAAAATCAAATATTTAAATATGCAAAATGAGTTTTACAAGGCAATATATGCATGCAAATGCAATTCTTTTTTGGCACAATGTTAAACGTAATTAATTTAATAATCCATGATTTTTAGGGAATTTTTAGAGCAATGGTTAATTGATTATAAAAATCAGAGCACAAAATGGGCAAAGTATGCAATTTTCCACCAAATAATTAATTGTTGATGAACCACTGATCACAAAAATATAAAAAATATGTCAAGATGTAGAGAATTAAATGTGGAACAAAATGCTTTTTTTGGATAATAAATAAGTGCAATGTAGAGGTCCAGAACAATGGGGGAAACACAAGGGTGTATCTGCAATAATTTAAATTAAGATAAAATGCAAACGAGGGGCTTTTCTGTAATTACCCATAATCCTGGGGGGTTGAGCGCAAAACTCTATAGGGACGTGTGCGCAGCACGTGCCCTCTGGTCGGTGGGGTGGATGGCAAATAGGCGGGTCTCTGGGGGCTTTTGCAAAGTTCCCCCGGATCACGTGATGTGTACGTGTTGTGGCAGGCTCGAAGAGAGGTTCAGCGCGGGCCTCCACGTGGCGATGATGCGTGCCTCAGCCTTGGTCCGAGTCTCTGGTCCAGATCCAAAGCTGTTGGATCAATCTGAACCGTTGATGAAGGTCGATCCGATGCCTGAAGCTTTGGCGTTGTCTGGATGGTCAGATCCTGTTGTCGTGATGATCGGACGGCTGATATGGGTCGACACACGGCCGACGGTTGTAGGTGACGAAGCTGGGGCGAAGATGGCTGATGAAGTTGACACCGATGTTGGTGAAGAAGGTGTCGATGCATGCTAGAGTTGATGATGTCGGAGGCGGAGGTCATTGACGTTGAAGCTCCTGGACGTGAAGCGGACGTTGATGAAGTTTGCGTTGGTAGGCTCGACGGTGGTCGAAGGAGGGCCGAAACAGGGTCAGTACGCCTGGGAACGGTGCTGCGATGAGCTTCTTGAAGCTCGGACCTTTCCACGTGAAAGATGGCTTCGCCAGACTGTCACCACCAACGAAGACTTGAAGATGCAAATCGACGGATGGAGAAATCCTCTAACGGCACTGGAGTTTTTATAGGAAGATGGGATGGGTGACGATGGAAGGTCGCGGGAGATGGGATTCGATTGACGATAGGGGATTTGCAGAGGGTGATCTTATGGCGAGCGGAGGATGATTGGACGAGGGATTCGGCAGGTTGATGGAGACCTGAATAGTGTGGGGATCATGGAGTAGACGAAAAGGGAAGGCGATGGAGATATCTCCAGCGGAGATCGCAGAGCAGAGCGACGCCTAATGTGGGAAAGGCGGAGGAAGGAGGATGAAGGTCCTCGGCCGTCCGATCGGTCGAGATCGGGCGGCCGAGGTTGTGACGCGTGGCGGTAGCAAAAGGGGTCGGTAGAGCACGTGCGCGGGAGGCACGTGCACGGCACATGCTTCCCTTTTTATTATTTATTTTTTATATAAAAATGAAATACAAATAAATTCAAAAATGGGTGACACATGTGGCCCCAGGAGCTGCCACGTGTCAGCATCACAAAAATCAGAAAATAAAAGCTTTGAAAAATCCAAAATAAATAGCAAACAGCATCAGATCAAAAACGTTTCTTCACAAAAATTTCTCGTCTCAGTGAGATCTACCACTTTCATGAAGACATCAAGATCAAAATCGATCAATTGCATAAAGTGATATTTTTGGGGTATCCCATGTACATAGAATACCTTCATTTTTTGGGTTTTGTAATTTTTTGTCATTTTTAAACCAGATAAAAATCCAGAAAATATATGATAAAATCAAAGATAAATATTTACACAATAATCTATTTTTTGGATTTTTATTAATTAAGAAAAATAAAAAATAAAATAAAACACGAAAAGACCAATTTTGTACATATAGTTAGTGAAGACTTGGACCCGGTTAGTTTCTTTGATTTCAAGCTCAATTTGGATTTGGATTTTTAAGCAATTTAATAAAATCTTCATCAAAGAAGATCACTAAAAAAGAAATAAAATAAAATAGGTTAATTATGTACATAAAATAATAGGTCAAAATCAGCTAAAATACAAAATGTACAAAAGAGGCCCAATACCCAACTTTCACATACGAGCTCCGATTCACTTAAACTTGGTCTTATTTTGAAGGTAATTGAATGTATATTAGTTCAAAAGTGAGTACGATAAAACGGACACTAGATGGGGAAGATATGAAGGTTTTAGTCCGGGAATCTTAGAACTATGGTTTGGGTTTTGGTCCAATTATTTGGGTTACTGATTTTTTTATATTTTTCATTTATTCTTGTTAGTGATATGTACACAGTGGAGACAGTTTTGGGTCATTCGGAGTTAGCATGAATTAAATAAAAAATAGAGAAGTTAGGCTATTTATGGGTCAATTTTGTCTGGGATTTTTAGCTTCTTATTTTGTGCAGAAATAAGGGATAAAATGCAATTCTTATTAAAACATGCATGAATGCTAATTATGCTGAATAAATGAAGAAATGATGAAGATTTTGAGGGATTTGAGCTTAATTAATGAGATTTAGAGTGATGAATCTGAGATTCATCATCCCCCTATACTTAAACAATACTCATCCCTGAGCATCAAAAGAAATGCCATGAGGTGAAATGAGATTGGATTCCATACCAAGACTATGAGATGAGGTGAAAATGAAACTAGACTCGACCCTTGGATTATTAGTTTGGCAGAACTTCTGTGAGACTTAGAATTTTAAAATCAACAGCCTTCAAGTTCTACACATCATTGTCACAGTTTTGGCTCAGAAGTCATCTTAGATCAATCCTCTTCCAAAAGCATACCCTATGAACATTGAACAATTGAATCATGTATGTGAAAGGATTTAGCTCTTCCCATCCAAAATGTCGGACTACCATGCAAACCTCCTCTCTAGTAACTCATCCTCGGGGAGTCAGTTATTTCCTTCTAAGGTCTGTCGCGTTGTGTTCACACTCGAATTGAGGGGAGAAGTTAGAAGAAGGAGAAAAGAACTGGAGGGTGGCCAGTGTAGTCACCTCTCCTTGTGGAGCTGGCCAGTGTAGCCGAGTCTCCACCAAGATCTGCAGGTTTTCTTGAAGCTTGGACCTTTTTGTTCAGATATTTATTTGATAGTGGCTTCTTTGTATTTGGATTTTTGGTGGTTCTGCTCGGATCATGTTGTGCCCCTACGGATATAGAATCTTTTTGTTTCCGTACATTCTTTGGGGTCTTAGACAAAATTGTGCCTAGCCGTCCATCCCTTTTCCGAAGCTTTATTTCAACCCCTACTCCGGTCTTTAGATTTCCACGCTACCAGAAAAGAAACTCACACAGTCTTCCAACATCCCGACTAAGTTGAGATAAATGCATAGTACGAGAGTACAAATTAATTCCTTATTCCAGAGTCGTACACCAAAATGAAGAGACCAGGTTAGACACTAAGAGTCAAACACTGCACATTGTCATGTTGAACTTAAAGAATTAAGTCAAAGATCTGAAGCTTCTAAAATCTTATTTATCGGAGAAGTTCCTCTGAAAATTAGATGGATTAAGGCCAAGTCCAGACCACTCTCGGTTTCTGCTCATAACTCGGTTCAGAACCCAACGACTTTTCACAGATGCAAATGAAATGCTAGATGAAGCGCAGGTGTGTGAAATGCAGACACATTTTTTCTTTTGTGATTTTTTTTGAATTTTTTTTGATTTTTTTATGCACAGGAATTTTTTTATGCAAAAATGAATAAGAAGCCTTTTTTCAAAAAAAATGGGTAGGACACGGTCAGTGTTAGTAGCAAAACTCTTTTTCTTTTTGTTTTTATTCAAATTAATTACCCACCCCGTAAATACATATAGACTTGCGTGAAAGTACGAGATATGGGTAAAATATATACAAAGTATATATACATACCCCCTATACTTAGCGAGTGACGTGTCCTCGGAGCACAAGAAGCGTAAAGAAGACATAGCTCGGGCTAAGCATAAGAGAGAAAAGAAAGGGTTGTTCTCCCCCCTATACTTAGGTTGTGAACAGTCTAAGTGTAGAAGAAGGGCGAAAGTGAGGTGGTCGGGATATGCGAATGAGGAGAGTATATACAAATGAGTGTTGGTTCCCCCTATACTTAGGCTCTGGTCAGCCTAAGTACGGAAGAAAGGTGGAAATGGAATTTGAGAAGGGGAGAATGGTATATACAGATGGCATCGGTCCCCCCTATACTTAGGCCTTGGCCTAAGTAGAGGAATAAGATGTACAAGGAAACCGATGTGGTCGGGAGGGAAGGTGGGTAGCCAATGATTAAGGCGGTTTTCAGCCGATTTTTTTGTGAGCCTATGGTGAGAGATCATAATGATGAGAAGGAGATGAAGCATATGATTCCCAACTATTATCAGTGTTATCCTCAGAAAAATCATGATGGATAGTAGATGAAGTGTTTGAGTCAGATGAAAGATAACCATCATCGGAATTATCCTCAGAGGAATAGTATTTGAAAGTGGACACACTCTAGGTATTCTTGTCTTTTTGTTTCTTCAGTTGTTTTCTCAGAATTCGTTCCTTCTTGGGATCATGCGATTCATCCTCGCATGAATACTCTGAAGCACCAGTCTCAGTCAGCTCATAAGAGATAATTCCAGTGTATTTGATGAGAGCAGGAGCATTAGCTTTTGATGAATAATAATGAGGAACAGGAGTCCTCCAACAGGAATTGAAGTTTGGATCATTGTGAAGATATGGTTTTAGAAATGCCGAGTAGACCTCACTCATGTAGATTACCTTTTCTGGACCTGATGAGGGATCATCAGATGATTCCTCTTCCGGAAGGTCAAAGGTGACTTTCTTTTTCGATGAAGGAGTAATCATTTGTTTCGTGAAGTTTTTGGTCCACTTGAGTCTCCATATGAATAACCATTAGAATTCTTCTCCTTGGTCGGTGTTCGTCCTGCTTGTTTGTTCTTGGTCTTTTTAATGCTGGTGCACTCTTGATTTGGGAAGTTTTGGTCAAGGTATTCAGAGTAGGTTGCCCCTGGGTGTGACCATGCATATGTCTCAGGATCATATAAGAAACATTCTTCTATTTTGAGATCTGCTGGAATTGAAATACTGGGGAGAGTCTCTGCATGTTCATTCTCAATTAATTTGATGTTGGAGCATTCCTGTATCGAGCTAATGTGATCAAGGTAGTCATAATAGGTTGACCCAAGGTGCGACCATGCATAAGTCTCCAGATCATATGATTCATATATATGGTTTTCCATGGTGAGAGCAGCTGGAATGGAATAGGAGGGAGAGTCTCTAAATCAGTGGTCTCATCAACAACCACTATCTCAGATGTAGCAACGGGGTAGGGCTCTTCTACCATTTCATGGTTACGGTTGTCGAAGACTTCGTGGGTTACCTCAGAAAATCGTGGTTCCTCAAAGACTGGGTGAGATCAAGTGCTTCCAATGTTGTAAAATTGATTTCCCGAGTCTCACACTCAATGATTGCCTTAGCCAATGCTAAGAATCGCTTTCCGAGAATAATTGGAGACTGGGTGAATTCTCCCTGATGCTCAATATCAATGATCGTGAAGTCTACTTTGAGCGGAGCGCCTTGTAATGTCATGATGACAGAAATGATTCCTCTCGGTCGTTTTATCGATCGGTCAGCCAATTGAACGATCTCTCGTTTCTTCCTAATAGGTCCGAGTTCGAGCTCATAAAATACGGAGGTCGAAAGGATATTGATGGGTGAATCGTCATCAATTCGAGCATGGGTAAATATTGTGTCTTTGATTCCACAGTTAAATCTGGGCAACCTTTTCACTATGCGGCTCTTGATTTTTCTCCTGAACACCAAGGAGGAGGCCATTGACAAGATATGTCTTTCAGTCTTTATTCTTATCCTACCCGACTTTTTCATCATTAATTTGTCCATTACAAATCCTTTAAGGTCGGGGAAGTGTTCAGTGGCCTTTATAAAAGGAAGTTCAAAAATCAATATTTTCTCCAGTGCTTCCCGTAAAGCATGATCCAAATTCTTCAGATATTCTTCAGTTTCAATTTTTATGTAATTTTATGGATTTTCAAAAGGGGCTTTGATGTTCAGAGTAAAAGTCAGAGGCATAGTCATTCCTAGGGAGTAATATGCATAAGTGTTGTTGTCAGAATCGTTCCTAGGTTTCTGAATATCCTCAAAATTGTCAACATGAGATCCAATCTTTTCCTCATCCACTTTTATGTCCGAGCTACAAGAGAGTGAAATTAATCGATCGACAAACTTTCGAAATCTATCCTCCATTAAATTGAATCTCTTATTTATCCTCAAAATATCATCCTCAAAATTTTGTTCATGATCAATCATGGGAGCAGTCGGTGTGTATTTTTGCATTTGAGATGTAATAATTTCATCTTCCATTTTCCTCTATGTGCTGAAAGGAGAGTTTCTTGGAATATCTGATATATGATCATTATTTTATGAAAAATTTTCCTCAAAAATTATGGATGGAGGCTGCTCAATGGAAAGATTTTGCAGGAATGTGTAGATCTCATACTCAACATGTTGTGACTCAGGCATGCAATGCTGGTTTGAGTAGACTCCACTTCCATGATCATGATTGATTGTATCCTCGAATAATGGAGTCATACAGGGTGCATACGTGTCGATATTATCTACTTGGTCCTCTGTATGTGTAGGTTGGTCGAAGGAGTGGTATTCAGGTTGGTCAATAGGGATCTGATCGTCACGATCAATCCAACGTTGATGATCATTAAGTGTGGATCTCTCCATCTAGACTTGGTTTCTCGATCAGTCATGACACTCAAAAATGATTTGATCTTGAAATGGTTCATTTGCTAGAAATCGAGAATAAGTCGAATGATTCGAGTAGAATGTCTTGGAAGTCAATGGGTTCATCCAAGAGTCGGAATCTCTTTCAAATGTCGAAGGATTATTGAAAGAAGAGTACTTGGGCCTAACCGATACAAATTCATTTTCATAATATAGATCAGATGGGTGCTCGAACCATTGTCTTGTGTTTGTCAAAGGAGGTTGATGATGATGAATCGTCATGGTTGATTTTGGTGCAAGTGCACTGGCTACTCAAAAGAAATTTTTATCAAGGAGGTTGAGGGCACAAATGTGCGTCTTTTGATTTTCGAAACTGGGTCACGCACACCAATGCAAACACAAATCAAACCCCAAGTTCACAAACTCACATGATGAAGCCGCAAGAGTTCGGCTATTATCTTTTCAATTTAATTGGTGATAAGAGAATCTTGGAAAATATTTAGCGAGTTGTTAGGTGCCGAAGATTTTCTTAAAGACTGTCCCAAATTCCTACGACTAGTTGCATCTACTTTCAGCCAGTATAAGTGTAAGTACGGATCGTAAAACGGCTACCTGTGTTACTTAAGGACGGAGCCTTACGCAGTGCCCTTTAAACGACCCACTCTACTAAGGAAATCCGGATCGTTTACCAGCTACCTGTATTCCTCACTGAGAAGTAGCTATTCGTTTTTAAAATCAATAGTCTGAATGCAAATGTCGGAGCTGAGCTCTAACCTTAAGTGGCATCTCTCGCTCACTCAGAAAAGTAAAAGAATCCAAGGTCGGGGTTGCTCTCCCACAAAAATTCTTGATTTTATGGGTTAATTGAAAATCAGCTATATTTAGCAGTCCCAATTTTAATTAGGCGATCACTGAAGAATTATTTTAGCACAAATACACGTATACCATCCAGACCCAATTTCCTCTAAATTATGTGACCAAACAATAGGGAGAAATTCAGGAAAAGCCGATGCACGCGAAAAAACTATGATGTATGCTCAGTTAGAAGACTTATAGTGATTCCTCGCAATCTCCATGTGGGATGCAATAAAAGAATTGAAATTTTAGTCTAAATATGAATGCAAGCCGATGGAAAACTGCACCTAGTAGAAAGTTCTATTAGTGGGGAAGAATCGAGTTGAATTTGGCTAAATTGAACGATCTATTGTGCGTCTCAATTAAAGTGAAGTGTGACCCAAGGTCCTACGAGCACAATTAAAAAAATTAAATACTCTAAGAGTCGTAAGTACAGGTCTATCCTAAGCGCCACTCAAGTCGGACCCCACCCTCATCGAATAGTGAAACAGGCCACGACACCACAGAAAATGTTCAAGGTCTTTTACACACACGAGAGTCTAAACGGACACCACTATAAATGAGCAACTAACTACATAAATTAAAATTACAGAAAATAAAATCCTAGACTCTACGCTCTCTCGCAACTTGACTCGATCTTAAATTTTAATGTGGCTTTCGGAAGTCGGTGAAGATGCGTCGGTTCTTGGAAAACTTCTCCATGAATGCCAGGTACCTCGCAAGAAAAATAAGAGAGACAATGTAAGAGAGTTACTCAAAAATAAATCAAAAAATAAAATAAAAACACAAATATTGAAAATAAAAATAAAAAATAAATGCAGGAAAAATAAATGGAATTTACAGTGACAAATTAGGGGTTCAGACTACCCGAATGCGAAAAACTAAATAAAAAACTTTTAGATAAAATCTAAGTTGTTTGCCTCCCCGACAACGGCACCATCTAATGGTTCTGGAATTGCACTGGTTAAATGTGTGTCATGTATTATCGTGCATAAAAATTATGTGTCATTTCGTTGTAGATGGGCAATCGGAATCGATCAAGAAATAACCACAATAAATTTTATCAATTTTAATCAATGTGGTTTTATGTTTATTTTACTTGGGCAAATCCCAACGTCGAAAACAATGAGGTAAAGGAACAACCTAAAATTATGTCTATCAAAGTTCGTGCACGATTTTTGAGGTGGTCTTTTTTGTAATTTTTAATGCAATAAGGGATGCAAAATGCAATTTCGACCTATTTTAGGGACTAAAATGTAAATATCGATCAAACGATGTCCGAAAAATATGAAACTTGGCTAAAATAATAATTATGATGAAATTAATGCATTGTAATTTTTTGTAATTTTTGGATGCAAGATGAATTTTTTATGAATTTTCAAAGGCAACTGATGTGAATTTCAATATTTATTATAATAAATATTAAGCCTAAATATTTTTAAGGGATAAAATTATCTAGGATCTATCACTAGGTGATTGATCTCGAAAAAATCCTAAATGTCGAAAATATGAGATTTAATACCTATTAAAAAATAAATATTGAAATATGCAAAATGAATTTTACAAGGCAAACTATGCATGCAAATGCAATTCTTTTTGGGCAGGATGTTAAACACAATTAATTCAACAATCCATGATTTTTCAGGAATTTTTAGAGCAACGGTTAATTACTTATTAAAATCAGAGCACAAAATGACCAAAGTATGAAATTTTCCACCAAATAATTAATTATTGATTAACCATTGATCACAAAAATGTCCATAATATGTCAAGATGCAGAGAATTAAATGTGGAACAAAATGATATTTTTGGATAATAAATAAGTGCAATGTAGATGTCCAGAATAATGGGGGAAACACAAGGGTGTATCTGCAATAATCTAAAATAAGATAAAATGCAAAGGAGGGGCTTTTCTCTAATTACCGATCATCTTGGGGGGTTGAGCGCAAAACTTGGATGGCAAATAGGCGGGTCTCCGGGGATCTTCTGCAAAGTTGCCCTGGATTACGTGATGCGCACGTACGGTGGCAGGCTCGGAGAGAGGGTCGGTGCGGGCCTCCACGTGGCGATGATGCGTGCCTCGGCCATGGTCTGAGGCTCTGGTTCAGATCCGAAGTTGTTGGATCAATCTGAACCATCGATGAAGGTCGATCCGACGCCTGAAGCTTTGGCGTTGTTTGGACGTTTAGATCTTGTTGTCGTGATGATCGGACGACTGATATGGGTCGACGCACGGCTGACGGATGTTGGTGATGAAGCCAGGGCAGAGATGGATGATTTCGTTGATGCCAGTGTTGGTGAAGAAGGCGTCAATGCGTGCTGGAGTAGATGATGTCGGAGGCAGAGGTCGTTGACGTTGAAGCTCCTGGATGTGAAGCGGTGGTTGATGAAGTTTGCACTGGTACGCTCAACGGTGATCAAAGGAGGGCCGGAGCAGGGGCAGTATGCCTGGTAAAGGCATTGCGACGAGCTTCTTGAAGCTTGGACCTCGTCGCGTGAAAGATGGCTTCGTCGGGATGTCCACCGGCGAAGACTTGAAGATGCAAATCGACGGATGGAGAAATCCTCTGACGGCGCTGGAGTTTTTATAGGAAGATGTGATGGCCGGCTATGGAAGGTCATGGTAGATGGGATTCGATTGATAATAGGGGATTCGCGGAGGGTGATCTGATGACGAGCGGAGGATGATCGGACGAGGGATTCGGTGGCTTGATGGAGATCTGAATGGCGTGGGGATCTTGGAGTAGACAAAGAGGGAAGGTGGTGGAGAGATCTCCGACGGAGATCGCGGAGCGGAGCGGCGCCTGATTTGGGAAAGGCAGAGGAAGGAGGACGAAGGTCCTCGGTCGTCCGATCGGCCGAGATCGGGTGGCCGAGATTGCGACGCATGGTGGCAGCAAAAGGGGTTGGCAGAGCACGAGCGCGGTACGTGCGCGGGAGGCATGTGTGGCCCTTATTATTATTTTTTTCTATAAAAATGAAATATAAATAAATTCAAAATGGGTGACATGTGGCATCTCCAGGAGCTGCCACGTGTGAGCACTAAAAACTCAGAAAATAAAAACTTTGAAAAATCCAAAATAAATAGCAAACAACCTCGGATCGAAAAAGTTTCTTCATAAAATTGCTCGTCTCAATGAGATTTGCAACTTTCATGAAGACATCAATACCAAAATCTATCAATTGCATAAAGTGATATTTTTGGGGTGTCCCATGTACATAGAATACCTTCATTTTTTGGATTTTGTATTTTTTTGTCATTTTTAAACCAGATAGAAATCCGAAAAAATATGATAAAATAAAAGTTAAATAATTACATAGTAATCTTTTTTTATTTTTATTAATTAAAAAAAGAAGAAATAAAATAAGATACGAAAAAGACCATATTTGTACAAATAGTTAGTGAAGACTTGGACCCGGTTAGTTTCTTTAATTTCAAAAGAGGCCCAAAATCCAAAACCCAACTTTCACATACGAGCTCCGATTCACTTAAACTTGGTCTTGTTTTGAAGGTAGTTGAATGTATATTAGTTCAAAAGTGAGTACGATCAAAACGGGCACTGGATGGGGAAGATATGAGGGTTTTAGTCCGAGAATCCTAGAACTAGGGTTTGGGTTTTTGGTCCACTTATTTAGATTAATGATTTTTTGTATTTTCCATTTATTCTTGTTAGTGATATGTACACAAGGGAGGTGGTTTTGGCATTCGGAGTTAGCATGAATTAACTAAAAATGGGGAAGTTAGGCTATTTACAGGTCAATTTTGGCTGAGATTTTTGGCTTCTTATTTTGTGCAGAAATAAGGGATAAATTTCAATTCTTATTAAACATGCATGAATGCTAATTATGCTAAATAAATTAAGAAATGCTGATGATTTTGAGGGATTTCAGCTTAGAGATTTAGAGTGATGAATCTAAGATTCATCATCTTGCAAATTCGAATTTAAAATAAATTTTGTATTTTGGATTTATAAATTAGAAAGTCTTTTTATTTCATGTTTTGTTTTATGATTAATGCACTTGGATGTTTGAAATTCAATTAGAATTTTTGAAGTTGAGTTGAATGATTTCATTAATTGTCTAGTTTGTTGCATTAGACATTATGGAAATAATAAATGTTTTAAACTTCTTAATCTCTAAGTGTTATTATGCAGTATCATACATGGTCAAATGATTTATATAATCATCTTAGTACAATATGTACCAATTGTGTTATCTCAAATTGGAATGATGAATGTGCCTAGGCCTAAATATGTTAACGGGTTACTTAAATGGCACCCACGCAGCATTTGCAATGGAAGTGCTCCTTATTAGCATAGTTTGTATGACCTTATTGGATCTGTTTTCATGAAGGGAAGTATGAGAATTCATGGCGTACTTTAACAACTAAAATTGGAACAATAAATTGTACTAAGTGAGGGTGTATAATATATGATAATATCAAGTGTATAAAAAATAAAAATTATTTGGATTGTTTGATTTTCATTATTTTAATTGGATTAACAAGAAGTTCATTTCTACATTCTTGGAGGATCATTCTATCACTCGTTGCTACATTCTTGGATCATTGTCTAATGTGCTTCAGAAGCAACTTATAGAGATTGCATCCGGCTCATGGCATCATAATGAATCTAAAGGAGATGTACGGAGATGTGAACTACACTCTTTCTACATTAAGGTTTACTAACAACATTATGAAGAAAGACTATCTCTCTACAGGTGCAGCTTTCCACCCCCAGGTAGTCAGACCCTTGATTTTCTTGTGCATATTTTCTCTGTTAATTTTTCAACATTTGTTTTATTTGTTTTTATTTTCTTTATATATTTCATGTGAATATCTCTAACATTTTATTATTCTTTTTCGTGTGAGGTACCTGGTGGACTTGGAGCGACTTTGTCATAGGATGACACAACTTGGACTAATTGAAGGTGGGTGATTCTGTTGACCAAGTCTACTAATGAGGTGCAGATAATTTATTTTTTATTTTATTTTGTAGAGAGAGTGTTTTGTTCTTTTATCCTTGTAATTAATTTTTACTAGTTGCCTATTTTCGGGGGTCTTCATTTAAAGACTCACATTCGTACCCGGACACTAGACACTCAGCCTATCGGGTCATATTCTTGTGGTGATGAACGTATTCCTAGGATTACACTACAACTATTAGAGCTTCTAGATTTCATGTATTGCACCTGTAGTCCTAGGACCATAGTGCACTTAATTAGATGCACTAGATCGGATTTCACTTAGCCAATTTATTTGTTCTATCACTCGCTAATAGAAATTCCAGTTCTAGGTGTGGTTTCTCATGCATGCATTAGACATATTTGTTAGGGAAATTTAAATTATATTTAGCATCATGTACGAGATTGTGAGGAAAGCAATATAAGTATCTCTAACATCATCATCATGTTTCCTGCTACACAATTTTTTCGATTCTCCCTCGATTTTCACTCATTTAGGATTAAAAGGAAATTGGGACTGAACTGTAGATGTGCTTGGTTTTTCACCTCAAAGAAAGTTATCACTTAATAAATTGGCATGTTAAACATTATTGATTAATTTAAAACCAGATAAAATTCAAATTTATCTGTGGGAAAGCAACCCCATCCTTGTGAGTATGTAGTTACCTCCAGACTGTGAGTGGGTGAGGACATAGCTCTATGGAGCCTGAAACCATGAACATGCATCCTAAGTATCTAGTTCTAACTCTTGAAAGCTTGGGAGCTGCAAGTGCTCACCTCTTCTCATAGTCGATGTTTTGGGAGTATCCGTCTACTATCTCATTTATGGGTGTGATGTAACCTGGCAATATTGGCATATCACTCATTTGATTGAGAGACAGAACCAAATATGGGCATCAGGGTGACACATTTGTGTGTAATGGAATACAAGATTGTTTTATCATCAATTTAAAATTGAAAAGATAATCAATTGAACGTTCATGACCTTCACTATGTGAAGTTGGTGAACTTGGGGTTTTGCATTGTATATTTTATTATGTTCATTCAAATCCCATTGCACTTGCATACATATATCAAGGTTCGTGAATCATACTCCACATTCTTTTTTGAAGATATAAAAATATGTGTACTCATACCCAGACTCCATAGGTTGAGCTTACATGATTGTATCTCGACAATATTTATCTCCATTCTCATTTCATAAGAACCCTCTATTTGACATGGTTTTTCCCCAGCCATCAACTCTTCACCTTCAGACACTTCACCCTCATTCTACTACCATACTCCTTCCTCGATTGAATATATGAGATATAAACCGCTCTTAGAACCAAATGAATATTATGTGGACACAATAGAGTGAGCGAATTCAAGGATGGACATGAGCATCATCGAATTTGAAAGAGAAATACGATTCCTGGTTACAATTGATAATTCTTTGTTTGAAGCATCCACTACTCAGTATGACTCTCTTCCCTAGTATGAACACTTTTGAGATTCAGAGTCAAGGAAATATGGCTCATGAATTGACCATGATCGCAGAGAATAACCGTTACTCAACTCAGGATTACGTGCCGGAGTCACTGCATGAGGAGTACGGTTATTCTATTCCAAGTCATGAGACGATAGTGGTTGACATGGCTCAAGTTAATCAAAGAACTGATTCTTTGACTGAAAAACTTGATAATGTCATCCATATGGTAAAATAATCGATTAACAACCAAGGAGAAGTAGGGTCTACTAAAATAACATGAGACCAGAGGGTCGTGTTAATCCATAAGGCAAATCAACAGTCAATGCAGTGACTACTCAAGAACCTCCTTAAATTCAACAATTAACCCAAATAAATATAAAGCAATGTCAAATAAATTGTCGAGTTGAAATTTATTAAAACTCTGCAACAAAAGTATGTATATGTGTAAGTATTGTGTAGCGGTCGAACACATGGAGCAAACGAATGAATGGTGCAAATAAATGCAAAAAAGTGTGTTTCTTGTTGTCTATGTGTATATTTTTTGAAATTTTAATTTTTATATCTTTTGTTGTTTTAATTTCATATTTTTTTATTTTTAAGTTTTAGGTTTTTTATTTTCTTTTTCCTTACATATAATATAGGAATATAAGGTAATATATTCAATATAATTTAATACAATTACAAATACAAATAAAAATAAACAAATAGTGCAAAATAAATTTTTTTTGGTTTTAAATATTTTTTTACTATTTTTATGATATTTTAATCATTTTTTCCAATTTTTCAGGATTTTTAAAGTTAAAAAATATCCCAAATCAGGTATTAAATAAATAGGGTGAATTAATTTGGAAATTGAAAATATCAAATAATGTTCAAAATTTTCTAAATAAATTTTGATAGATAAATAATAATATAAAGAAAATTATAAAATAGAAATGAATATTTTTGGTATTTTAAGAATTTTTTAGATTTTTATAAAGGATTTTAGGTCTTTTTATTATTATGTATTTTATTTTCTATTTTTAGTGATTTTTGGTCGAAATGCTCAGAATACATAAATAAACAAAATATTTTTTGGACATTTTTCAAAACATGTTATAATTTTTTGGTATTTTCTGCTACAAAAAAGGGCAAAAATTGTGATCTTTTGATTTTTGATAAATAATAAAGGTGCCTAAAATTGAAATCCAAAAATTGGGCGTGAAACTACAAGCAACCAAGGCAATTAATCTTGATTTTGGGGATTTTTCGGAGCACAAATGATATATTTAATTAATGGAAATAACAAACACAAAATATTGAACTATGAATGGTAGATTTTTAATTAAAAATATTGTCTAAGGGCCTTTGTGCAAAATATCTAAAAATATATAACTACATAGGGATGTTTTAATATGAAAATGAGATACACAATAATGCAGGGGCCTTAATGTAAAATGTCACCTCATGTGGGATTGTACGTAAGTGACGTGGCCAGGACCAAATAGCATTTATAATAAATTCCAAGGGGTTACTTTCATATATTACAAAAATAATTAAACTTTAAAATTAAATCATAGGAGTGAAAAGTAAATGATAAAAACATGAGGGAGAAAGTGAAATATACCTCAGCTAAGGTGTGATCGGGCGGCTCAGGGTCACTCACTTGTCTACGTGATGCTTCTTGTGTGACCAATGACGGTTCGTTGGTGAAGGGCAACTATTAGATCCTCAATGAATATCGGATGCTTCAGGCTACTTCATCAAAGGAAAGTTGTACAACCTGGAGCGGGCCCTCGATCGGACAACGGTTAGGCACTGAGGAAGAACAGCTGAAGAACATGGCCCTATTGAGCTTTGATCTGTAAAATCTCTATGCTCTGAGCTCTTCCCTCACTATTGATGGTCCCAAAAGTCTCCAGGGTCCTTCCTCGGTGGCTAAAGGTATAAAAATGCCCTGATGGGCTCTGGAGGTGTCGGACTGTGGCGATGGACATGGTCACCTGGGAGGTGTCCTTGAGCTTCGATGAGCCTTGAAGAGGATACTTCTTTGGTTTCTCCTGCATGGGTCAGTCGAAACAAAAACATGGTTCTCTGGAGAGCATCTAAAGGGGGGTCACGAAGGAATGAGTAGGGTGGAGCCCCCCGACAGACGACAGAGATAGGAGGACTGGGAGATCATTCTGTGCAGGAACAAGAAGAGTGGAGGTGGGTTAAATGTTCAGAGGACAGAGAGGAATGAAAGTGAGGTGATCGCAGGTCGGCAAACAGCTAGGGGAATGGTGGAGGGTCCAGTGAACTATAAAAGTTGATTTTTACACTAATGTGATGTATCAAAACCAAAACTAAGTACAATAAACAAAACTACAAGTTAAAATCTACCTGAAATGACAGAAAAAATACCTCAACTAGCTGGAGCCAGTAGATCAACCTCACAGTGGTGGAGGGTGGTCGAAGATGGTGGAATGTGCCTCAGAGCGCCTCCTCGATCCAACAAAAATCTCAGCGAGGAAGCTGTCACCTTCCTCCAGCCGTTCTAAGAAAAAGGAGGGAGAGAAAATGGCCAAGAGGGATTCAAATTTGAGAATGGGGCTCGGGAAAAATTTATGTACAGGTGACTGGAGCTATAGGAAGAATGAGGAGGTCAGTTTGATGAAATGATGTAATGCTTGAGGAAATTCACACATGTGTAAGAGGGAAGATCGAGGTCAAAAGTCGAAAAAGGAATTGACAAAAAAATGATGCAAGATGTGGGCAACCAAAATCGAGGAAAATGGGGTCAAATGAGGTATGTCATAAATGTGGTCAGCTGCGGTCAGTTGCGGAGCAACTTGCTTTGTCCACGTCGACCAACTAGGAAAAACAAGCCACAAATTATGAGGAAATTAGATAATAAATAATATATTATTATATTAAAATAAAGTTGTAAAATAAAAATGTTTGTTATTTTCTATAGTATTTAAATATTATTTTATTTATTTTTTAAACTTATTTGTTAGTCATTAATTTTTGAGTGTATATTTATAGGTATATTCGTCTATGTTTTAAGCATTTTATTTTTATTTTGTATTTTTGATTTTATTATTTTATTTTATTATTATATATAATTATAACTAATTTTTATATACATAAATATATTTTTATTATATTTTTCTAAAATAACATTTATAGTTAAATAAATATGGATGTATATTATATAGGTATAAGTACAGGTGTTTCATCTATGTATTTTATGTATATTATTCTTTTTCATTGGAATTTTATTCTTTTTCTTTTCTTTTCTTTACAATATAACTTTGGCGTTAAAAACTATATTTTATTCATAATAAATACAATAAACAATAAATGCTAGTTTGTACAAAATAATGCAATTGACATGCATTAGCTAGAGCTTTTAATGTCAAAATGATAGAATAAAGTTGATTAAATGGAGATTCGTCACCCCCATGTACTTGCCTTTGCTAGTCCCTAGCAAACACTTATGCAATAAGTGCAGAAAATAAAAACAAAGAAAAGAAAAAGAAAGGAAGTTGATTGAATTTAATTCTTAAACTTATCTTCACACAATCAAAGTTTGGAGCTCAAGTCTGGACCTTTGGATTTTAAGTGTGGTTGGAACCTTATTGGAAGTCGGGCGTACGTCTAATACAGTCAAATCCAATCCCCTCACCATTCCAACCGAGTTGAGCCAAGTGAAAGGTGCATGTGTCCAAGTTAGGTAAATATCAACAAGAGTCGTGCATGTGCTCTGAAATATTCTAGTTATGCAGTTAAGACAACATTGAACCAAGTCTCATGATTCTCAAAGAATTAAATCAACCAGACCTAAATTACCTCAATTCCAGATCCTGACAGATTTAAGGTCCAACAAGCTCTAATCATCAGATTTTACTTAGACTTGTTCAATTATCAAACTCAATCTGAAAAGTGCAAATGTTATGCACAATGCAGAAAATATTTTTATGATGTAAATTTCAAATTTTGAACTTTTATGGATTTTTGAAAAAGGTTTTGCAAATTTTTATGCAATTTTCAAAAAGATTTTGCAATTTTTTTTGGAATTTGTTTCAAAACAAAGAATTTGGAAAAGAAAAGATGGGTACATATATTTACACGGGGATGCATCTCATATTTACAATAGTTGAGTTTTTAAGAATTTACACAAGATATATGTTATTTGTTTTTATAGATATATATATATATATACAGTTGGTGAAATGTGTTTATTTATTGGGATGATTTATATATTCCTCAAACTTATTTGAATATAACTTTACAGACAATTTTGAAAACTATAGTCCAAAATAATTTTTGCAATTGCAAAGATTTTGAAACAATATATATTTTTTTTTCAAAATATTTTTGTAACAATTTTCCAAACCATTTGCAAATAGTTTTTCAAAACAATTTTATTTCACACCAAAATAATTTTCAAAAAAATCAAAAATATTTTCAAACTATTTTTCAAATATTTTTCAAAAAATATTTTTACCTGATCTATTAATCAATAAATACAAAAAAGAGTTTGAGGAATAATAAACATCTTATTATTAAGTGATTTAATGAATTGTATATGTATATATAGTATTTTAGCTATAATTATTAAAAATATGATAGTACGAGTTATGGCTTAAAGTATATACGCATTATATATGACCTCCCTTGCTTAGCTTGAGATATGTCCTCATAGATAAGAGAGAAAAGAAAAGACATAACTCAACTGAGTATAGAAAATCCTAAAGATAACGAATGAAAGAAGGAAGGGGTGAAATAATGAGAAGTTGACCTTTCCCCATACTTAGGATCAAATAATCCTAAGTATAGCATACTCTACACAAAACAGGGAGGATCAAGGCTAGGAATGAACGAATCATAACTCAGTCAGTTTCCCCCTATACTTCGGGTTAGATATCTTTGAGTATTGATAAGAAGAGGAGACAGTGGAAGGGATCAAAGAATGAAAAACTCATGATGCATACCCCCATACATTGGACAAAGTACGTCCTAAGTATAGTAGTGGTCAAAAAGGTGTGACACCTTTGGAAGAAAAAGAAAAAATGAAAACAAAAAGAAGAAAATAATAAAAATAATAAAAGAAAAATATGTAAAGAAAATGTATGCATCACTCCCCTTATACTTAGGGCAAGAGTTCCCTAAGTATAGATAACAACAAGAGTGATGAAAGGAATGAAGAAAGAACACTCGGCTCGTCCAACTCCCTGTACTTAGGACAAAGTATGTCCTAAGCAAGGAAACACACAAATGTGGGGTGGAAGAACAAAATAGTGGATGAAAGGAAGATAAAATGAAAGTGGATATATAAAAGGTGGATGTACAAAGATTAAGAAGGTAAAAAGTAGACCTTCTTATTTAACCACTGAGGAATGGATCTGACAAGGTGCAGGATGCTATCGAGGTTGTTAGAAGATACAAACCGATCAGGATCGACTTGATGAAGATCCTCAGCAATCCTCAATTGAGAAGGCACAGATAGGTCAGTGGAAGAAGTGTGGCTACTCCCGGCATGGGATGACTCACATATATGAAAATGAAAAGGTTGGAACTCAAAAATGGAAGTAGTCAAGTCCAGTCTGGAGAGTCTCTAAGTCATCATTGAAAGGCTTGAATTCATTGATGAAAGAAATAAGATCAAATTCGACCTCTAAAGTCTCCCCTAAATCTTCCCTCCGCTCAAAGGTGTCTATGTTATAAATCTCACGGATGTCATCAACACAGAATCAATCACAGGAAGAAAGAACTCCAAGGTCTATGATTTCTGAGTCTTCCTCCCAACGGAGGAATTCTCAAGTCTCAGCGTCATCCATAAAGCGAACCTCTCTGATATCAGCAGATAGGTCATAGGCCTCGAGGTCGGTTAAGACAGGTGTAGTTACATTAGGTGCAGGTCTCTGGTTGGTAGTAGGTATAGTGATGTCCATAGTGTTCATGTCCTCATGATGGAAGCAAATCTCTCCTTATACGTAATTAATACGGACTCTCGAAGAGGCGAGAAAGGGTCATCCCGGGATGATTGGAGAGTGCTCCCCAGTGATAGGGGTCTCCATGGGCAATACGACAAAGTCAACAGTTTAGCTCATGCCCTGAATCCAAATGTCAGTGTTCTCTAAAATACCCTTCAACCTCTTTATTGATTCATCATCAAATTGAACAATCAACTTGGTTTCCTTAAGAGGTCCTAAGTGAAGAAAACCAACGAGAAGGGCATAATGCTAATTGAAGCATCATTATCAAGGAGAGTGTGATCATGTGAATAGTCAAAGATGGTGCATCTAATGAACGGTGTAGTAGTGTTCCCTTTCCTAGAAAAAGGGTAGTAGGTGATGGTGTGGCCAGTGGTCATGGTCAAGATATGACGCTCGAATATGCTCCTCCACTTTATCTTGTTAGGTTGAGGAGCAGATAAATGGGTCATGGCCTGGCGAAGTGGGGCTTCAATGATCTCATGAATAGAAGCCACCACTTTAGGTTTAGTTATTTTTTTCGAATTTTTGGATCTCCTACATAAAAGGGAGGAGATCGGAATCAACATCTACACAAGGATGACTAAGAGCAGTCTGTACAGTGTCATTCTTAGTGTCAGAGGTGGGACATGGGGTGAATGAATGTGTGGTCAATGAATCTGTCAGGCGGGCCCTCTCCTCAAAATAAGTCAACATTATATCTCCTGGAATCTTTTTGTGTTTTAAATTTTTTATCATTTTTTGTATTTTAGGAGATTGTAAGATTTTGTGGGTGTCCTCAAATGAATTCATATCATCAAATGGTGAAGCGTCATTATGGCTCTTATTAATACTAAGGAGTTCATCTACCCTTTTCTTCATGTGCTCCATCATCTGGATCAAGGTCTCAAGTGTGGACAACATAATAGGTGACTCCTAAAGCTTGATCTCGGGTGGGTGAGGTGGTGGAAAATGTGATGGTGGCTGTGGGTTAAACTCCAAGTCCTGAAATAGTGGGTTAGGTGGATATGTACAAAAAGAAGAATCAGGAGCAATATCGTTCTAATAACAGGGAGATGGATCAAAATCAAAATATGCTTCCTGAAACAAAGGATTAGATAGATATGTATAAAAGTCAAAAGCAAAGTCCTCCTAGAAAAAATGGAGGTGGACCAGCTGGAGGATACGAGGGATCTGCAAAGTCCAGATAAAATTCACTCCACCAACCATCTCCGAAACAAGAGAAAATGATCAGAAGAACATGATGGTCAAATCAAGAGATGTGAGAAAAAGGCATAAATGTGCAGGTAAGTACGAGTACACACACAAGAAATCATAGGAGAAATATTCATAAAATAAACCTCTCAATTCACCTTCTCAACACGGTGAAGACCATGAAAGTTTGGTCTTTTTATCTTGTCAATTTTTAGAGTTAGGTGAGAATACAAAGTTGTGCAAACACTTAGGTTGGCCTGGGATTTGGCACTACTCCTTAGTGTATACGCAAGAAAAAATTAAAACGAATATAATGAAGGGGTTACTCTTCCCAAGATAAGGATCTTTCTTTTTTTGAATTTTAGGGTCGAGTAAAGTTAATAGTTCCAATTTTATTGGTTATCACTTTTTATATTTAATAGAAATGCACGAACCTAACGAAGAGTCGGTTCTTTTTAGATCCTAGGTTATCAAAATTAGAGGGAGATAGTCGGAAAAGCAATGTGAGGTGAAATCAATGATGAATGCTAAGTAGAAATGCTCACTTTACCTCCATCTCTCTTCATGCAAGGATGCTCGGTAGAAATGAAACCTATCTATATGCAAATGCAAAACCGATGAAATATCCCTAGATGAGAATATACTATTAGCATAAAAAAAACAATATGTTAAACACTTATAAAGGAATATAAGGACCGGTCTTGGCGTCTCCTCGGTGCCCACCACAGTGGGTCCTACAAGCATGTATGGAGGGCTCTTGCAGTGTGCAGATCCAAAACTAAGTGACGAGCAATTCAAAATTTGACTAAGTACAAACGAGATTATAGGTACGTGCAATAGTGGTTAATGTTTGTCCTTAATCTATCGCCAAGCAATCCTAAGCTAGGGCTTAATCACATAAAATTAAATAAAAGCGAAAACTCAGAAAACAAATGAAAAAAAAGCGATGAAAAATGATAAAAACTAACGAGGCCCCCAATGCAACAATCCCTTGGGCAATGGACCTCGTGAAGTGTGTCAAAGTCCAAGAGAACCCTGAATTATTACAATAATGTTTCTCTCTCTCATCTAAATTAAAAATAAAATAAAATGAAACGGAAAACAAATTGAAGTGTCCTAAAAATCCTCCAAGTCCTTCATTGTCGCTTTCTCTGATCAACTAGGGCAAGAGAGCTACTATGCTTCACGTGGGTGCATATGCGCTCCTAGAAGAGCCTCCCTCGATCTACGTACCTCGTAATAAAGTCAAACAAGATGGAGGTTAGATAGATCACAAAATAATATCAAATAAAATAAAATAAATAAAAGAAAATATAGACAAGTAAGAAGACACAGGTAAAAATCCAATCTACAATCTGTTGCTCCCCGGCATTAGCTCCATTTGAAATGACGTGAGATTAGAGGGTTGTGATAATCCACAAGACGGAACAACAGCCAATGCAATGACCACTCAAGAACTATGTTAAATTCAACAATCAACCCACAAATAAATATAAAGAAATGCAAAATAAATTGTGAAGTTAAAATTTATTATAAATCTATTAAAAAAGTGTGTATAGGTGTAAACATTGTGCAGAGTTCGAACAAAGGGAGAAAACAGGAAAATGTTGCTAACAAATGCAAAAATGTGCGCTTCTTGTTGTCTATGTGTGTTTTTGCGGGTTTTGATTTTATATTTTTTGTAAAATTTTAATTTTTATATTTTTTCATTGTTTTAATTTTATAATTTTTTATTTTTCTTTTATATATTTTCTGATTTTTTAAATTTCTTTTTCTTTTTATATGTATAATATAAAAATATAAAGGCTATATATACAATATAATCTAATAAAATCATAAATACAAATAAAATACGAAAAATGTGCAAAATTTATTATTTTTGGGTTTTAAACAATTTCTTACTGTTTTTGTTATTTTTTAGATATTTTTGATGATTTTTAAGTATTTTTAAAGTCAAACAATATCCCAAATCATGGATTAAATAAAATAGGCTAAATCAGGTTGGAAATTATAAATATTAAATAATGTTAAAATTTTCCAAATCAAATTTAATAGTTAATAATAATATAAAGAAAAAATATAAAATAGAAAGGGATATTTTTGGAATTTTTGATATTTTTTTATATTTTTATAAAATATTCATGAGTTTTTTATTTTTATTTATTTTCTTTTCTATTTTTAGTGATTTTTCTGAATGCTCAAAATACTTAAATGAACAAAATATATTTTTTTGGGATTTTTCAAAACATTTTTATAATGTTTTGGTATTTTTATTAAAAACAAGGCAAAAATTGTGCTCTTTTGGTTTTAATAAATAGTAAGGGGCCTAAAATTGAAATCCAAAAAATGATTGTGAAACTACAAGCAACCATGCACCTAATCCTAGTTTTGAGGATTTTTCTGAGCATATATATTTAATAAATGGAAATAACACACAAAAATATTGAACTAGGAAGGGTAGGATATGTGACAAAGCAAAATCCAAGGATCTTTCTACAATTATCCAAAATATATAACTGCAGGGGAATGTTTTATTATTAAATGAAATACAAAAAATTGTGGGGACTCATGCAAAATGTCACCTTACGTGAGACTGCACGTGAGGTGACATGTCCAAAACCAAATAGTAATTACAATAAAGTCCAAGGGATCACTTGCGAATATTACAAAAATAATTAAACATTCAAAATTATATTACAAGACTGAAAGTAAATGGCAAAAATGTGGCAGGAAAGTGAAATGTGCCCCCACTAAGGCGTGATCTGCAGTTGAGGACCACTCAGTTGTCCACATGGTGTTTCCTGCACGGTCGATAATGGTTCATCGATGAAGGGAGAGGATTAGATCCTCGTCGAAGATCAGATGGTGCGGGGCGACTTATGTACAACCTGGAGCAGGCCCTCGATCGGACGGCAGCTGGGAGGGAGGAAGAACGACCGAAGAACACGGCCCCATTGAGCTTTGATCCACAAAAGCTTTATGCTTTGAGCTCTGTATTTGCTTATGATGGTCCTTAAAGTGTCCCAGGTCCATCCGTGGTGGTTGTAGGTATTAAAATACCCTATCAGCTCTAGATGTGTCGGACAGCGGAGATGGACCTAGGAGGTGTCTGAGCTTTGACGAGTTTGAAGAGTCTACTTCTTTGGTTTTTCCTGCAGGGGTCAGTTGAGACAAAACATGATGGTTTGGAGAGCATCAAAAGGGGGAATGGACAAAGAATTGAGTCAGGTAGAGCCTTCCAGTGGACGATGAACATATGAGGGCTAGAACCTCATTTTGTGCAAGAACGAAAAGAGTAGAGGTGGGCAAAATGTTTAAAAGACGGAGAGGAGTGAAAGTGAGTTGATTGTGGGTTGCCAAACAGGCAGAGGAACGATGGTGAATTTCCGCTCTGGCGAATTACGAAAGGTGATTTTACACTAATGTGATGAATCAAAACTAAAAATAAATAAAGAAACAAACTAGAACCAAAAATCTACCTACAAGGGATAGAAAATATACCTCAACTAGCCGAAGCTTGGAGATGAACCTCACGGCAGCAGAGGGAAATCAGAGTTGGTGGAATGCGCCTTAGAGCACCTCCACGATCCAACAAAAGCCCAACAAGAAGGTTGTCACCTTCCTAAAACCGTGTGAGCAAAAGGAGGGAGAGAAATGGCCAAGAGGTATTCAAATTAAGAAGGGATCTCGGGAGGAAGTCATGTACAGGTGACTGAAGCTTGAGGAAGAACGAGGAGGTCAGCTCGATGCAGTGATGCAATGCCCGAGGAAATGCATGCACAAATAAGAGGGAAGATCGAGGTCAAAAGTCGAAGAAGGAATCAACCCAAAAATGATGCGCAGCGAAAATTGAGGGAAAACAGGGTCGAATGAGGTTTTTCAGAATGGTAGGGCTAGGTCCACTAGTTGACCGAACAACCTGGTTGGTCCACGTGGCCCAACCAGAAAAAATTAACCAGAAATTATTAGTAAAATAAATAATTAAATGATAAATTATTTTAATAAAATAAAGATATAAAATAAAAATATATTAATTTTTTCATGTAGTATTTTAATATGATTTTTATTTTTTTGAGCTTATTTCTTACTAGTTAACTTTTGAGTGTATATTTATAGGTATATTCATCTATGTTTTATGTCTTTATTTTTAATTTGTATTTTGATTTTATTATTTTATTTTTCTTATTTTATAATTATAGGATTATTTTTATCTACATA